>JBBMOC010000047.1:1829141-2228759 GCA_037975185.1 Centropyge bicolor
TGTGTGTGTGTGTGTGTGTGTGTCCGTCCAAAGGTATGTTTGAAGGGCTCACACAAAGCTCCCATCACCCAGTGACAGCCAGGGGGTTGTGGGTAATCGCGTCTGTCTCTCCTGAAACAATGTAGTCCTTCTTCACTCCTCAATAGGCTTCTTATTTTCAACCAGGCCTCGACTTTTTCCTCCCTTCAAACATTTTATTCACCAGTTGGCATTTCAATTGTGTGGTTGTGAAATGTTATTATGAAAGGAGGAGGAAAAATGACTTAAGGTTCACACAGTGTGCTACAGAGATGCCATTTGCATTAACATCACTGGAGCGCATATTTTCCTGTGACTTGTGAAACCAGAAGTCTCAGTAACCGAGCTCCAGTGTTAATGTAAAAAATAGCAGGAACAAAACACAAACCCAATACTTCAACAACCAAACACAGAGGGTCTGACAACTTTTACACTCTCATCATAGCATTCATTGTCATTTTGTTCCACTGTTTTCACATCACCTCTGTCACATGTCAGCAGCTACACGTCTCATTAAAAAGCTACAAGGTTGTGAATGAAGGCTGAAACAGTCATGATAAAAAGATCCTTAAAATAGCTCCCAATATGACCTTGAAGTGTTTGAGGGCTTGATGGGAAGAGTGCATCCTTGTAGCCGGCAGATGATTTTTGTCTTGAAGCAGATAATTTATTTGCGCTTTGCTTTGTTCTGACTTTTTAGTTTTTGTCTCAGGTTATTATCACCTTCATTATCAATCAATCTGTCTTTTCTGGATATGAGATTTTGTCATAATTTCATCCTGTGTTTGCATTTTTGACAGGGATCTTTTTTTTTTAGCTCGCTAGTTAAGCTGCTTGACATTGTGTTTCACTTCATTATTCAGTCTGACATCAAGACAGACATCTCCTGTTGGGAGGTGGGTTCGAAACAGGTATACAACAACAAGTAACAAGTATAAAGAATTATCTATGGTGTGCATGTTTGCAGGCACAGACTGGAGAAGCAAATGCCAAATTAATGTGAAAGATGCTCATGCTCACAATTTCCCCCCGCCCAAAGTGATGTCTTCCAATTGCTTCTTTTGTCCAACCAACAGTCATTAACCTTCATTTAAAACCTTCATGAAAACCTTCATTTACCATCGTAAAAGACAAAGGAAAACAGCAAATCCTTACATTTAGGAAGCTGGAACCAGCAAATGAAAATCACTGAAATGAGTAGTTGATTAAAATAATTGACATAATCTTGCGGTCCACCTCATTTTCACTTGAAACGGAACCTGTGGTAGATGTTGATATGAGCATTTAATGTTTGTCATGTCAGTCATAGAAATTTGCAGATTTAAGAGCTATAGCTGAAATATTTCTGTTGCTATTTTTCTGTGGCAAGATGACCTCCTCACACCTGATGTCAGTCCTATTGTAGTGAAGGTATCTATCTAATAATGTAAAGTACAGTCACCCATTCAGGTTGATATGATAGAAAAGGCTGCTGCAGTCTAATTGTGTCTCAGTGGAAAACCACATTATTAGCTTGTGATCTATGTGGCCGCCATCACCGTCCACGTCTTGATTAAGACAAACTGCTGCAAAGATAATGAACGGGCTCAACAAACAGAAAAACCTGTTCCTTATATTTGAAAAAAAAAAAAACACTCACTATTGGCTTTTTAATTTGAAAAATGTGTGCGGAGGTGAAAACAACATGGATCCTGCCTTTTAAGGAGCTGTTGCTTCTGCGTTATCCTTCATGCAGGAACCATAATTGTCTTCATTGAGAGGGCAGGGCAGGAAGTGGGTTTGGGGGAGGCATTTTTTTGACCGTCCACACACACACATGCACTCACACACAAGCGTGCTTATTCTCCCTTAAATTGTTTGTCAGAGCAAGGAAACAGAAAAGACAGTAGAGCTTTTTTAAGCATCTAACATTGTATTTAAGAGAGACAATGATGGAGCTGTGGTTTTTGCAGGGGGGGGGGGGGTCTTGAGAAAGATGTCCATATGTTTCTGTAGGAATGTGGTGACATCAGGCGGGTTATTGTTTCTGTTTGAGAGAAGAAGAAGAAGGAGAAAAGAACAATGTGGACACAATGAACCAAACTGAGTTCATCACATCTTCCTGTTCGCCACATCAGTCTGTCCGCTCTCCTCCATCCACCCCCCTCCCCCAACTTTCCTCACTGAGGTCATCGCTTCTCCGTCCGCCTCTCATGCTTTCTTTCTGACCCTGTCTCTGTCTTTCTCTTTCTGTCTCGCTCACCTCTCTCGCTCTATTTTTATCCCCTCTCCCACTGAGCTCACATCTGGATCTTATTGACAGAGTGAACAGCCCTTCAGCCATAAAAGACTCTCTGGAGTGTGTGTGTGTACCAGTGTGCTTGTGTGTGCCTGGCAAAGCCTGGCAGACCTAAATATAAACACCTCTTGATTAAAAGAAGATTTCACCGAACCTCGCATGCGTTCACGTCCATCCACAGCCACAACAATGCAAGGATTTCTTGGGAAGAGCAATGTCTTTGGTTTACTCTTAATTTATAGGAATTTGATCAAATACTATGAAAATGCAGATATTTTTACATAAGAGCTTTGAAAATATAGGTTTTCACCATTTAATAAAAATATGTGGGTTGGAAATGTTATCAAATCTGTTAATGCATAGTGCTGCATAATAGATCTGCACTGATTTTAATCCATTAGTCGACTGAAAGAAATTAATATGCAAATATTTTGAGCTCTGAACGGTTAAATAACAAAACCTCTCAAACAGAAAACAGCAAAAGGTTGGAATTGGCAAACATGCAGTATAGATGTTGTCAAACTTTTCCCCAGCCTCTAAATCCTGACTACATCTTTATATCCGATAATAAATTAAAGCTACTCTCGAGAGGTTTTTACATAATATTATGACCAGTTTTTGGAGCCAGATTATAAAATGGGAATGCAGAACCGAGCCTCTCATACAAATGCTAATTTTCTCATCCAGAAAAAAAATGAACTTGCCAAAGCATCTTCCTCTCCCCTGTGGTGAGTGTTGATGCAAAGTGAGGAGGAAAGCAAACATGGCAGTGAACATGCTACGCACAATTTAGTGACATCAGAGTAAAAGATATCTTGGTATGAAAGTTGTTCTTATCCATTATCTCTTGTTGTAATGTGTGAAACCTCTTGTATATCTTACACTTAACTGTTGTTGCTCTCGTCATGCACTGACTCCCAGTACACCATAAATCTGACAGCCACCTCAGGTGCTCTGAAGACCTCACTGCAGTCTGAGGCGAGCGGCCTCCAGGGTCGACTCCAGACCTTTCGACCTCTCATTCCTCACCTCTGTCTCACCTCTGTGGCAGCCAAACACTGCAAGCATTAACCCAGCAGAGAGGTAATAGCTAGTTACATGACAGCGTCTTATCTTCCTAATGACAGGCTGCAGTCCTGGTTTAAGAAGTAGGGGGAAAAAAAGAAAGTTTGTTCAGAATAGGGGGAAGAAGAGGGCGAGCTAGGACATAATGTGAGTGGACTGTCAGTGTGAAAGGGTCGACATGGGTGAGCCAAACGCAGAAAATAAATCAGAGACCAGGCTCGTGGCCCAAGTTAATACTGATAGTGAATGACAGTGATAGTGAGACGTATAGCGTGGATGAGGCCTAGTGTGAATCTAGTTACACTCATGTCAGTCTGGTGCCTTAATATCAGTCTCGTCTTCGTCTCTCTGGCAGTTAGAGATAATTGTAACTGCGTTTGTTTGCATTTAGGTTCACAATATAAAGATATGGGGCTGGTGTTTTCCACAGTAACTATAAAAGAGCTTGTGTGTGTATGCATATGTGTTTGTGTGTGCGTGTGTGTGCGCGTGCGTGCGTGTGTGCTCTATTAATAGGAAGAGGAATGGTCCAGGCCTGGGAATGTTGTCCTCTCCGGAAAAACAAACCCCCCCCCCTCCTCCTCTCCTCTGTCCCTCTCTCTTTCTCTGCCTCTCCATGGGAGATAGGACTGACATGATGGGGAGGGAAAGAAAAATGACGAGATAAGGGGAAGAGGGAGGAAGATGGCAGGAGAGAAGATGAGAGAACAAGGAAGGAGGGAAGTGTTTTCCAAAGGGAAAAGAGGATGATTATCCCTGAAGTTTTGCTGCCACCATTTTGGTTCTGGAGGACGTGGGCAGATGTCATATTTTGTCATTTAATAGTGTGACTGGTTGATCTGACTTGACTGAGACTTTGCTGTGATATAATTAAAACTGAACTTTGCTGACATGGAGCATATTGTCCACATCTTTACAGCTTCCTGTTGAAAATATAATTGCACAAAATAAAAGTTCTCTTTTTTGTGTCAGCATCTTGTTTTAATACAGCATCATTAGAATTGCGAGTGAACCCACGTCATGAATGTTTAAAGCATTAGCTGCGCCGTAAGGACGATTAAAACTTTATTCATTCTGCAGTCTCGCGTGAAAGTATCCTCTCTGTTAAGCTCAAAATCAGTCACACATTTCACTGACGGTTTACGTCTGTGCTGATATGTGTATATTTACATGTACTGTACATTCCTCTATGTACAGTATGTGTGGATGGATGCGTTGTGTGTTTGTGCTACCTGGATTCCTGCATTCCTGCCATTTGGGTCGAGGCCAGAATATTCTGGGAAGCAGAACGGCGCAACGAGGACGGAGGGATGAAATTTATGAAAAAAAAACAGAAAGGAAAAGAAAGAATGAGAGGATTCTGGCTTCTTATGATTCCTTCCTTTCTGAGGCAGAGATCCCAGGGGTTATTTTTGTCCCCTCTGTGGAGCCGTAGCTATAAACAGGCCGACTGTGATGTAATCTCTTGTCTTTTTTTCTTCTTCTGTTCTCCTTCCCGCCCCTCTGAAAGATTAAAATTTAGTTTCTCTGAAATGTTCTTGAAGCGTGGCCTCTGACCAAACGTTTTCACCAAAGGGACTGAGTATAAAAAACAAAGTTTTCTGCCATGTTGGAAAAAGACTTCTGGCGAGCTTTTGTTTAAAAATGAACTTCATTATCTACCACATTAATCAATGCCTGGCAATTTGCATAAATGTTAACATAAAGTACTTTTTATCGAGTGTCTTTTGAACGGCACAGACGTTTTAAAGCTCCACAGATTAGATGACGGGGGTGAGGGTTTTTGGAAAGCAGTGAAACCGAGCGTCAGTGTTACAAATGGCAAGAAAAGGGCCCTTTAGTTTCAGTTTAGTCAGTGTGCGTTCGCTGATCTAATCGCTCCCTCTGAGAGCAACACTGGGACCAAGCCCGTATCACTCACACACACACACACTCACACACACACACACACACACACACACACACACACGCAACACTGCCATATAAGGAGAGAGCGAGAGGGAATCGGGCAGGCTTGAAACAGGGGGTCTCTTTTCTTCTCTCTCTTTTTTCTTCCATTTTCTCTGGCAATCCTAAAGTTCACTGGCAGCTCTCTCTCTTTCTTTATTCATGCTATCGTCTTCCGCTTTAGTTTGCCGTCTTATCCCACTATCATTTTGCCCCCACCCCCCTCCCGTTCCAAACTCTTTCTTTCAGTAGACGGTACACACCCAGATTTTTGGAAATCTCTTTCTGTACCATTTAACCCCCCCCCCCCCCCATTCGCTCATGACTACACATTAACTAAATGTCCCACTGCTCACCAGCCCCTGATCAAATAGACCACTGATAGTAGCTCAGTCCAAACACATGGTTCACAGGAGTGTAAGGCCATTAGGAAATAAGTCCATTTTAATCTGGAGTATAAGCAAACAAAGGACTTCCACCACTGCTGATACACTGTGACAAAGAGTTATTTTCTGCTCCGCACTTTGTTCACACTTCGTCGTCATTGACTGTTTTCTGCAGACACATTGTGTTTCATAATGTTTTGGGGTTGTTGTTTTTTTTTACTCAGCCCCGCAGATGACCCCCATTTTTGACATTTCATAATGTGTTTTCAGTGGCTTGGCTCGACCCACGAGTTGTAAACCACTTTGTGCAATTTAGCAGCTGATATCAATATTTGGGAATATGAGGTTCTTGCGGGAAACCGACAATATTTGGGCTGAATAGTTGAATCTATGTCGTCTTTTACCGTAAACCCCCCCCCCTCCGAAAGGCCTGTTTTTGTTTGCAGTATTGATCCTTTGCTTCGGTTTTGTTGCTATGAACCCGGTCTGTGTCTCAGTCAGGGCAAAAGTTCTGATCATAATTAGTTTCCTTGAATCACATGGAGCCTGTTGTACCCTATGGTGCGTTTTAGGAGGAGTCAGAAAGTTCAGCGTGACACTTTTAGTGAATATTTTGACAGAGCAGTGGTTAATGTGTACAGTAAAGATGACAGAGAGCACCCCCTGTGGCTTGTGTGCATGTGTGTGTGTGGATGGAGAGGAATGTGACTGTTGCATGTGAGCTTTTATAAACCAATCCACTTTCCTGGGAGTATCCGGTATCGGAGTGTGTGTGTGTGTTTGTATATTTCTGTGTGTGTGTGTCTGTAGTGGAGATAAAGAAAACGTTTCCCTTTTTTAGTTGTGTCCCACTGGGAGCACAGCTTATGGGAGGGTGGTCCTCAATCAGGACCTCTTCTGTTCACACGGATGAGGAGCACAAAGGAGCTCTCGTGTTTGACATCGCTCTTTCAGCACAGAGGCTTATGTGAGCTTATCTGCTTGTTTGACACGTGACATTTGTCAAACTAATGAGAAGAGAAGTGATTATTTTGACGTTGATGCTTCTTGGCTATATCTGGTCAACGTGTGTTTACCTAAAATCAGCCTACTAACTAAATAACTAGTTAAGTGTTGCTCTCTTGCTGAATGGCTCATGCATTTGATTTGAGGATTAGCAACAGTCCTTTCTGATAGAAAACATTTAAATATGAAATAAAATGAATGATGGCTGAAGTGTATTTAGCTCCTTCCGTTTCAGGGCCCTGTTCAGACTGAAATATCTCAACATCTACATCATGAATTGGGACAATTATTTAATCCACACATTTGTATTTTGAAGTGAAATATGTTGACACCTGTTGGATGGATTATCATAAAGTTTCACATTCATGCTCTCTTCAGGATGAACCATCACTTTTATCACCATTATCAAGTCCAATTTCTAACTTGTCCAATACCTCTGTTTGGGACTTACTTAGACTTGCAAATGTAATGACACTCCCATCAGCCTCAGCTGTGCTTCGTGTTTAGTGCCCATTAGCAAATGATACACTTAACTAAAACCACGTCTAATCGTCGCCATGTGTGTCATTGTGACTACGCTGGCATGCTGAAGTTAGCATTCAGTGCATCCTTACAGGATCTCTAACACAGACTCTTCATGTTGAGTTGATTCTTCATAAGCTACTTCCCAGAATACGTTAGAGAAGAGACTGACAAAGGCAAGACTGACAATGACCAGAATTTGGAACCCTATCAGCCTTATTTGCCCCACTTTCCTGCTGTATTATTCAGTTGACCTACATACCTTTTTGGCCATCTATTTTTGACCTGCCTCACTGGTGGTCAGTCATCCAGATGGACCTCCATGGTGATGCCAGATGTTTTTTGCTTGGAGACTTATGGTGCAAATGTGAAGCCTCCGCAGGGACACTGCAGGGTGAATGCGTGTGTGTGTGTGGGCAGGTGTTAATCACGAGGTGCTCTGTGCTGCTTGGTGTTGCTTTCTCATTCATGCTTTCTCTTCCATTCAGATGTTTCTGTGGCGAGTAGTGTTTTGTAGCTACTGGCCTTGAGCTATGCTCCATCTCTTTCTTTAAACTCACCTGCCTTCCGGTCCAAACTGAAAGTGTTTCTTCCAATCAAGCTGTCGCTGATCCTTAAGGCCCTTTTTTAGAGGGAAATGTGAGAACCACAGCAGCTTATTCTGCAAGCACAAGGTATAAAATTCTGACATGCTTAAACTTCTGTAGCAGCGACTGAAAAGTGAAACCTGCACTGGTTTATGTGGGTGGTGTTTGCCTCCCCTATCTGCTGCCGCTGCCTCCCGGCTGTGTGGCAAAGTTGCCAAAGAAGCCAGAATGTCTCTCTTTCTGGTTTGTATAGGCCTTTGCACTTATAGTCACTAAACCAAACCATTCAACACTGATCATTTCCATTTCTGATTTTCATAGGAGTAGGTTTGGTTTTCTGAATTTGCCCAGGAAATCTGTGTGAGTTCCTTCAGTCGCTGCCGTCTCTGTTCACCCTCACACAGCATGAGGGTTGCTGATGTGCCACACAGCCTCCAGGTGTGTGAGTGTTTGTTGCATGAGACCCAGCTCAGACAAAGACTAAGACCCACTGATAAGGTTAGAGGCATGAGAGGGTGAGACAGAGGGAGTTTCCCAGATCACTTCGCTCAGTGTGAAAACATCTATACTGTCCAGGTGCTGAGTCTAAATAAAACCCAGATATATTCTATCTCCCGAAGGATTTACTCCTTTTTAACTCATTTGTATTGTTTCTTTATTACACAAAAGTATAACATTTCAAGTCCAGACTGGCTTTTTGTCAGGTGCAGATGAATCAAACTAGAGCCTTTCATTCATGCCAGGTAATTTGCACTGCATCTTCTTAAACTACTCAAAGTGTCCCTGTGACAAAAAAAGTTAGAAAAGTTAAGTGCACCCAGGTTTAAAATCCTGCCTTTCCCGTGCCAACTTGTGGTGACCTCATGCTTTGATGTAGCGTGGCACTGAAGTACGAGGTGACATCACAGCTGGGCGTGGTCACGAGCACAACAGACCAAACCTGACCACACCCAGCTGTGATGTCGGCGCTTTTCAGACATTCAAGAGACTTTTAAACCAGTAAAGCTCAGTCCGAGTTACTCAATGTTTATTAAAACTTCAGTGGACTAAACATTGATAAAGCAACATCTCTCTGCGTCTTCCACACCTTAAGCTCTGTGGTTCGTTGTCTCTTCCCCACCCTGTCACACCCTCTCATGAGATCAGCCTTTGTTTTGGTGCATTGTTATGTCACTCCCCTGTTTGTGCGTCTCTGACCCTCATTGTTTGAGTTCAGTCTGGCTCAGTACTGGAATCCTCCCGTGTCCCAGCGATTGTGGCGTTCGAGCATTTTCATTTTTGCAAATCTACTCAAAGCTGCTCTATATTCTCTGACACAGTTTTCCTGGAAAGTTTTATCTCCAGTCAACCCTCTTTTTTTTCTTCTTTTTTTTCAAAGTGCAGCACATGCTTTGATTGCCTAAAGCTGTAATAAGACGCTTCATTTATTGTAGCTTTACCAGCCAACCGACCTATGCACACACAAAAATGCAGGGATTTTAGGCTGCGAGGGGTCAGGAATGTCAAGGAAGACGGATAAAGAGGGGAAATGGAGAGAAAGAGGGATAAGGAGGAGGAAGAGGGAGTAGAAAGGGGGAGAAAGAAAGAGCAAAGTATGAAGTGGGAAAGAGAGATTGACCTAATCCACACTGTGGTGTTTAGTCTCTGCTAATCTGTAGTATTATAACAGTAGAGTCTGCTGGGAACGCTGACTAACTGACTGCTGAGTGCACCTCTCTCTTGGTGGCGCTTTTTGCCATCACATTTTTTCATCCCTCTTCGTCCTTTCCCTCCCCCATCTACTCCCTTTTTTTCCCACCCTCGGTCTCAAACCACTGAACATATCACTGAGTGTGTGAGAGCATGTCCGAGTGCTGCTCAACATTAGTGCCGAGTGCATCTTTTATGAGACGCGAAATCCAGCCGAAGGCCTCCTCCAGTTGCCAATATCACTTGTGCATCCCCTAAAAATAAGGCTGGTTTTTAAGAGAAGTGCAGTTTTTGGGAGGGAGGTGGCGTGAGAGATTATCAGAGAGAGAAAAAGAGATGGCAGAGGGTGGCAGAAAGGGCAAACTGGGTGGGAGAGACAGAGACATGGAGAAGGTATTTCCGGAGTGGCATTGGGGTTAAGACTAGTCTGTGTGGCTGATGGCTATCTCTGGATCCCGGTGCATTGTGGGGTAGGCTGCTGGACAGGAAGTGTATGGGATGTCAGCTCACAGGCTGCGGTAGGACTGGGAATGGAGGATGAAGTTTGGATTGAAGGCTCCTCTTGGTGTGTCCCTGTCATGCTGTCTGGTTGGACTCAGAAGCCCCCTGATAAAGTTCTTGTGAAAACTGAAAAGGGCATTAAACTTACAAAGGTTTGATGTACTTTATTATGTCGTTCCAAGGAAACTATTTCTGTCCTTTTAGCAGTTTTAAGTTTGTTGATATTAGATTTATAAAAGGCTTAGAAGTGAAAGTTTAAAAAACACAACAAATTTCAAATAAGGTCTTACATAAGTCAAATTTACTGCTTTCATTCATTTAGTCACAGATTTATTTATTTTATTTTTTTAAAGCAACATTTTGCAAACAAATACTTTAAAATGCCAATGTAATTTTTTTTAAAACAATATTTGACTGATAATTACATCAGTTTCGTTTGTTGCTTCGTCCGTACATCAGGTCACCCCAGGTGGCTTCGTGTTTTTATCTGTGTGTGTGTGTGTGTGTGTGTGTATTTGTGCATGTGTATATTAGCTCAAGCACCAATCGTGTCCTTGCCTCAGCCTCACCTCACAGGGACAAAGGCTCTTTTCACAGCACACGTACTATCTCTCTCTCTCTCTCTCTCTCTCTCTCTCTCTCTCTCTCTCTCCCCCTCCCTCTCTCCCTCTCTCGCACACACACACACACACACACACACACACACACACACACACACACACATACACACAAATCCACACCATCCCATAAGGGCGTATTTGGAGAGCAAGTAGATCTGGTTACCTGTGTGTTCTCTCTCTATCACACACATGTGAATGCTTCCACAACAATCACAGCTCTGTTATTCACCATTAGTTGTTTACTTTGCTTCTGAAAGTCTATGCTGACTTGAATATGATTGGGGAAATGACTAAAACAAAATATAACATGAAGTCATTAAGTAATCTCATGCACTAACTTGATCTTATTCCAATATGCAGCTGCTCCTTGTTTGATGTCACATGGCTTCTGAATAACCCCTACCTAAATGACCCCATGGAACAAAAACAGTTATACTCTGTAATGAGTTTTAACTATGCCTACTGCCCCCTTGTGGATGCTTGTGTGCGTGTGTGCTTTTTGTCAGTACCTTTATGTGCATACAGGAAATTATGCATTAAACCACATCATTAAGTGATGTTTACCTTTAAATCCAAAGTTTTTCATTAGATTTGTTCATTTTATTCATACAGTAGATGATCATATTTATCTGTTACTGTGAGAAAGAGGCAGAGACAGGGTGAGATATACCTGATGACAGAGACATAAAGAGCAGTGGAAAAAAGATGATCGATAATACAGAGTGAATATGAAGAGACAGAGATTTATCCCGACCTCCCATGTTGCATCTGTTTTCCTGGAATCATCTTTCATGATCCTGTTATCCTCCACTGACATGGGGAGCTAACGGAGCTGCACACACCTGTTGCACACACGCGCACACACACACACACACACACACACACACACACACACACACACACACCTGGATGACATGTGATGTTTGTGCATAAAACATATTTCTGTCCTACTTCATTTATTCTGTCTTTTAGTCTTTGTATGTGTGCTTGTAATTGTATGAGGGTTGTTGTGATAAACGGCAGATGGATAACTGGACACACATTCACACACACTCACACACACACACACGGTACAAGCTGTATGCACAGGTGTGTGATGAGAAATCTGTTTTGATCTGTTTGGGCAGTCATGCGTCCACCTCTCCTAAAGTTACTCTCTCTTTCCCACACACACACACACACACACACAGACACACACACACACACACACACACACACACACCTGTGGAGCAGTGGGTATGCTGACAGGTGTCATCAGTCCTCCCTACATGTTTATGTATGGACCCGTTCCAGACTGACTCAGTGTTTGCGGGCTGTTTATTGGCGATGCAGATGTCACATCAGCTGTCATTTAGCAGCACTTAGTAACACTGGCTGACACAGGCACAGGCGGGGCAGCTGAGCAAGAATTAAACCGCACACGCATTTCTGCGCAGGGTGGGGAGGAAATGCGAGGTTGAACCACGGCTGCAAATTCAGCCCACTCATGATCAGCCACATGTGCGTATCTGGTAGTGTATCTGTGGAGTGTTTATTTATACGTGCTGCTGAACGCGCCTTGTGTGTTGAGTCTGGCTTGTGATCAGCGTCGTGTTCGATTCACTCTCTGTTTTATCATAATTTGCTGCTTCTGACAAGCCGCACTGAAAATAATAAAAACACACTAATAGTTTGTTAGAAAAGGGCGGCGGGGATCTTCAGCCGACCGTGTCGTCAGAGCCCTTCGTTTTGAATGCACAGTGCTTGGAAATCTGGGTCAGCCGGCTATGAGCTGGTAACTCATTCAGGGAGAACACTCCATCCCCAGGCTGCCCGCTTTTTCTGCATGTGATCACACACACACACACACACACAATGTTTTTTTTTTTTCCTCACTACCTAGCAACTGCATTAGTCCAAAACTAAACAGGAAATGCTGAGGATGTTAGCGCTCTGGAGTTGCTTGGAAACAAGATGCTGTGGATGCTGATGTAACTGGTCAGATGATTGTGACCAGGGCGCTCTCATGTAGCTTAAAGGATGAGTTCAGTGATATTCTCTGCAAACAAAAAACAGTGTTGAATAGAAGTATTGTCTGTGTCGAGCTTATTCGTCTGTGCCATAGAGCTTCGTCGTCCAAATCTATTCAAACCACAGTGAACCACGCTGTTGAGACATGTATCTTCTTTACAAAGAACATGGACTCTGCAGGTAATTTGTTTTTTGAGTTAATCGTACATACACAGTCCTGCTGTTAATACTCACTACCGCGCCAAATGTATTTTAATCTGTGGCTGAAAATAGTCTCTACACATCTGATTAAAAACTGCAGTGTACGGCTGTTTAGACTGACCTTTTTAGAAAATTAACTGAGATGGAATTAGCATAGATGTGTGACTCACTGTTACATATTTAAGCTGTGTGCAACAGACATGATCGGAAAGTCAAAAAGCATTAAGAGAAGAACCAATGCATTACTGGTTTTGGCTATTTAATGGGATAATAATGAAGATATGAATGATGATAATAAGAATGGTGAGTAATGCCAGCCTTATGCTTTAATGGAGACATGGTGGCCTTGACATAAATACTTGCATAGTTGACAGTCTGGACTATTGAAAATATCCCTGAAGAAAGTTCAAGACTTTAAGGTATTAGCATGGATGTATGCCAAAGTAAAGGAATGAGAATAGAAACATGCTGATGATATAAATGAAAAAGGAAACACCTCCATGTTTATTAGTTTATTAATGTTTATTAGTTTCATAGAGTAAATGTGGGGGTTTACTCTCATGCACAAAAAGGAAGTAGATATGTATGTAATAGAATCGCTGTGCCCGACTTCGAACATGCCTGAGAGATTGTCATCTCTGATCTCTGTCACCAGACCTTCAAAACCATCCATTGTTTCTATGCAGCGAGGATTAAAGGCCAATTTCCTGCCACGAGCTTGACCTTTAAATGTCCTTTTGTGACCTTTTTTCCGTTGTCACCATCTGATCTCTGCTGGAGAGAAGGAGCCTAAAGCCTGTTTGGCTTTATTTTGCTGGCTGGAAACGACAAAAGTCGCCTCACACAGCGCTTCACTTGAACATGAAAAAAACTAAACTGTTTTGAGCTGGTTGACATTTAATCGCTTGAAGCTTGTTATTTATTGATTTTGCATGGTGCACTGCATTTTTAAAACATCAGCTCAAAAACCCTCTTGTCGTGCCGTCTTCTACTGTTTTTTTTTTTCAGTTACATGCATTTTAGATTCATGCACTCATGAAAACTCTCATGAACGCTGTGCATATCATCTGGCTAATCTGGCTAACACCCAGATCCTCTTTACCAGTTGGTCAAAATTCCACTTTTGGTGTCTTTATGCTCTGGTCACATGTCTTGATTTTTCCTTTTTCTCTCTGTGTTTGTGCGAGTGTCCACATGTGTGCTACAAAAGTGTGTGTTTGCTTGCTGCGTGTAACTGAGCAGCACGTGCTTTATGAATTGTTAAAGAGCCGTACTGGTGGTTCTGCATGTTTCAGACCATTAAGTTTATGTGGTAATGCAGTTGCTAACAGGAACACTTTGGAAAAATGTGTGTGCAAGGATGATGGGAAAATGGTCCTTATTGCAACTGCACAACCACAACCATGTGTTGATAATAAAGCTCTGATCAAAAATGTATGAAGGCACGAAAAGTGAAAAGTCTCGCACAAAGCCAGCACTCAACAAACAGCCAATAATAACTGGGCCTGGGGAGGAAAAACCTGAATGGTCAGTACCTGTACTATACTATAATGACTGGCATGGACGTTTAGCATAGTCTGCATATTTCCACAGTGTTATTTAAAGTTAAAGATCACCAAAACATGTTTCTCAATCTGTTGCTTTAAGTTTCTCATTTTGTAGAAATACTGTTGTCACTTCTGATTGATAGTGCTTTATTGTGCTTTATCAATATTAAGCTACTTTTCAGCTCAATGCTTCCTGCAATTTTTCAAAAGTCTTCAATTGAAGTGGAAGGGTTTTTTTTTTATTGTGAAGATGGAGGAAGTGTTGAGACTGCATTTAGAGCAACAATGGTAGCAACGACAGAAAACAGGAAGGCCTCTTATCTTAATTATGATTAAAATACCTATTTGTAAAACTGGGTAAATTAGAAACAATATGGCTCTAATTACAGCCTGTCTCAAATAAAGACCCTGGCCACTATTTTCAACAACTTTGTGCTTTGGACAGTTGGTTGTGGTCTGGGAATTTAATAGCTTTTTCCATTAGATTCTCACATTTTATTGACTAAATACAGTGAATATGTAAAGTTAGAATTTTTTTTAAGTGGTCAAAATGGAAGCAGCAGATTACCATCCATGCCCACTTCGTTCAAACTCCACTGCTAAAGTTTATAATGCAGGCTCGCAAGTTTTAAGTCTCAAGCCCAAACCGAGATCATCATCAGGGATTTTTTTTATTTAATAAACTTGTATTAGAGTGTACAACTGTTTTCAGTCTTTGTAGTACACTTGATGATGAGCAAACTGTACACAATTAATATGTGCCCATTTGATCAGTGTTGTTACAAAATGATCCAACTGATAGATGATGAAAATAATCACAAGTTACAGGTAAAAATTAGAAACCAGTAGGAAGCTTGAAAATGGGGAAATTCATCCAAAAAGTTGTAACATGCTTGTAAAAATCATTATCAGAAACATGGAAAACACCAGACTGGTCCTTTAAATTACAGCCTTGCTCGCTG
Source organism: Centropyge bicolor (assembly GCA_037975185.1). NCBI lineage: Eukaryota > Metazoa > Chordata > Actinopteri > Pomacanthidae > Centropyge > Centropyge bicolor. Next base: position 1,844,480 of record JBBMOC010000047.1, read on the forward strand.
TTGTCATGGTTATCTGTGGGCTGCTGCCGTTCAGTGAGCCTGCATAGAAACAGAAGAGACAGAATGGATATTCTCATTCAAATCTGTGTTTCTCACTTCATCATTTAACGGCCATGGGAACTTCAGGCAGTGTCAGTGAAATTATAATCACGACTGAGGGGTCGTTCGAAGGGACCCTCTCGTCCCTCAGTTTATTATTTGTTGGGGGGATTGGTCGGGTCTGACCGAGCGGAGCTGAGCGCTGCGAGCGTCTGCCCTGCCTGCTGTCTCTCATTATACACACCCAAAGGGGAGGGAGGGCTATGACACACTCGCACACACCCACACACACAGACACACTTTTTTTTTTTTTTTTTTTTTACCTCCCCCTGTTGTCCACACACACCGTGACATGCGCTCCGATCTTGCTTACATCATCCATGCAGTAGAAACAGATCAGACACCCATGCATACATGCAGAAGTGCGCTCCTCTGCCTCTCACAGTGCGGCTCGTGTGCTGCATGAACACACAGCTGAGACTCTTCTCCAGGAGGGACGCACACTTTTGACACACTGAAGGCTGAATTTATGGAAGAAAGCTTGTGAAGGACTGAATTATTTAAAAGCATTTTTTGCCAGAAGAGGACTGAAAAACACCCACCTGGGATAAGCCTGTCTGTTTAATGTGAATAAGAGGAAAGGTGGAGGTTCCTTCGACCCTCAGGTGTCTTTCTTTTATCAGCCGTTACTCTGCAGGCATGAAGACCGAGTTTGCGTGAGTAAAAGGGACAGATCCAAACCGGTGTTGCAGGTGTTTTCTGGCGTGCGTGTCTATGTGCCAAAGTGAGTGTGCGTTCAGGCGCACGGACCGATCCGTATGCTTCAGATGGTTCGAACCCTAGCCCAGTTCAGCATCGCTCTGGAGGAAATGAATGAGAACGGAGAGAACACAGGGGATGAAGGAGGTGGAGGAGAGAGAGATGGAGGAGGAGGAGGAGAAGAAGCGGTGGACAGAGATGCTGTGGATCAGTTCAGAAACAACAACAGGAACTCAGGCGGGAATTTGAATGGACTTTGTGCTGGAAGCCCCAACGGAGAGGTAGACCGGTGTTTTCTTTGCAGCTCAGATGTGTTTGTGTGTTTGGTCTTGTACCTTTGCTGCATATCTAGGACATGATCACCTGCCTGTCCAAGTCAATGTAGACTTCACTCCATCCTCTTTGATTTGATCTGCTTTTCCTCTCTCGCTCTTCTTCTCCCACTTTTCTGGATCCTGCTTTTCTTCAAATTCTCTTTCCCATTTTTCGCTGTACTTCCTTCATCATTTCAACTCATCCTTTGTTTTAATATGTCTGTCTTCAGCTCCTCCTCTCTCCGTCTTTCTCTATAATACAATTAGAGCAGAGTGAATCACACGATTAGCTCCAACACCTACTGCCACACTGTAGTCTCACCCTCTGTCCATCTGCACTCGTCTATGAACCTGCACTGTCCCACTATGTTTTTTAAAGGTGTCTCTCGTAGCACCTCCTTCATGCGCCTTCGTCGTACACCTCACGCTCGAGTCATGTACGCTCAAGTGGGATCAACAAACATGCTTTGGATTACATGCACACATGTGTAAACACACAAACTCACACATGCGGTAGACAAGACGCAGCCGCTGTCGTTCTGCTAATCTTAACACCGAGTTAATCCACACCAGCATTCAACTGCTAATTGTATTTGGGAGCAGAGCTGAATTTCCTCTTCTGCACGAGTCGTGAGAGAAATGTGTGTTTTTAATTTGGAAAGCACTTCCTCCTCCAACACATATACAGACAAATTAAGAAAATTAAAGCTCACTTGAGCAGGAGGACAAGACTTTCTTGGGTCTAAAAGGTCCTTTTCTCAAAATCCTGAACATATTTGTCAAACCCCAATTGATGACTGTTTTAATTACTCCTTAATCTGATTATTTTCAGCTCAATATTGGCCCTCAAAATGAAAAAAAAAATGAAATAAAAAATCCATCATAATGTTCAGCTAGTGCCAATATATTTGCTTTAATATTGTAAAAGAGTAAGAAAATGAGCAAATTTTAAACATTAAACAACCTAAAATTAAAAAAAAACTTATGAGTATAGTTGCCAATTATTCGACAAAACAATCAACTATTTGTGTCTGCTTTGATTGCAAGTAACACATATAACAAGTATAAAATGCTACTTCTTTTGTAGTATTGATTAAGTAACTGTTGAAACAGTGGAGAGCTAATATCACACCCTGAGACTGATTATTTAATCAACTGATTGTGTGAATGTAAGATGAGTGCGATGTAGAAAGGAAGCAGTAGACTGATAAGTGTTTGGAGGGGAAAGCAAAGGAAGAGGTGATGATGATGGAGGAGCTGGGACGTGAATCAATTGTGTGTGCGTGCCTGAGAGAGAGAGAAAGCTATTGATCAGTGGAGAGTAGGTCAAAGCAGTCTGTGGCCTGCAAATGACAATTAGTGAGTGCATAGACACACACACACACACACACACACACACACACACACACACACACACACACACACACACACACACACGTGCTGTTGCCTCCATCTGCATGCCAGGATTACATAAGCCTGCTGAAGGGCAGAAGCTCCAAGAAAACATGAAGGATGAGACTCGTTTGCCACCGGGAAACCTGATGTGGAAGTCAACCTGTTTCACAGAGGTGTTTGTGTGACTAGAGGAAGTGATGGGTGATGAGGATGCTTTTCTCTCTGAGCAAAGAGGCTGTTGCTGCTTTCGCCAGGCTGTTGCCAGGGGATACAGTCATCAGGGAGGGGAGGGGGTTTGAAAGCAGCAGGGGTGGAGAGGTGTGACGACGGCCATGAGATGAGAGGAAAGAGCTGCTTTCCATGAAATAACTTCGGCTCAGACCTCAGTTTAGGATTTGGGAGGAAATGACGCCTGTATTTTCATATTGAAGATGCATATATATAGTGTGCATCTGTGTGTCTGTTTAATTTGTAATTGTCATAATATAGACAGACAATATTGTGACCTTTTCTCAGCATTTTTTGGCCAGAAAAATAACAAAAAAACTTTGTTGTGCTTTTTTCTGATATTCACCTTTGATAGCTAGTGAGTGTCAATACTAAACTATTTTTATAGTTTTTAATAGTTTACGAGAGCAGGGACAAACTCTGTAACTGGGTTCACAGTGTCATTCCAAGCATCATCATCGTCACTGTAACATAAGATATATCTGCATTTATATAATAATGCAAAAACGTTCAGGTTTTAAGGATTCTTTTAAAGGAATAGTTTGACATTTCAAAATAAGCTTACCTCCATTTCAGTTTCTGTGGGGATCAAACAAAAAGATGTAACTTGTTAATTGGGAGCTGTTTGTTACATTTGGACAGAGCCGGGCAAGCTGTTTCCACTTCTTTCTAGTCTTTATGCTAAATTAGGTTTGTATACCCAGACGTCCATACAGTAATCTAGAAAGCATAAATACGTAATTATCACAACCCTTTGTATTAGTGATGTTGTTTTGATAATAGGAAAAAAAAAATACAACTTCCAGATTAGCAGATTTTGTGAAAACAGTAAAGATGTAAAAACATACAATTTCAGTCCTTAACACTCAATTAGAATTAACTTGAAAGGTCCTTCCCACCCATGGCAAACTCACACAGGTGAGGCTAATTACAGCTCCTCTCAGGACTGTGTGGGCGTGTACACACACTTTGTTTGATTGACATCTCCCTGCCTGCGTTTGTTAGCTTTGTTGCATCTGTTAGACCGGGACAAAAGACATGTTTTTGAGACATTCTGCTAATTAAGAAACAGACAAACAAAAACAAACAGCACAGAAAAATAACCGTGCTGGCAATATTTAATGATTTGTGAGCAGCTGTGTGAAGCTGCAGTCCTTTCAGCTGCGGCCCAGTCTTATTGTCAGTCACATAGAGAAAGAAAATGACCTTCGAAAATATTTGATGGGACAAAATTGAAAGCAGCTGCAGTATTTTGATGGGGAACTCGTTGGTAAAATACCAATTACGAAATTATCTATATAAAAGAAGCTTTGGATGAAAACTCAAGTTATTTCTGTGTCTCAATAATATGTGCAACAATTGAATGCACTTTATGGCATTCATTTTCTTTCATTAAAAGCAGATCTCAAACACTAAAGTGTGGCCTTGTTAAACTGCAGAGAAAAAAAAAAGTATGAAGCAATATAAAATCCATAATAGAGTATTGCATTAGAAAATGTTAAAGATACAATAACTGGATTTCTCTTGCTTTTGTCTGCTGCAGACTGTAGAGATGTTGAGTTGTGTTAGCAGCAGTGGTTGTGGTGCATTGTGATAATATACAGATCAATAGCGCTGCTCACAAAGAAATACAGGACGCAGTTTGATAAACATCATGACCTTTGCCGCATAAAACTGAATGTCAGGTCAAGCAGCCGTTAGACAAACTGTCCTCTGACTCTGGTGTACATTGTCTTTGCTATGCCGTAATGTTTGGCTGCACTTGTGAGGAAGAACTTTATGGACCCCCTGTGACCACACAATTATCAGGCCCCCCTGAGCTCGCAGAGGGACACATGAGAACATGCCGTACTGCTCACACTCACACGCTTACACAGACATTTCTCTCTCATACACACTCGGTGGAAGTGGTGGTGGTGGGGGGGGGGGGGTTCCTCTCAGATCCCCTCTGGCGTTAATAAGTGACGCGTTGAATCCTGTGAGCCATCTATCCTGTCGCATTTAACACCAGCCCTGACCACCATGTGAAGCTGATGTTTGAGATTGTGAATGTGTCTGAGGGAAAAGAATGTACAGAGCTGTCTTTCTAAACAGATCTGGGGCCGGCCTGTTTTGGGCTGATTCAATTACTCGAACACATTCTTGCTCTTCGGGCCACATCATTCCTGAGATCTGGGCCGTTAAATGCATCAAAGTTATCTGATTGCAGATAATTCGAAGCTGTTATCTCCAGATTTGCAGCTCTGAGAAAATGGCGACTAATTAGGTTTATGACGGATATTTAATTTAGGAGATAAGATCCATTATGAGCTTAAAATAATTCATGTTGGATTACCAAGATATTTAAGCAACAGTATTCAGTCGGAGTGTATGACATGACAGATCCATACAATACGTGTGGTTTTAAATGTTTCTCTAACGTTTGAGTGCAGTACATTCTTTGCTGTCTGTTAACAAAAGACTTTTATAGATTTATGCTTTCACTGTTCATTCTCTGCAAACGAGGATGTTCAATAAAAGATTGTTTCCATTTGGAGCTGAGCACATCTGTATGATGACTGGTGCAGCATCTGGATGACACATTAAGACCACCATCGTGCTCAACACAGCACATTAAGACAACATGTAGCTGTCGGGCTTTGTCAATGGTTGAGATGAAAACCCTGAGACAGAACCGATGTTGAGGTATGACTGCAGTGATTTCACTTAACTTCCCTATGTCTAGTCCCTCTGCCCTGGTCCTCCATCTTCTTGTGTTGCTTGATGCACCGATGTGGAGGATGGTTGGATGCTGCTCAGACGAACTGAAGCAGACGCCTTTTCAATCCTGTGGCAGCATTTTGTGCCTCAGTCAAAAATAGAGCTGCATTTCATGTAGCTTTGTTTGCTTCGTGGCTCAAGGGGGCATTGAAGTGGAATGTAGCTTTTATTAATCTTATTAGTTACACCTTCATGTTTATACTTTGTACTCAGGTTCGCTCCCTCCTGCTGCCTCTCTCAAGACTTTTCATAAGATAATTCCAGTTTATTAGTTCCTTACTTACATTTTGTCGCTTTGTCCTTCATTTTTTAATAAGTTATGATAACATAGTTCTCACCAGTTGATGAGATCTGGAAACATGGAGACATTGTTAAAAAAAAGCCTGACTGGGCAAAATAAATTCAGTCAGATGATGCTTGTGATAGATGGTTCAAATCTGCTGTAGTTGTAATAGGTGTTTGCGCACAGTTAGCTGCACCATGAGGAATTATTATCCAACATTTGGGTCATCTCAAATTTGCACATGAAGTGTCCAAAAAAAAGTGATAATTGCTTGCCCTTGTCTTGCAAACACCAAAATTAGAAACACCTTTGAACAAATAGTAATTAATTATCGTTTTAAAAAGCGAAATACTCCAAGAATGAAAATAAATAAAATGACTTGAGTAAACACTCTTCACACTCCTAGTGAGCAATGACGGGTGAGCAACAGCAAACAGTGATTCATGCTGTGTCATCAGAGCACCACAGTTACAGTGTTGTGTATTATTCTGCTGGACCCGGTTGGATTTTCTGGTCTGAGGCTCTGGACTGAAAAGGGTCCTCGCTTCAGCTTTGTTTTCCTGTGACCATTCAGCCTCTCAGCTGGGGTTACTATGATAACCCTGCCAGCAAAATGAAACTGGCATTCCTAGCATTGTTTCACCGTGTTGTGTTGTGTTGTGTGCGTGCGTGCGTGCATGTGTGTGTATATGTGTGTGTGTAATCTAATAAAGACGACCGGCACAGACCAGAGGAACATTCCTGTCTTCAGGGAAGTTCCCGTCTTGTTTTGTCACACACACGCTGTTTCCCGTCCTCTTGTTGTCGGGTCATACGTTCAGCATCATTATCAGCTGAACAGCTTCTGAGGAGCACGATCATTCCCACACCGTGCACGTGCTTACTTACCTGTATTGTGGTGAAGGCAGGCAGTTTCAGACATGTGTTTGTTTGCGTCAGGTCGACATCAAAATTATGATTCCAATGAGGCAGTCATGAGAAAGAGGGAGTGGATCTGCATTTGTTAATGTCATCATGGTAAATGAGGTTTAATTTGTATTAGACATTCGTGCAGAGGCAGCTGCTGTGTTGAGTGCAGTGTTTGTGTGTGCAGCATCTATTACTGTGTAGCTACCAGGGGAATCCTACTTATTACAATGCATATAGTCAGTCAATGATTTGTTAATTTTTAGGGATGATGGACCAGTGGTTATTGTCAGGGAATCCTGTTTTGTTTCAGAGGAGATTCGTTCTGAGGCTGCACAAATGCTTCTGAATGATACTCTTGTTACTTTGATTGATAAGGTGAAATGATACAATATTGTATAGAATTGAGTATTTACAGTATAAAGTTCAGAAATATTATATGTCTGTGACCATTAAGCTACTGATATTTCAGAACCATGATGAAGGCCATAGACTCTAACTTGCACAAACCACAGTCGGATAAAGGATCAATGAGTCAGACAGACTATACTGGTCATCCATAAATACTGCAGAGGGAACAAGGAATATTCTGGCCAACTCTCATTTGAGAGGCTTGTAGTATTTCTTGGACAGCACTACTGCACTTCCATACAGTACTGTTTCCGTCTGCAACCGCTCTCCTTTTATGCTTGATAGCATCTTGCATCCAAAAAAAAAAAAAAAAAAAAAAGCCAATTTCCCGGAGGGAACCTCCCAAAGGGATTAATAAAGTACTCTGTCTGTCTGTCTGTCTGTCATTACTTCAACATATGATCTGTTGACAGACGTGGGTGGTTGATTGATTGTTGATCCGATGCTGAAACAATAATCAGATATGATGTCCAGTCCGTTTAGATTTGCAGATGATTTAAAATGTACCTGAAAGTTCAGAAGCGTATGACTTCCTGTTGATGAAAGTCTAGTGAACTAACACTTGAGATTCAGATTCGGTGTCTCGCTGCAGCTTGCTGTGAACCAAGATGTGTTTCTGAATAGACGCGTGTCCCCGTTTGGAGGGTAATTGGGGAATATAAGCGGATGATTACTGAGGTATTGTGCGTTTGCCTCTTCAGCCATGTGCAGCCCTGTATTTACTCCACTCCATTGTGTCGCTGTTTATATATCAGGGAAGACTTGGACTGAATCCCTCGCTGTGTGAAGGAGCAGTGAGTGTTGATGCGACGAAAAATTATTCGACTGACGAGATGCGTCACTGGTGGCACGTAAAAGTCAACCTATTATTTACTATATGAAATGCTTCTTGCACACTTTTTGAAGAAGTTTTCCACTTTCACGTGCTCCATCCACACGCCACCTTTGACCCTCCGGCGGTACCCCACAGCACCCCTGGGATCCCTTCACATGCCAAACACTAAACACGGCCTTTCTGGGAAGTCATTGTTATGGTTATTTATAGGGCGCAGTGGTGCTGGCAGAGGGGAGCAGGGGAAGAGAGAAAAAAATCCCTCTCTGTATATTTTTGTGGCCTGTATGTGTGTGTGAAAGACAGAGAGAGAGAGAGAGAGAGAGAGAGAGGGAGAGAGACATTGTGGTTGTATACAGTATGAACCATAGGGTTTAGCTGTGGCTCGGCTGATATTTATAAGTCATGTTTGGTACCGGAGTATTTTGGGAGTCTCTCCTGGGACCCCTGAGATAATATGTCTGACTTGTTCCATGATCATTATACTCCCCTTGTTATTCTCCCACCTCTCCCTGAGTCACACACACACAGCCTGTACAAACATTGTCACACTATAACCAGGGGGAAAAAGGGATGTATCGCACTTTTGTAGCATAAATATTTAAATCATTGCAACTAAATTTGGGGGGAAAAGCTTGGAATCTGTATTTTACCTACTTCTGATTTAGTGCTCTTTGAATTTGAGACATTTCACAGTGCAGAGGAGTAAAATATAATATGATCTATTTATTTGTTGCAGAAGTTAGAAAAATCCACTTTTATGTTTCTTCCCTTCATCTCCTCTTTCTTTGTTTCCTTCACTTTCATTCAGTCTCCTTCCTTCTGCGTGTCGGGTGTGTGTGTGTCGGAGGAGCTCGTTCGCTCGCATCCATAAACCATGAGTCATTGTTCGAGTGAACCGCTGAGTCATGCTTTGCTTCTGTGGACTTCCTGGCCTCGGTGACCTCTAATCCGGTCCCTGTGTGTGTCTGTGTGTGTGTGTGTTGTTGAAAAGGAGACATGCAGAGGTAGAAATGGGAGATTTAAAATGCCAGAAAGGCAAAGGGCAACTGCTGAATTTTCTTTTAAGTTATTTTTTTTACTTGAGTATGAATCAGCAATGAAAAGAATTACCATGTGAAGTTTGAGTAATGCTTCACCCGCTCACACTCCATCACTGTGTGTCATTATCTTGCTTTTATAGACTGCTGCAGATCTGCTGTGCAACTGTTGTTTCAACGTCAACAACATGAAGAGATTTCCATTCATAGTCACAATATTGATACCAGGAATAGTTTCAGTTATGGGGCTCAGAATCTCCGACCAAGGAACTAAAACCAGGTTCCTTTCATAATGCATGTAAAATCCCTGCAGTGAATAAAAGGCCGCAATAGAAGACTCCGTGTCCGTGTGTGTGTGTGTGTGTGTGTGTGTGTGTGTGTGTGTGTGTGTGTGTGTGTGTGTTCAAAATCAGGCTGATGTGTGTGTGTCTTTTGAATCTGCCTTAAGGCTTTTGATTTATCTTTTCACTAAGTTTCCATTTTGCTATGAAGGAGCCTAATACAGCAGTTGTATGATACACGTTATTAAGCTATTTACACATTAAACCCTGAAACTTAAAAGGCTCGACCAGATCATAACAAGTTCGTCCCTCCTTCAGTGCGACATGATGTGATTCAGGTTTCTTATTTTATTCACAATTCTTCATTCATTTATGAGTATGAGTTTTGGGAATTATGTCGTTACAGCAGAGTCTTTAAATGAAACATGTCTCATTTCTGTCCTTTTGTCCTGTGAGCATTAAACAAACAGGAAGCACTGTTCTCTGTGTTGTCTGTCTGTCCCCAAGCAGTTCCTGTTGGGGAGCAAGTGGTCTTTGCGGTTAAAGCAGCTTTGTTATGATAGTTGCTTGCAGATTTCTGACGCTGTTGAAACGCCTTCAAAACTTTTCAATTTTCATGTTTCAATCATGCAAATCTTTTTTTTTAATGTATATTTTAAATCCTGTATGACCCCTTGTTTAAACAAAAACCTGACATTTGGATCTGGTTGGTTATTAAACATGTTAAGCTGCACTGACATTAATTAAAGCTTTAAGTCTTTTAAAGGCTTTTCAAGGTCACCATGTATTAAAAGGTTAATTGCAATTTTCTTTATTCCAAACTATGGGCCCATATTAAGACTTATTAACATTTGTTAATTACATTTGAGATACGTATTCTTTCTGCCTGACCTGGACTGTTACATGTGAAGAGGAAATATTTCTTTTGCGTAATAAATTTAAATGCATTGATAATTGACCTCCGTCATCTTCTTCTTCTCTCTTCACAGGACATGAGGAAACATGTGATGATGACTCTCTTGGATGCGGAGCAGTCATATGTGGAGTCACTACGCACTCTCATTCAGGTAACACACACACATACGTACACATAGCTATACATGCACATACAAGTGAGCACACACAGATGTTCTTAGATCTCTGGTCTAGTGAGTGAGTAATGTTCAATGGACACATGTACGCACACAGTGGATTCACAGATTGCTGAGGACACGAATAACAAACGTAGGTAACGAAGGTGTTTTGTAATCCACTTATTGTCATTCATCCTGTCAGGCTAATCTGCTAACCCCATCACATCTCCCTGTCATCAGCATTATCTGCCCACACACACGCACACACAAACACACACACACACACACACACACACACACACACACACACACACACACACACACACACACACACACACACACACTCTCTCTCTCTCTCTCTCTCTCTCTCTCTCTCTCTCTCTCTCACACACACAGTCTGTATCCTGTATCCCTCTGTTCCAACTGCTCACTCACCTTTACCCCAAATCTTAGCCACATCTCTCTGTCACAGTCACACTCACTCCTCTCCTGCTCTACCTGTGATTGCCCAGTTGTATAACCTGTCGCTGTTCACTGTGTGTGGGTGAACAGTATGCGTGCTTGCATACATCTGTGTGTGTGTGCGCACATTTTTATGAAATGTGTGTGCATGATTATGCACACACATCCCACACGCACGCTGACTTTTCTGTGCACGTGTGTGTGTGTGTGTGTGTGTGTGTGTGTGTGTGTGTGTGTGTGTGTGTGTGGCCTCAAAGTGAATAATCCTGGGCTGTGTTCCCATGGCGACACGGGGGAAAGTAAGTGTTACCACAGTGACTGCAGTGAAAGTGCAGATCCTGACGGAGGTGTCAGATACGGTTGAGCTTAGACAGCTCTGCGGCAGAGCTGTCCAAAGCTCAAATCTCACTCTTTGCACTTTCTTTTTTTTTGGAATTTAAGAATTAGTTTCAATTTTTGCTCCACAGTTTAGTCAGCTGACATAGGACCAGATACCTGGGCTGACAATAAGCGTTCATAGCTACTAATCAATGTTTTTAGAATAACAATGGGTCAAATGTTGACATGTACATTAAAGATGTTGCACACAGTGGACCACACATATTGTAATAGTCATTGTCTCTGTGGTCTCTCATATTGAGCATTTTAGCATCTTTCAGGGCCTTGTTTTCATTTCACAGAGACCAAATAAGAACTAAAAGAAGAGCAAAGACATAAACGACCGTGTGACAGTTTGTGAAGTGTTGCAAGATTGGATTTGTAGATAATGCTACTTTTAAACACTGATAAGAATAGATGCTTTCACAAGTCTTCTATCTAGTTTGGTTGTGATGGTCATAAAGTGTTGAGCTGAGACAAATTACCTCAGTGCTCTGTCAGTCTAATGCTATTCAGAGGAGGAGAGGGGATGATTTATTGAAATGTGGCCTAACGTTTCATTTCAAAAAAAGAGCACAAACTACACTCTGCCCGAGACAATATCTGCCTACCCAATCAAATAAAAAGTAACCCACTTGGGAGGAGCCAATTAAAATCTGATACAACTATCCTGCTCCACCTGTCACAAGGGTGCTGTCGAGCAACATGGACATCACCAGCTCGAACAGTATGTGAGTCAGGATGACCTACATACATGTCCTCCTCTCTCTTTGTCACTGTCTCAGTGCTCTGAAAACACAACTCTACAATATCAGGACTTTCACTAATAAGTAATAATAAATGTTAATGCTGTTAATAAGTTTGTTCTGAAAACACACCCAGCCTACCTGTACCATTGATTTGAACTGTTGATTGATTTGAATTGTTAAACCACGACAGCAATACCCAAAGAGAGGCTTTATGAAGCAACAAATGTCAACTTTACCCCCTCACAGTTAATTAATTAGCTCACTAATTTGTCATTAGAGTCTTGCTTCATTAAATTTCTACGTCGATTACTCATTTTCATTATCGTGTTTTAGTAAATGACCTAAATCTTTTATAATTTTTGGACAATTATAGTCACGTCATTAGGATCAAAATTATATTAGAGAAGATACTTAGTCAGATCTCTTTATCAAGCAATGCGTATGTGCATCCGTCTGAATAAGAAGCAATAAGGCTCCGCCGCAACCTGATGTTTCCCTGTGAGATAAAGTTAACGAGGTCTTATGTAAGATGTTTCCAAAAGACATTTTGTCGGAGGAAGTACAGGCTGAATCACTGCTGCTTTTAAGATATCTCAAATCCCTCTTTTGTCCCAGCTTTCCTCAGTACAGATGTTTTAACCAGCTGATTGGATTAGTCATTGTCGGTGTCATGAAGTTGGGCAGCGAGCCTCGCACAGCTGACTGGACTTTACAGCTTCTGCAGCCTCGAGGTCACATCTGTCCCAGTCTATTTTAGACAGTAAATTGAATCTCCAAATTTCTCTCAGCTTTAATGGATTGCAGTGTGTGTGTGTGTGTGTGTGTGCGTGTGTGCGTGTGTGTGTGTGTGTGTCAGAGTCGGACTTGTGAGGACATTGCTGAAAACCTAACTGCTAAATCTACCAAAGTAGATTTAATTGTGTGCATGGGGTTGCCTTGAGAGGAAATGCAATTATAATAATAAGGAGGAGAAGAGAACAAGGATAAAAGGGTGTGAAATCATATGCAGACAAAATTTTGATCTAACTACTTGCAGTTTCATCTGTTAAGTGAATCAGCACGTCTCATGCCACATTTACGCCATGTTGGGAAATCCACATTCATGTCAGCCTCTGAGTTGGAGATATTAGGGTGTCCTGACATCTGGCGCAGCTCCCACTTCATTAATAGAGTAACGGATATGTCACCAAGCCTGGAGCGAAATGTTGCATCTGAATAATAATATTATTACTACTAATAATTATTTTGGTTTCACTCGTTAACAAACTACAAATCCATCCAATCCAGACAACAAACTAGGTGTTTAGGCTATTTATGTATTGTGAGGCTAACAGTTGGGCTAACCATCTTTGCAAGAGCCACATGAAGTTTTCCTGTCAACACTGTGTGAATGCAGCATTAATTATATACCACACATGAATGTAAATGAAAATATTGAAAACTAGTAAATGAAAACACAGAAAAACTGATTTACATTGATATTTGCTCTTAAATGAAGGCCATACTGAAATGCTCACAGAAAATTGGTCCATCTCAACCCACAGACCTCAGATCAGCTGTATGTAAAAGTAAATAATCTGGATCCATATTAATATCACATCATATCATCTGGGCTAAATGGATAGTCTTCTGTCAGTGTGTGTAAGTTTATCATGTGATATTGATATATATTGCGAGACATTAAAGTGGAAAAAGTGCATTATCACATTGCTTTTAAAATCATAAAAAAATCCTCTATCACCATAAATCACAAATGGTTGGAAACAAAAAATGTGTGCATTTGTGACAGATGTGGCATGTTAACGGTTCGCTGTCAGGAGATGGGATGAAACTTCTGAAAAAAAGGCAGGTTTAGTTAAACCTGCGCAGGAAGGATAAATATTTAAAACATTTTCTATTATTAAGATTCTTGTAGCCCTGTTACACGGGAGAGGCATTGGTGGGAAAAGTGACAACCTTCCTCCTCCTTCTTTCTCTAGAAAACACTTCTCTCCCTGGTGTTCCCTTCTTCTTATAAAAAGTTAACACACACATATATTTGTGATGAGAATATGGTCATAACTTACTCATGTAGATAAATATTGAGAGTCAGAGTAATGTTGTATATAGGAAGGTAAGGTTTAATATTCAGTATATTGAATTGATATGCAGCACTTTGAGCTTCACAAGCTGGAGCTTTCAACTACATGCCATGGTCCTCATCAGCAGATGATGAGTTTGCTAAGTTATTGTTTTGAAAACCACATGTCATCACATGACTGAAGATCTGATCTTGATTAAAGGAATAGCTTATCTTAGGTCATGTGATGGCTAACATGACATTTGAGCATAGTTCATCTGCTTCAAAGTAAAAAAAAAAAAGTCATATACAATATTTGTGTGTTCTGTGTGTTTGTTCCAAGACTTTATTAAATGTTGTACTTTGACTTTGAAATCATGAGTCTCTGGTTGCATTACAAGCACAAAATTCATATGTTTACATGACAGAATTTGTTCAACTTATATAAGTAATATTTCAGTTAGTTCTATTAAAATTCTTATTAGACTTATTTACTCTGAGTTTAGTTATCAAAGATCTCAAAATTTGTCTGACAGATTCCTCCATGGCCTGCACATACAGTCCATCATAGCTGGATGACATGCTCAGGTAATCATGCATGTTTTAAATGATCTGAAACAGTCAGTAACGAGCTGTTTCTCTTGTCCCCTCAGGGCTACATGCGTCCTCTCAAGCAGCCGGACGGCGGCTCCATCGTGGACCCTCTGCTGGTGGACGAGATGTTTTACCAGATCCCGGAGATCCTGGAGCACCACGAGCACTTCCTGGAGCAAGTCTCGGGCTGCGTCGGCCAATGGCACGATAGGCAGGTCGTCGGACACATCCTCATCCAATCAGTGAGTAGAGATGAAGATGAAGTAGTTTGAATATGAGGATGTATCTCATCCGAAGCTGCTACTTTCCCTGACTTTGTGTTATAATGTGACAGTATGAAAGAGTTAGTCACCAGGATATGAACAGTAACTAATAAGCAGATATTCAGTCAGCAAAAACCATAAAATGCTTAAACACAACACATGTACTTTGCTTCTCTGGGACAGTTTTATTGTTTTATGGTGTATCTGTTTTTGTTACGGCTGCAAGATTAGATGACATGTTCAGTTCAGTGTTCAGTGGTTTTCAAATTGTTTTTTTCAGTGCAATTTTTTAATTGTAATTTTATCCAAAATTAACTGTCAGAAAGCATAGAATATAGAATCAAAGTGCAGCTGCACTGATAGATTTTTCTATAGTTTATATGAATTTTAATCCTAAAACTTTTTTTTATAAATTTGTCTGTCTGATCAGCTACGTTGCAGCAGTAAAGGATGCAAAAAGTGTTTTACTGCCGACCAGAGCTTGAATGAATAAACATCCTTAACATGCATTAATGACAGCAAGGCCGACTGAAGGGAAGCTGTTTTATTAAGAGATGCTCTATAGTTGGCAGCACTAGTTTGATATTTTGTTTTCCCGGTGACCTCTTCATGACCCATTTCAAATTTCCCATGACCCAAGGGTGGCTCTGAACGTAGGCTTTGAAAAACAGCTCTCTGAAACATGCGTGTTGGGCTAAATGTCAGGTTGGAGTCTTTGAGAATGAAAGCACTTCTTCTGCAGGCTGTTTGACACAAAGTTTGACTCAGGAATGTATTTTAGAAGAAGCAGTTTTTTTTAAAGAGCAGAACACAGCATGGCTAAAGGATTTGTTTTTTGTACACCCTCGCTCCCCTGTCATGTTAACGCTGTCACTCTCAGCAGCTCACAGCGTGAATGAAACTGTTTCACAAACTCACACCGGAGGCGCAAACAGACACACAAGCACAAAGTGGGACATGAATGAATCCACTCACTGAATCACAAGCAGATGAGACAGGTGGAACTGCTGCACCAAAATCCCCTCAGTTTCCAACATCTCATGCTAGAAGTCTACACAGATTTTTGCCCTGTTTTGCAAATTGTTGCACTGTTTTGCACATGGTTGATCTAAGTTGCCTCTTATTACACAGACTGTGATGTGTCTATGGGTTGTTTTCCTTGAATGAGGAAGTATAGAAACAGAAGTGCATGACTGGAAATGGCTGCAAACAGACAAGTGTGCATAGAGGGTTTTTCCTCTACTGTGTAGTTGAAGCTGCAGCCACCCTTCCTCCTCCTCCTCCTCTTACACCCCCCTCCCCCCTTGTGGCTGCAGCTCTTAAAGCCGCAGTAGCAGCTATGTTTCCCAGGCCTCGTTGGCGCAGTAGGCAGCGCGTCAGTCTCATAATCTGAAGGTCGTGAGTTCGAGCCTCACACGGGGCAGAGTTTTTTTTGTTCATCTGTTTGTTGTTTAAATGGCAGATAATATGGTTTTGAAGTTTTATTGCTGTATATTTTGACGAAAATCTAATTTGATCACAGCTTTTTGTTTGTGTTTTTAGGCTTAAACAAACTGCAGATAAAATATAATTATGTTGTCTCTTGTGCTCTGTTGTGACAAAGGCTGGCCTTATATGTAAAGATAATATGTAAGGCATGTATGTTTTCAGCTCTTCAAGCATCCTGAAATAGACTAACTAAATTACTCTATATTATTGTTCTTGGCTGCATGTCTGTTCCTGTATTGGTACAATAAGAGCAATGAAAACCCAGGGTCAAACTCCATGTATTTGATATTTGTGTGTTTTAGACTGATTGATTGAAAATTAGTTCCTGGATCATGACAACATTTAGATGAAATACTTTTGGATTTAATTTGGTTTATTTACAATGTTCTTACATATTTAGAATTTACAAGCTACAAGACTTTGTCAGGGAGAAAAAAATATAGTACTGGACTTCCAATATTTGTCATAATGGAGAGAGGTATTTAAGGTTCATTTTGTTCAACCATAAAAAGCTGAAACTTACTTTCCATTCTAATCAACCAAACACTGATGACAGAACAAAATAAATGCAAGTGAATACTTAAACATTAAGCAGCAGCAGGGGTAATAGCCGATCAAACAATATCATAAAAACTACAAATTTAACTACAGACATTCAGCAGTTGAGTTTATCAGAGACGCCCAAAATATTATCATAATATTAAGACAGATATATAATGGTGCATTAAGTACATTATTTCTGCGATTGCTTTCCAGCTGCCTTGTATCATCCTCACCTTGAAGATTACACAGCGGCCGTTTTATTGAATTTGAGAGCAAATCAAATGATGACATATTTAAAGAAGCATCTTTAAAAGAGCTGCAGGAGAAGAACACAGACTTTTGTGTGAAATCATGATGTGCTGCGTTTCTAATCTGTTTGCTGTGACTAATCCTCACTGTGTCCTCAGATGTTGTGTCTCTGTCCTCAGAGACTGGGAGGATGGAGGGAGGAGAGGACACTGGGAGATGAATGATAAAAGAAAAAGAGGGTCAGGTTATTTCATGGAAGAGTAGAAAGCAGGTTACACTCCAACATTGTGTCTGCTGTTTGTGCATCTGCTGCTTTTATTTTTTATTTTGTTGAGCTCTGTCTGTCCCCTGTCCTCTACCTGTGAAAGGACAGCAGGTCAGGCTGAACCATCTGTGTTTTTTATGTGTATCTGAGGGAGTGAAAGAACGGAAATCTTCTTTTCTAAAAACAAATTGAAAACCAATACATCAAGGTTTGCTCGCTAATCACTTCGATTTCAGCTCTCTTTTGCTGATACTATCATTTAACTGCACAATAAAAAAACACATGGACTTCATGTTAACTGTTGTAATTCTATTACAGAGAGCCAAAACAGAAATGCAGTGATAATTTTCACTTGTTTGTAGAAGTTATTTTTGCCATTTGTTTCACCTGAGAAATATTCACTCAGGAATCAATGAAGGAAATTTTCCATGTTGGTAAAAAGTAAATAAGCTTGTGACGTTGAATGAAGAATGTTATTGTCAGTGAGTTTAATCCTACAGTATAGTCGTGTTATTTAAAAGAAAAAATATGAAATATTTACTCCATGAAATGTCAAAAAATAGTCTTAATAGTCTCAGCAATTCAATAAAAACAAATATAATCAATTTAAAATATCAAATAGATAAAAGCAGCAAATCTTCACGTTTAAGAAGCTGGAACCAACAATTTTGCTTGATGAACTCCTGGAATGATTAATAAATTATCTAATTACCAACACCTCAGAAATTCTGCTTTGCATAGTACATTTCAAACTTTAAACAAGCTACTGTCGCACAATAATAATCTCTATTTTACTACAGGCAGCATATACCAACAGCACTTTCTACCTGGATTGTTAAAGTTTCCTTCTAACCAAAATGTACAACAAACTGTTGTCACATGAAGGGGGACACAAGGTAACTTGAATGTCCTCTTCTTTTTCTTTTCTCCAGTTCTCCAAAGAGACTCTAGCTAATATGTATTCAGCCTACATTGACAACTTTCTCAACGCCAAAGATGCTGTGAGGATTGCCAAGGAGGCCAAGCCAGCGTTTCACAAGTTTCTGGAGGTGAGTGTTGGACTGAGTCACAGGACGTCCTGTTTGCGTGAGCGGCTGCTCCTAAGTGTTTGTTTGGAAAACTAGAGACCAGGTGGAGAAGACTTTTGACCAGCTTCTGTCGGAGAGTAATGAAACAGGAGTTTGATGACTTTGTCCATTTTGTCAACGTTGGGTTTGTGTGTATATGTTAATGTGTGTGTGTGCGTGTGTGTGCCCGCACGCGTGTGTGTGTGCTTCCTGTCTTGTTCCTCCTGTTTGCACATGCTGGTATTCCCATTAGATATTTTTTGAAACAGAGACACTTGGTTGTTCTTGTCCTCCAGTTTGAGGAGTTCAGGAGGAAAAAGATAAAACAAGTAATTTTACACTCATTTCTCTCATTGAATTTAGCCAAATTGTTATGATATATGGGACTAAAACTTTACTTTTAATATTATTTTCCTCTAATATTTCTAAATCAGATGTGTTCAATTTAACAAGAGGGACATTTTTTCCTCCTCTGCTGAGGAGATGTGGAGGATCTAAAATGTTTCCACAATACCAGATACACATGAAATTGATTTTCTATTTCAGTAAATATGGTTCTTCGTCTGGAACTGTAATTAAAGACAAATTATTGTCCGTGAAATGTTCTACAAACCCCCTCTTTAAACCACTTCAACCAGATAATTTGACTTCAAGACCCGGGGATTTTTAGCAATACGTCCAGTTGTATTTGGTAGACCACTGATGTACACTTTGATACTGTGGTGTGCCACCAGAAATAAATGTATGGGAAAAACTGCACAAGTTGGCTGCACAGACAAGAGCTCAGAATCAAAAATGTAATCAGCCACCGCAGGAACCTGTCATGTCCTCGTCCTGCTCTCGGTTTTCAACCACAGAGAGCTCAGTGCCAGGCCTGATTCTTACACTGGAACAACTTCGCCATCTTGTGGTGGAGACTTTAAGTGCAACACTAAGCTGATTTTAGAGTCAGTCATCCTGTTACTTTCTCTTCATCTCTTATATCTGTCTGTCACTTCATCAGCAAAACATGCGTGAGAACAAGGAGAAACAGGCTCTGGGTGATCTGATGATTAAACCAGTCCAGAGGATTCCTCGATACGAGCTGTTGGTTAAGGTGAACTATTTCAAACTATAACTACTTTCTGTAAACTGTAAGCAGCTTTATCTTGTGTTTAGTGACAAGGAGCTCACGTGAAGGGAGATGAATATATATATTTGTGTTTTGCTGTAGGACCTGCTCAAGCACACCCCAGAGGATCACCCGGACCACCCGTACCTACTGGACGCCCAGAGGGACATCAAGCGATTGGCCGAGAAGATCAATAAGGGCCGTCGCTCTGCTGAGGAGGCGGAGAGGGAGGCCAGGGTCATCCAGGAGATCGAGGCGCACATAGAGGGAGTTGAACATGTGAGATACTGTACATACAGTAAATATATACAGTAAATGTCTGATGCTTGTCAATTTCAGGCCTGCAACCAGCTTGTTAATCATAAAGTATAAGATAAGATATGATAATAGTAAGAAATGCACATCACAGCCTAACGGCCACAATCAGATTGCTTGTTCTTGCAGTGTTTCTCAGCACTTGTGACTTTTGCTATTTGAGAGAAGAGCGAGATGTCAACAGTTTACAGTTATTTTTCATGGGATGAAGTGATGATCATGTCTCTGTTTATGTGTGCGTTAGATTCTGAACCCCCAGAGGAAGTTCTTGAGACAGGAAATGGTCATGGAGGCGGTAAGAATTACTTTCTGAATTAAGGACATAGTAAAGTTTCTAAATTGGTGTCACGTCTTGAAAAATAAGTCACATTTATAGAAATGATTAAAGCAAACTGTAATATGATAACATTTATGTGTAATATAATATTGCCTTAAAACTTAAATTCTTCTATGGATGACCTAGAATTCAAAAGTTCACATTTTCTGAGCTCTTCTTCTCTCCGTCCTCTCTCTGTAGAAGACAGTGGGTGGGAAGAAGGACCGTTCTCTCTTCCTCTTCAGTGATCTGATCATCTGCACCACTCTCAAGAGGAAGTCTGGCTCATTAAGACGCAGCTCCATGAGCCTGTACGCCATAAACACACACACACACAAACATAAAAACACTGACAGATCATAATACAGATTCTAAACCACACTGCCCCCTGGTGTTGAGCAGCAGACATAACCACTAAGTTTATGAAAGAACTTGTCTTAATATTTACCTCTCTTTCTCCACCACACCTCTCTCTTTCCTCTGCTGCTCTCTCAGATACTCCGCCGCAAGTGTGATCGACACTTCCAGTAAATACAAGTTCCTGTGGAAGCTTCCCCTGGAGGACGTGGAGGTGGTGAAAAGTAAGCCTCCATCTTTAGATCACATACTACTACTCATCTTTCTCTCATGGGACTCCAGAGTTGAATGAATCTTATGAGCTTCTGTAACTGTTATTAACACAGGTGACAAATTTAGATCATCCTCACTGCTTCCTGATTGATCAATATTAAAATGAGATATTAAAATTTTATTCTTTTATTATGGTGGCGTTCAGTTCTTTAATGTATGTCTGCATCAGGCTCCACTCAGGCAACAAACAAGGAGAGCATCCAGAAGATGATTAGTCGATTAGATGAGGATCTCAGCACACTGGGTCAGATCAGCAAGCTGTCCGAGACCCTCAGCTTCCCTCACCTGGTACTGTGGACCAACACACAAATACACACACACACACACTTGATCTTTCTTACTGTCTTCTGCATTACGATGTGCCAAAACATCCAGTGATCTTTCTCTTGTCGTGTCCATGTCTCTCAGTCCCTCGACGAGGTCATAAAGGATCTGATGGCGTCTGTGCACAGGGAGCTGTCAGAGAAGCAGTCTCTGGCCTTCAGCATGACCTTCCTGCCCACGAAGCTGGAGTTCACCACAGCCTCCGCTGAGAGCAGCTTTGTCTTCGAGTTCACCTCGCCCGACACCCGTTCCAACTTTGAACAGGCCTTTGAAGAAGCCAAGAAGAAGCTGGGTCAGTGAAAAAGCTTTATAATGAGACAAATCATTATCTGCTAGAACTTGTTTGGTAAAAAGTATTTTCCTGTCGTTTTCTCAAGTTTCCTTGAATTCAATAGATTTTTAATGCTACTTGAGCCTCTTTATTATAGTGTTCAAATTGTTTATGTGTGTTTGTGTTTAGCAATGAATAAGGACCAGTGGGACCCAGAGTTTTTGAAGGCCATTCCTATAATGAAGACACGTAGTGGAATGCAGGTAAAAGGCATCCACTTTATAATCTGTATGTATATACTAAGATAAAATACCATAGGCTACCTGTTACCAAGCCACGTTTACAGATGTTATCCCCACTCATATATTGTTGTCTGTCTCTAGTTTTCGTGCGCCTCTCCCAGCCACAGCTGTCCTGACAGTGGCTGTGAGGTGTGGGTGTGTAACAGCGATGGATACGTGGGACAGGTGAGAAAAGCTGTTAGTTTAACCAATCAGCACTTCTGATGAAGATTACTTTATTCCACATCTTTTCTGGTGGAGAAAGAAAGATTTGAATTCAAACAGTTCATCTGATGTGATGGTGGCGTTTCCTCTCCAGGTTTGTCTCTTGAACATTAAAGATGAGCCCACAGTGGAGGCCTGTATCGCTGTCTGCTCAGCGAGGATCATTTGTATTGCTGCAGTGCCAGGACTAAAGGGAAGGTCAGTACACACACACACACACACAGATACAACAATAAACCTGTAAACCTGCAGTTAACCCTCCTATTATCCTCAAATATTACTAACACTTTTCACCCTTGGGGTCAATTTGACCCCATGGATATTTCCCTCCAAAAAAATGATTTGCAGATTATTATTGACCATTTTTTTGTGTCAGCCACTTTGTGTATTTGTTGAAAACATAAATAACCCCTTGATAATGAAATCTTGACCTGTCCTCTAGCGCCACCATCGGGACAAACAGGCCCAACAGGCCAAAACTGAAATTTATCTTGAAAGGTTTTCTTCCAAATCTTCTCAAATTTACTGACAACCTTAGTGACCACAAGAGTATGAACCCTGTTGGTTTTGGTGATGATATGACCTTTCCTGCAGCGCCACCATCAGGTCAAACTTTCGGTTTTAGAGTTGGTGTATATTGAAAATCTTTCATCCAAATCTTTTCTAATTTGGGGTGCACATTCATGATTCTCACAGAATGATCTATATTGGTTGATGCTGGTGACCCCAGAGGAACACCAATGCGTGCAAAATGAGTTCAGCACATTAAAAAAAATATCATCATGATAATTTTATGCTTAATCAATTGTACCAATCAAATTAGGAAAAGTCATGAAATATGAAGTCAAACAAAAAAAGACAACAATTATTTTTTGAATGATAAAGATTGATTGGGGTCAAATTGACCCCAAGGATAATAGGAGGGTTAAGTAATTTAGAACCTATTATTGTCACATCAAGTCTCATAAAATGCAAATAGACTGGAAGCAGCACCTGAATGTTTATCAGTGATGATTTTGTCCTCCATCTCTTTTTCCTCATGAATCAAAGATCCTTTTTGCTTGTGATGCATGAATAGGTTTATCAAATAAGAAGGCTGTTAATTAGGTCTTTACAATCTTAATCTGAGGCCATTGAACACAACTCTGACATAAGTGTAATGTAATGCTCATTGTAACTTGAGATTGCAGCTTGTTGACCTCTAACATCACTTTCTGTGTGGATACATTAAGCACTCACTTAAGTTGCCACGTGACTGGTTCATTGATTTCATCTGTGCTCTGCATCATTAACCAATCACCCCTCAACACTTAGGGAGCGTGGATCAGAGCCCACCTTGGCCTCTACCTCCAGAGCACCCGGTCACACCCAGCAGCAGCTCCATATATCCATCTCACATTCATCTCTGGAGCTGACGGAGCAACCCACAGGTTTGTACTTTTCACCTGTCAAGCACCAAAAGTTCCTATTTTATAACTAACTGGGTTATAAACTTTGGGCTGCTACCCAAGTTAGGTTTAGTGTAATTCTATCATATCCTGATATTAGCCCTATATGAAATACACTGACTGGTCAACCGATCAATGAATTGTTCCCAGGACCAGGGGCGGAGCTTGTTCCCTTCGACAGTGATGACACTGATGATGAGGACTCACCCAGCCCTTCTTCCACTCTACAGAGCCAGGCCAGTCACTCCACCATATCATCCAGCTACGGCAGTGAGTAAAAGCTCTCATACACTCCAGTCACACACATACGTACACACATCATATACTTATACTCTCTCATTCCCAATGCCTCTAAGATGACGAGGGCCCTGGTTCCAAGGACATGGCTACAGAGACCACCAGCAGCGAGGAGGAGCAGGAGTTCCCAGTGGCAAGCTCCTATGGTGCTCCGGGGATGTTGGGGGTGGGTGGAGGCGGTCGTGCCCAGACAGAGAGCCCCATGGACGGCCGCGCCATGCGCCGCTCCTCCCGGGGCTCGTTCACCAGGGCCAGCCTGGAGGACCTGCTCAGCATCGACCCGGAGGCCTACCAGAGCTCAGTGTGGCTGGGCACAGAGGATGGATGGTGTGTGATGCACAGACACACACACACACACACACACACACACTCTTATCATAAACCTTCCAAACTCAAACTTAGATAACAAAGACTTAACAAAAGTGGAGTTATGAGATTTCAAAGAGCTGTGTGTACCAGTGGTTCATTTCCATAAGGACACAATTGCTTCCTTACTTGCCGTTGCATTTGTTTCATTACCCTAATTTCCCATAATTCCTCCGTTTCCTTCAGCATCCACGTGTACCAGTCCTCGGACAACATCAGAAACCGTAAAAACAGCATGAAGATGCAACACTCAGCTTCCATCCTCTGTATACTGTGAGTTTCATTCTTGGCCACTTCTTTGCCTTTAAAAACAAAAATAACTGTGGGATTTACTCTGTATTAGAAATAAAAATGCAGTGTGATGGGGAAGCAGGGAGGAAAAGGGATGGAAAGCAATTTGATATTGTTTGAATGTGTCGTGACCGTCTCCTGTTTGCATCTGTCTCGACTTACCTGTTTCTGCTATCTGTATCATTTTTTGTGAAGCCTACAGCAGATTTTGCAAAAAAAAAAATAAAAAAAAATACTATAGTTATTTCATTCCTTGCTTGCTTAACGTTTTTGCTTCCTTCCAGGTATTTGGACAACAAAGTGTTTGTGTCTTTGGCCAATGGAGAGGTGATTGTGTATCAGAGAGAAGCAGGTAAGCTGGAGTATCGAGTGAGTCGTGCTGGTCTGCACCTATTTGGAGTGAAAGGCTACAAATACTGACACTATCATCACCTATTACAAAAATAATCCTACTTGCTTTCACACACATCATCTAAAGATATAAATTGAATTTGAAGCGTAATAAAAGGATATATGTATAACCTCCTCTCAATCTCAACCTGCAGGTAGTTTCTGGGACCCTCAATCTTCCCAGACGTTAGTTCTGGGCACGCCCAGTAGCCCCGTCACCAAAATGGTTCCTGTGGGAGGAAAGCTATGGTGTGGCTCACAGAACAGAGTCCTCATTATCAACACAACTACATTGGTCCAAGAGGTAGGATGGATGGGTGTGTGTGTGTGTACAGGAGAATAAATGACCAGGCAGACATCATTAAGTGAATCTAACATTTCCTTCCTCTGCCTCAGCACTGGTTCCAGGTGGGCACAGACAGCAGTCGGTGCGTGACTTGCATGGTGGCGTATGGTCAGGGCGTGTGGTTGGCGCTGCAGGGCAGTGCACAGGTCAGACTGTACCACGCTCAGAGCTGGGAGAGCCTGACGGAGGTGGACGTGGCGCCGGCTGTGCATAAGATGCTTGCAGGTAAAACACACCTGGACAAACCTTATTGTGGACGGCTGCTCGTATGCAGGAGCTAAATTAAACTAATTGACTCAATTCTCTTCTTTTCTGCCCTCTCTCTCCACTCAGGTGCAGATGCGATAATCAGACAGCACAAGGCCGCCTGTCTGAGAATCACAGCGTTGTTGGCCTGCAAGGATCTGCTGTGGATCGGCACCAGTGCTGGTAAAAACACAATCCAAACATGAACCTGATGATTAAAATTAATTTCTATGGTTGTTTCACTTTATTCATTTTTGTGAAAATTGAAATTTTACTTTTATCATTAAGTGGATTAAAAAAGGAAGCACATATTGAGCTGGTGTTCTCCTGCAGGGGTGGTCCTCACGCTGACGATCCCAGCGGTGAGCTCAGGAACCGGAGTTGGGACGCTGAAATCTCCCTTGGCGCCGATGGGCTCTGCTCACGGACACACGGGCCACGTTCGGTTCCTTACATCAATCGAGCTACCGGAAGGGTTTGACATGAACTTTCCTCCTCCGCCGGCTGACTCCACAGGTAGTCACTGTTTTTTTGGGGTTTTTTTCTTATGTGAATTCTTGTCCAACCTGAACTGAACTCAATCAAAGTCTGATGTTGTGCATTAATCCCTCCTTTCTGCTTTCCAGGCAACCAATCCCAGAGCAGCAGCACAGTTGACGGGAACCTCCAGAGGCGAGACTCCGCGCGTCGCAGAGCCTCTGCCCACATCCCTCCAAAAACCAACCACCTCGTGATTTCCGGCGGCGACGGCTACGAGGACTTCAGACTGACAAATAGCAGTGAAACAGTGGGACGGGATGACAGCACCAACCATCTTTTGCTTTGGAGGGTCTGAGACAAACTGACCCTGGTTTGAACAACCCGCCCCACCCTCCCTTTAGCTGAGAACAGCGCACAAGCTCCCACCCCCCCCCGACCCCCACCAGACTCCTCACTTTTTGGTGTTGTTGTTTTGGTCTTCTGCTCGGTCCACCAGTCTCTATGTGCATAATATGGCTGTCAGCTCCCTCCTGGACTTTCTAATGAATATGATCACTTCAAAGCCAGTTTTTCTTGTGTTAATGTTTCTGATGGTGTGCGTTGTTCCTCACCGAGTGGTGTCCGTGCGTGTGTATTTTCGTTTTATTTTGGCATCTTAGAGTGTTGTCTAGAAAAGTGTCTTTAAACTCAAGTCTTTACCGAAGGAAACGGAGAAGGGAAAAATGAAACTTTGACGGATGGATGTATGTTTAGACTCAGAACAAGTGAAGAAAAGAAAGACAGAAGAGGACTTGGACTCATTGCACAGGAGGCTGAAAGAGGACATTTAGGCGAACTGAGACATAAGTGAAGCATGTACTTGTCCTTTGACATATTCTCTGTTTTTAATTGACATCAACCCTTTACTCCATCATCACTTCATCTTAGCCTGAACTGCAGACAAAATTCCTCCTGATGATCAGAGGTAAATGTCATGCAAAAATATCTGTAAGTAAAACTCACCATGACAGACTGTAGATTAATGGATATTCTGAATATTCAAGCTTAGCAGACAGAGTTGACGTCTGTAAAGTATTTTGCTCTTTAAATCTGATTAACCAGGTCTTGGCAACAACCTCTTTTGGCAGATCTGAGATCAGATCTCTCTGGTCACAGCAGGGTCATAGCTTATAGATGTGAGACTGCCTGAATCATCTTTTTTCCCGTAGAGGAGAGTGAATGAGAGCGAGCATCATTTAAGTGCAATATGTGGCAAGAGTATCTAACAACACATGCACACAGTCACACACGTCAACGCTCAGCTGTCACACACATGAATCTGAAGACATTTGTGAGGAACATAAACATGTGTTTGCCACAGAGAATCACATTGCATCTTTAATTTCTGCCAGTTTCAGATGACATGAACGTAGATGATGCCCTGAGTAGAAGAAAAAGTGCATTGGAGACATTCCTCCTTAACACGACTAAGCCAAAGTCTTGTATGTGTTAGAGTTTTGACATGAAGGGATCTGAGAAGATTTCTTTCGCCATTAAAATTTTCACTTTGTCGAGCAGAAACCAGGAGCCGACGTTGCTGGTTTCATATAGCAGACTCTTTGAGATGACGCTAGGCTGTGGTAGCAGATAACGGTAGTTATGTACAGTATTTATGGTTTTTGATTTTTAGCGCCTTCTTTTACAGCACTTAATTTATAGAAGATGTAGCTTTTCACTTTTTTTTTGAGTTGAAGAACAAGAAGGCCCTGGCTTGATTAGGGGAATAGATGAATGGGTTCAGGCAGACAGACATGCACAGTAGGGGTGTAACGATAAAGTCCATTCATACGCAAGAGAGGGTTCATCTTTCAGAGTTGTGTGGCTTCATGAAGAAACAAAATCAGAAAGGAGAGCGAGACAATGCAAAGACCGCAAAGTGATCCTTCATTCAGATCCATCCCAAAGTTCACTTCACAGTGTTTCCGAGCTCAACCACTCTTTTGCTTGTTTGGGTGCCAAATTGCAAGATATGCTTAATTTTTTTAAGACGCTTAAGAGGCTAAGATGTATTGTTACACCCTGAATGCACAAACACTGATTTTAGCATTGATTGGAAAACAAGACGCATTCGGTTTGTGTGTGAGACAAGAGAGTGCAGAAGGCACAGAGTAGGTCAGAAGGACAAACGCTGAGCACCTGCACATGCCTTCACAAGGCTAAATGTTAAGCTGTTAAACACACACGTACACTCAGTGGAAAGTCAGCTCTGCCTCATCTCGCGGCAGATGTCTGGGCAAGTGAAGGGTGACTCTGACTCGTCCTTGCACACGCACACACAAACACACACACACACACACACACACACACACACGTTCGCCTCAGGCTTAAGAGTTAAGCAGCGATTGTCTTTCATCCTCCAAGCCTAGAAAACCTCATTGCACTTCGCCGGCCATCTGGGCACTTCACCTCTGACTTCCCACTTCCCAAACACATCCACATTAGGTTAACTCTCCCACTGTGAGAGCAGCTCACCGTTAAGAGGATTGGTCGGTTGTTGTGATAGCTGTTAACTAACTTGTGAGCTCTTTGCCTCCGCAAGTGTAAAGGCCTGTACTTCCTCCACAAGTGCTTTGTTATTTAGTTGGAATGTATTTTTTTTAAAAAGGAGATAATTTTCTTCCCACAATTGAGACAAAATTCCAGTAAGCGTGTGGTAGCCCATGAAGAAAACAGCAGAGGAAAGTATGGGAAAAAGCCTTATTCAGATTTGTGTGGAAATTTAGGTGAGAAGATCAATTCCACATAAATCTGTATAGTAAATATTCAGCTTAGCATAAAGACTGGAAACAAGGGAACCAGCTTGACTGCCTCTGTCCAAAGGTAGAAAAAATGTCTAAATGCTCTAAAGCTCACAAGTGTGAAAATGGAATTTACAGCACATGATAAACACTTTCGAGAGAGTATCAAGAGGTTTTAATCTTCACATCTAACTCCAAGCAAAAATGTGAATACGATTATTTCTCAAACTGATCAATTATTCCTTCCGTAGCTGATATTTTTATGTTCTGTCTGGTTCACAACAGGATTAATATCTGTGTTCTCAGTGCCAAGAGCTGCCGAGTTACCCATAAAAATGCTGTATATCTATGCTGGTTGGAGTTGGTGTGTTTTGTGTCGGGGTGTTTAGAGGAACATCTGCTGGTACCAAGTGCTTCTGAAACTGTGAGTTGGGCAGTGAAAAAGAGTCACAACCCTGCCCAGTCCTGGGCTGAAGAAAACCAGTTCTACAATTTAGTTTTTAGATTTTCTGCTACCATGGTTGGAGTCAATAACTTTCAGCTGATTCAGAAATTTAGTAGCTTTTCTTTAAATGTCTGAAAACTATTTGCCTTAAAGAAAATACTTTTTTTTCCTTCCTTGGTTGTCACAAAAATATATAAATGACTGAGTAATCATGATTTCACCAGTTGCATTTTAGCTTCTGACCTTTGACCTTTAGTGACTTTTTCCTCATTTTACACACATACACACCTTAGATGAAGTAAAACTAAAGGGTTGAGAGACCGAAGCACGTCGAAGCCAGTTAGAAATAGATGGATTTACACTTTTTCACCATCACATCAAACTCATCCTATCGTCACTGTAACTCCCAGCAACATGTAAGTAACCTCCTCATGCCTGTATGTGAAAGAAGTCTTTATTGTTGTAAATATTGGTATATATTGCCTTTCGTTTCTGTAAATAGTGCACCCACGGTCCTCAATTGTTGATATGATTCTAATGGCATATTTTTATATATTTGTGTAAGGTTTTGTTTTTGTTTGTATTGCCCCCCCCCCTTCCCTTTCTCTCTGGCATGCGCTGTCAGTGACGTTTAAATTATAACTGTCATAGATCTTTCCAGAAGAAGACAACATGGCCTCTGTCGTGTCCAGAGCATCCGAAGAGTTTTGATGTTTTCACCGGTCGCCATGTTTGTTCCAACGCTTACGTTTGCCTTGTTAGGGACGTCTACAGGAAGGAAAAGAGCGTGGCAGGTCGCGCACCGCCCCCCCTGGTCGTAACTCTGTTTATCTTTGTTCTGGTTGACATCTTGCAGTTGTGACTTCCTGTATGTAGCTGTTCTTGTTTTTTGTCACTGTGGGTTCCTCTTTGTAATTAAATCAGTTCACTGGTGCCAGTTTGTGCTCGTTCTTTCTTCAGCTTTACGAGATGTGGGTCTCTTCACGTTTATCCAACATCCAACAAAGTAAGTTTAGATGAGCATTAGTGTGTTTTTGATTAGGTTTTGTAATCGACATAACCTGAACACATGATCACAAATGAAACTGGGGCAAGGGTTTTTCTGGGGTTGTGAAACTAGGGGATGATTAATATTCTGACTGAACACATTCATAAATAGAATGCTAATGTGCATGTAACTGAGATGCTCACTTTTACCTCCCATCCACATTATATGAATCAGAATCAGCAACAATTTTGAGAATTCATGGATTAATCTTTAAGCCAAAATGCTAAAAATGTGCCAGCTTCTCAAATGTTACAATTTTTAAAGATTTGACAATCGGTTGGACAAAACAGGCTATTAGAATAAATCGCCTTCAGGAAACTTTGTATTTACCACTTTATTTCTGAATAGCTGATTAATCATTGTCTTTTTGCAGCCCTACCTTTTCCAACACTTCAATTAAACTGGCGTCAACACTGGTTTCAACAACTCAATGTGAGACGGAGCTCCATGTAGTCACAGTCATTTACACAATCCAAAATGTCAAGTGGTAAACAGAGCTTGGATCTCGTGCTTGGTGGTACCAAAAACAAATTGCAAAAGAGCAGAGGGCCAAGTCAGGTTTGTCATTGTTTGTTTTGGAGGCTGTCTAATAAAGACCTTTATTCTCTCTCTTTCAATCAACTTGTTTCCTGTTAATCTCTCACCCTGATGATTCCTCCCTCTGTTCTTCACATCAACAATAAATAGATAGTAAATAAATAGTTAGATAAATTAAATATTTTATGACGCTCTCCTCGTCTGCTGCGGACCGCAGCACTGACCACAACACAAAGTCACCACTGTGGTTTCTTTTTATCAGCTTGCTTCAGTGTCACTCCACTATTCATTTTACTTTAACCCACTGACCCACAATGAAGTGTATTGTGATCTGATAGCCCTGCTGTATATAGAGGAGAACTGTATCAATGCACACCATTCAGGAGACACACAAATACAAATGGAACCCCTCCACATGAACGCACACACACGCACAAGTTAAGGCCCACTTAACATCCACACACTGCATTCAAATGATGCATTAAACAGTGAGGGTCTGTGATGAATGAAAGAAGCAGCACAGAGATTCATCTCTGACTGACATGAATGACTGATAGTGTGAGTCATTGACTCACACTGACTCACTGGTAAATCCCAGTGGAAGAAAGTGGGCCAGTGGAAATCTCCTTTATCCACTGCTATCACATTTACGTGCATGGATTTGGTAAAACTTTTATCTTGCAGAGACCTGTCACTGTCAAACCCACAAGCAACTCTTCAGCTACTTGTTTCTTTCCCCTCAGGCTTGCTTGAAGGTCCCTGATTATAAGAAGTAACATTTTCCTCAAAGTAGTGTAGATATACAGTGAAAGTTGAACTAACGCTTTTTCAACCAAGGGAGTATTATGACTCTAGTCTCACACATCAGCACTGTATTTGACTATTTTGATACAACTTTTCATCAAATTGCATTTATTTAGACTTCACTGAAAAAACAGATCAACTTAAAAGAATGACTTCAAATGGTACAAATGAATGAAGTTTATTTAAAATCAATATCACAATTTAGATGAACACACATCCTCTAAAATTGATCAGAAAAAAAATTCATTTGTGCTTTGCCAACTTAACTGATTTTTTAAAAAATTGGTAACAATTTTCTTTTTTCAGTGATTAGTCTTCATATTGATTTTTTTTTACAACCAAAAACATGACAGCTGGAAAGCAGCCACTGTGTTCAAGAGTGGCTCCACAGAAGATCTCAGATATAAAGACACACGAGTCTTTACCTTGTATGGGAGTGCAGGGACATACTGTGCAGCTAAAGTTCAACATGACTGTGCAGAAAAAGCCATGCATAGGTAAACAGACAAAATCAACTACCCACAGGACTGATGTTGGTCGTGAGCCTCACGCAGGCGATTACAGGATTTCGACACTTAATTACTCTGACCTGAGAATCATTTAGTCACAGTTTCAGTGAAGAACAATAGAGCTTTTACACAAGACATGTTGACATGTAGGAATCCACAGGTGTAAACAATCAAGTGAATGGTTGAACTCATTTAGCTGCTTGTGCATGCTGGCTCATTGTCATGACTTACTGGGTCTCTCAACTAGGACAGAGCCACAATTGATGTTATTAGTGACACCTGTGCTTTTCCTACTGTGACAGCACACAGTGTCTGATGTGAAGAAAGGCCCAGTCGTACAGCCCTGCAGCCTTTCCACCCTCAACAACAGGTGTTGAAGAATCGAACATTTGACACCACTGATAATCACAATGTGATATGTGATTGGCTGTCATCTCATTAAAACCAGAGAAAAGAGCTGCATTAATGAATTAAAATGTTATTGGTTTATTTCATTCCATACAACTTGTGATAATTTATTTCACAAGTTCATCTTTTTACTTATCTAATTTTTTGGGTCTCTACATACAATAGGTTTGCACACTGGTTCTCCACGTGATCAACCTGAAAACCGTTCTGAGGTTTGGCCACCAGGTTGTGAGCTGCAGCCCGACAGAGGGGGTTTTACACTCACTCACACACACATACACTGATGGGAGTTTCAGCTTGCAGCGGTGACGCACTGTGAGCTCAGTGATCCAGCTCAGTGTTTATGTCTTTTTTTCACACACACACAGGAGCCACAGAGAGAGAGAGAGAGAGAGAGAGCGAGAGAGCGAGCGTTACCGGCTTTGTGGTTTTCATCCTCGCGCGTTTCTTTAATCACTCCAAACTGCGTCCTCTCCGGCTGATGATGCGCGTCTCCAAACACTGATTTCAGCTTCATTTAATCACCAAACCGGTAAGTCTGACAGCTCTTTTTCCTCCTTGTGTAAGAGTCTGAATAGCTGCCGAAGCCGGTAGTTTAGTTTGGTCACTCACTGCCGCCTCGTGTGGGGCTTTTTTTTCTCCCCGCAAAGCTCGTCCGACCACTTTTACGCACGGCGGTGATGCGTTCATGCGCCTTTTGGACTGTCTGTCCCGTGGGGACATAACGCGGCTCATATAGACACCTGTAATTACGGAAGAAGAAGAAGAAAAAGCCTTAGCTGTTTGTTTCAGTTGGGTTTATGGCTCAAGACAGTAAATATTTAAATGAACAGATGGAGTAAGTTGCGTGACCATGCTTGGTGACGATTCATCCATTATCTTTCCAAATGGAGACATATGGTTTGGCTGTGATGGTCATATACTGACTTGATAGGTAATTTACAAGCTCCTGGTTTTCTAATGCATTATTCTGCTGTCTTTTGCTGAAAGGCCACCTGTAATTCTGCTAATTTAATAGGTTTATAATAACAATGAGATCCACAGTGCGCCCTGCTGTCCAATGACAGAGTGCGCACAGGCTTTACGCACGGTCTTGGGTACGTGATGACCTCACTGCTAGTATCATCCTCCTCTCCTCTCTTTTTAATGAATCCTGCCTCAGCTTTCTTTCCATACTCTGTGTGTCTTTGTAGTATTTTGTGATATGGCTGAGACAGTTCAAGCCAGGTAAATAAGGCACAACAATCAGACCTGGTGCCAAAAGATGTTGCCTCATCAGCAGACAGTATTAATTTCGCACTTTTGTCTCTGTTTGCTCATTTGAAGTTGTGTCTTATCAGCGTGTCACACAGGATGTAGTTCTGTGTAAGGAGACCACCACACTGTGCAATGGGTGCACATACACACACTTACAC
Source organism: Centropyge bicolor (assembly GCA_037975185.1). Lineage (NCBI taxonomy): Eukaryota > Metazoa > Chordata > Actinopteri > Pomacanthidae > Centropyge > Centropyge bicolor. The sequence goes on from JBBMOC010000047.1 coordinate 1,878,198, forward strand.
AAGAGCCAAGATGAGACTGTCATTTTTGGCCCAGGGCTTCTATTGTCTGAGGCCAAATTCCTGCACGCTTGTATCAATAAGAGTTTTTTTTTTTCCTCATGCAAAACTACACACACACACACACACACACACATCTACCAGAAGAGGGCCATGTACAGCTTCCCTGCCTTGTGCCTAATGTTATTAGGATGCAGGCAATTTAAGGAAGGAAGTTTTTACAAGATGATCAGAATTTATTCATCAGTGCCATTCTGTCTCAGCACAGGTGCAGAAGCACCCATTGTGCGGCTCTCAAAGCATTTCAAATGTCTGAGGTCGCCCAAGTGATGAGAAGCTTCCTGTTTCCTGTCAAGTACTTTCACACTCTTGTGGGAAGAGAGTGTGTATGAGGGTCTGAATCTGTGCATTGTGATGGGTGAAGGTAGTGAAATCTGTCTATAGCAGCGAATGCATTTTATCACATTATATCTTTTTGTTTCCAAGTTTTTCCAAGGGCAATGTTATCATGACTGACACCTGTTGGACCAGGTTTTAGCCAGAAAATATGTTTTTTTAAAAACATTTTTAATTGACAGTAACTTGTTGGAAGTATCATTAAGAAGCCATTAGATTATATTCTGACTATTGTACACCTTAGATCAGAGGCTTATAAAGTGGTACCTCAAGAGTCAGAAACAAACAGAAATGTCTATCTATCTATCTATCTATCTATCTATCTATCTATCTATCTATCTATCTATCTATCTATCACATAATCATGAGTTTGTTTGTGTGAGTTTGAGGTGTTTCAACATGTTTTTAATCTGCTGCAAATTGCTTTTTAACACATCTTTTCCTCCTAATAATAATGGAAGAAGATTTTAAAAAGTGTATTTTAAAGTGTCATTGCTCAGACACACAGATCAGTGGACTAGTGGACTAGTGTACTGTAAATGAGTGTCTTTTTTGGCACAAAGTCACATTTTGTCCATCATTTCTTATGCTCACCTGATGTCTGTAATTATACCACTCACACACACACACACACACAGAACGAGAGAGAGAGAGAGAGAAATGCCTTGGTGTGTAGCCTTGGTTTTATCATGAGCCAAATTTAACCCCCATTTTATGCTCAACCCCACCCAACATTTACTGTACACTAAATGCATTTATCATTATGGGGAGAAGCAGAGATGACAGGATGAGAAATGGTAGAAGGGAAGAGATGTGCAACAGGGAGGAAGACACACACAGACCATAAGAGAGAAGCATAAGGGATGATGACAGGAAGATCCAAGTGTTTATGTTGCAACTTGGAGCTGATAACAAACTTACATGGAGGGATTATCAGCGCAACTTAACAGACAGATGCAACTGTATTTGACCGTATGTATGTGTGTGTGGGTGGAAGTCAAAGACACAGCTAGGCTTTAATTAGGCCACCAATCCTGTCATCTGTCTGTCCAGCCGTTCAACCAGAGCGGTTGGGAATGCCTCCAGACGGTCTTCCGTCCCCGTGCCTGTCTGCCTCCCTAATGTCAGCCAGGAAACTCCGTGCCAATGAAATTTCCACTGCACCGGCCGCAGGTCCCGATCCAGCTGGCTCAGCACTCCACACACACAGACCGGTGGAGGATCGGATAATTACAGGGGGACTGGACACAGAAACCTGGAGAGACGTTGGCACGAGCATGCAAACATGCTTGCCTACTGATAATCATAGACACTTAGAGGATACACACACACCCAAGCTTAAGTTATTTTTTAATGGGAAAATAGGATTGAATGCAGTGTCCAACATTTCCACAATGTATTTCTGAGGAGGAGACGTTCCTCATCGCCGTGTTTCTCCTTTTCCACAACCCCAATTCCAAAAAGTTTGGATGTTGGGTAAATTTTGATTAAATCAGATTTTGATGGTTTGCAAATCATTTAAACCCTATATTTAATTGAAAATAGTGCAAAGAGCATACAAAATGTTGAAACTAACTATTTTTTACTATTGAGTTAAATATAAATGCTCATTTTAAGTTTGATGCCAGCAACACGTTTCAGAAAAGCTGGAACAGTTGACTTCTCAGAGCCCATTTAAGATGGACTGAGGGAAAGTGGAAAACTGTCCTGAGGATGCCACGTCTTCCGCTCTAAAGAGAGGAGGGACCACCCGGCTTGTTATCAGCGCACAGTTCAAAAGCCAGCATCCAATGATGGTATGGGCATGCATGAGTGCCCGTGGCGTAGGTAGCTTAAACACCTAGGAAGGCAACATTAATGCTGAACAATATATACAGGTTTTGGAGCCACGTTGTCTTTTTTAGGTAAGACATTACATATCTTAGCAAGACAATGCCAAACCACAGTCTGGACTTATAACAACAGCATGGCTCTGTAGTAGAAGAGTCCAGGTGCTGAACTGGCCTGTCTGCAGTCCTGACTTGTCACCCGTTCAAAACATCTGGCCCCTCATGAACTGAAAATACAGCAAAGGAGACCTGAACTGTTGAGCAGCTGAAATCCTATATCAGGCAAGAATGGAACTACATTTCACCTTCAAAACTCCAGAAAGTGCTCTCTCTTTCCAAATGTTTACAGAGTAATGTTGAAAGAAGAGCTGAACTTTGGAGTTGAATTTATCTGCTCCAGTCTCATGACCTTTACAGTAAACTGTAAAGTCTGCAAGTCATACTGCAGTTAGCAGACAGTTTCCGTCAGTTGAATGCATTCTGTTAAAAGGAAGTGGAAAAGAGTCACTTCCTGGATGCTGCAGCTCTTTTGTGGCAGAAGTTTACAAAGGTCCTGCATGTCGGGGTGTCATATTTTATCCCTCGCTGCTGTTTTCCTGTGAATTGTGTTATCCTAGAAAAAAAAACTGCCATGACAATAAAAACCACGCACGTACAGTGTGTGATTTACTGTCATAAATGAAAAGCACCAGGACCAGAAAATGTTTGACATTTCTGTTTAAAGAATGAAACAATTAATCCATTCTGAAAATTATGGCCGTTAAATGTTATGTTAATTGATTAATCAATGAACCATTTCCATTTTATGTTGCTTTCTACTCCACTACATTTGAGAGGTATCCAGCTATAGTCATGAGTCACTTTGCAGATAAAGAATTTACATATAAACATATGATCGATTAATGACATATTGATATACTGATTAAACTACTCAGCAGTAATTGAAGCTGTTAGGTTAAGCTCCAACTCAATGAGCTACAACATTAAAGTACAACTATAGGAGTTCAGTCTGTAGGATTACTGCTATAACTTTTATTTTGCAGGAATTTTAATTTTGATTGAATATTTGTATGAGTGGTGCAACTTTTAGCTGAAAATCCTTCTACCATTGCTCCCACATTATACTGACATATACTGTACCTATCTGGTTGCTCAGTCACGTTTCATGAGATTCAACTCAGTTCGGGGTGATAAAATCAGACAGCAGTCATCTCGACCTGCTTGGCCTGAGTTCATGACCTTTCCCCCCTCTGTCTCCTCCATCTGCCCTGTCACTCCGTGCTGTGTACGGTTTAATGACACAGTCTTAAAAATAAGCTTTAAGGAAAGAGGAAAGAGAGACGGCAGACTTTCGCTACCCCGAATGTCGGCTCTGGGGGTGGACAGACGAAATCTGCGAGGCGACCACAATCTGCTGGCTGAACGTGCCAGTAACCAATCACCGGCTTTTAGTTGCCAGAGCAAATCACACACCAGCATGTCCGGGTCGATCTCTTTGTGACGAGGCACAAGTGAGTGAGTGAGTGAGTGTGTGTGTGTGTGTGTGTGTGTGTGTGTGTGTGTGTGTGTGTGTGTGTCATGTTTTGGAGAGGATCCACACAGGCCCTCATGTGAGGAGTGCTACAGACATGCCTCGTTTCAAAACAACCGCTGAGTAATGACGATGTAGCGAGCAGAGCAGGAAATTGAACCTCTCGTCTGCAGCAGCGCTTTTATAGAGTTATTGAATGCAACTCAAAACACTACATATTTAGATCTGTAAATATATGTGGACGAGAGCGTGCGTGTCTGTGGTCGGGTTTGTGTGTTTGCATGGCTGCAAAACCATGGTTTCTCGCTTATCTGCTGATATTCTTTAAATCTGTTGTCTTTGCCTCGCCCTCGTCCACGGGAAGTAAGAAGCTGCTTTCGCATATGTGCAAATGGTTACAGTACACTCAGTGCACATATGGAGTTGTTTAACATGTTTAACATTCCCAGAGGTCTGGTTAAGATTCCCTGCGTTCACTCACTCTGCCCTCCTCTTCTCCAAAGAGGGTACGTCTCTGTTTGGACTCACTGACCTAGCCGTCCATTAATTTTTTTTTTTTTTTTTGCAAAAGTTCGATTACAAAATCAACCTAACAGCACATCTAAAACTCAGTAATTATAATCCTAATGTCTTATATCTAATTCTTTAATCTTTACAAAGAACAGTGAAAATGATGATGACGTGCTGGAGTCTCTGCTAATTGCCTGACAATCTCATGGCAACGAAAGCTAATGTGAGTTTTTTTTATGGATTAAACAAACAAGATGTAACATGGTAATTAGTGGGGATAATGTCACCTTCGCCCAGAACTAAACTACCTGTTTCATCCTTGGAGTCTATATTCAAGGGAAAGCTAAACAGCTACTGTCTCCTCATGTGATTTTTGGAAAGAAAGCAAATAAGCTTCTTTCTAAAAAAAAAAAAAAAGTTTGATTTTTCTTTTTCACTTTTTCTCTTTATCATTTCAGTTTTCCTGACAATAGGAGACAATGAGAAGAGTAAGACAAAGACAATTCAGCCTGACATCAAGCAGCTCTTTTATCATTCAAAAGCAGTTCTATAATAACCTAAAATCTCAACAGATAGGCGACAAAAAACTATGTTTTCTCGACCTGAGCTTGGCTTGTGAAATACCAGAGTAGATTTTTCCCGCCGACTAAAACAGTGATTAACTAAATCCTCTGCATTTGTTCGACAAATGGAGATAACATGTTGGTTGTGTTGTTTTTACACAGGACACATGTGTTTGTGTGTGTGAAAACAGGGGATTGTTCTATGATTGTCTGCATGTGTGCTGGCTGTTTTCGCAAAGCCGGTATGTGTGAATGGGTTGGGAATTATAGTTTAAGGTGTTGGGACATAAGGAGTTGATTTACATCCACTGTTAATGACGCTGGTGACGTAAGGGAAAATACCAGACAAAAACACATACTCTCTCACAAACATTTTCGCAACCATATTGCACAATGTTCTTCTTTTGTAGCCCAAAACCCCGAATATAAAAAAATCAAGTCAACCGTGGATTCTTTTAGGCTTGTTTTGTAGCCAGAATTGGTTTGTGGTTGGCTTCTGGTGTTAAGATAATAGCCAAGTGTCTTGCCTCAAATGACTTTTTTTTTAGATTTAGTGCTATTTTGGTTTGTTTGTAATGAGCCAGGCATTAGAATCTAAATTAATGAAAAACAAAATAGTCTTAAAGAATTAAGGTTTCAAATGACTTTGCAAAACAGGACTAAATGATGTCTGAAAAGCAGCACTGATGGTCAGTGAACCAGGCTTTAATGTCTCCTACTTATGTAATTTGACTTTAGCCGAAAGCATAGTGGTTGGAAGACAATTTAAATGAACATAAAGCCTTTGTTAATGTTTGACTGAGCATGTTGCTAATTAAGAAAAGGAAACATTTGTTGTGTCGGAGTTTCCTTTGTATGCACACATATGTATTCACAGTGGCTGTAGGAAATTAGGACAGCGTACCGTCACCCTGCTGCATTGTGGGATCTCCGGTTGCTGCAGTGGCTGTAAACAAACTGAGCACCTCACTGCGTCTGTCTCGCTTGTCTCCTCTTCCCCTCTTTCTCTCCACTCTCTCCGGTCATTCCGACCTTTCTCGCCCCAACCTGACGACGTCTGACAGACAGCGAGCGGCGGAGACACGGGAGAGGCCCGTTCGGTTTCTGCTGGTGTACAGTTCCACTGGAAAACATGACGACTGACATCGCGTCAAGCCAAGGACGGAGAGGAGGAATGACGGACGCGAAGAGACGGCGGGAGAAACGCACCTGCAGATGTGTGCGGAGAGTCGACGCCTGCCCGGTTATCAGACGCGCTTCCCCATAATGAGACATTGTCTAAGCACTAACGTAGAAAGCGTTGGCGTAAATCAGCCTTTCATTTGCCGATAATGGGCACCTCCATTAAGTCAAACAGAGGGTATGGTTGTCCCGATCACGTCGTTGTCATACACGTGCACATTATGTCTCGGTCCACGAAATGTCTGATGGATAATGGAGTGTAATTACCTTAAACCTTTTTTTTGCCGCCTCAGTTCTTTTCTATTGTATTTCACTCGACCGGCCCGTAAGATAATTTTCATGTGCATCACAGCGAGGTGTTCCCCAAGGCTGGACACGGCACATGAGCTAGTGGGCCTAATAGGTAGCCATTATCGGCGTGGGAACTTGGTGGTTGTCTCCTTTTTGTCAGGCCTTTCTATCTCATGACGAAGAGGGAAATCCACGTCTTTCGAAGTGCTTTTCCAAGGCCCAGAGGTTTCATCAGCCACTTTTGAACCATAGGTTTTTATCAAGCTACACCATTGTGCAACATGAGCATCGCACTGTTTAACCCGAAACAAGGCTTAAGCAACAATATATCTGAGCACCATTGGTGGTCATATAAAATCTATAGAGCATAATGTCACTGTCATGTAAAGATCTCCAAAATTTGCCATGAGGTTGGAGCTCTTCAGAAAATAAGAAAAGCAACGCCCTTTCAAGTTTGCTGACAATGCAATTTTTAGGATAACCTGGGATTTTTGAAGGGTTTTGCGAGCCGAAGACAAAGGGGTATTTCTCAACCTGTGGAGAAGAAAATAATCCCTTGCACTTATCTGCCCTTCTCTGACAGTGCAGCAATACACCTACAGCACAAATGACAGAAATATGAGGATATTTAAACTCAGTTGTTGGTTAGAAAAAGATTCTGTCATTATTAGCCCTACCCATCAAACTTTGAACAAGGAAGCAAAAAAAATATATATATATATATCTAACCTGCTCTATGGCAAAGTAAAAATAAAACTAGATTATTATATTAGATATATTGTGACGAAGCTTTACTATAGTTTTGGAAGCCAGTTCAGGCACACAACTGCTCATGACATACTCCACTATAATGAACACTATATGTTTCAGAAACCTCTTAACAAAACCTCAGTGAACCACATGGTCAGCTACTGGATGCATATTTTGGTTAAGGATAGATAAGTGAAACTACTTCGTCTAGGTTCATAAGGTTCGTTTGTCTGTGTATTCACTTTTGCAATAGGGCAGCTTACTGAAATCGTCCTTGCACTCGCTGTTAAATTTGCCACGACTGCAGCTCCTAAACATAGAATTTTATAAGCCCCAGCATCCACCTATATCCTCAGATGTCAGGTTTCACAGGGGGGAAGTTTATTATTGTCACTGCTGTGTTGAGCAACCTATATCCATATTCTTTCTTCACATAATACATCTGTGTCAGGCTTGCTGAACTTCCCTGTTGTTCAGAACTGTCTCTGAATAGGGGAGCTAACATTTCTTTGTAGTCATTACATCATAATCCACACATGAGGATTTTGCCTGAAACATGTGAGACTGCAACGTGAAAGGGCAATTTCTTAAAACCCAATGACATTAAAAGCCTTACAACTGCAATTAGAACTAATTCAGACTTATTTAACCAAAGTACCAACACACTGTTATTTGATAGCATGGCATGCTATGAGGGCTAATAATAACGTGACAATGAAACAAATAATTTGCTGAATTGAATAAAGTGAAGAAGCCATTTTACGGCTGGTTGTCTTATTAAAAGTAAGCACAAGCACATTTCATATTCTGAATGTCCGCTTTAAGTTTAAGGAGATAGAGCAGCTGTCCACCAATCGAAAGGCTGGTGGTTCGATCCCTGGCCCTGCAGTCTATGTGTTGAAGACAAGTTGGGCATGATCCACTTTGGATAAAAGTGTCTGCTAAATGAAACAGTAGAATTGTTGGGCTTCCTGGTGTCATCACTGACATTTGTTACTTTAAGGAGGTTTCTACTTTTTTAGAATTTTAATGCATGCATAGTTATGGTCTTATGAAACCATCTTGTTATGCCTAGATAGAAAACAAACCAGAGCTGTCAGTTACAGGAGATAAAGTGAGAATCCAGTTTCAAACCGATCGATAAAGTTGTCGACTCAGCAGGTGACTCATTGTGTTATGATCAGAATTTGTTTACAGAGGTATTCAAGCTTTAAATATGGCTGATCCGTAAGCATGACACAGCTGTATTTTCGCGTCTGTAGACTTGACACTAAAATACATTGTGGCCTTTAAAATAAGAGATTGTAGAGACTCTCGTGTCCGACCAGAATCCCCGTCTACTTGACAAACACGGCTCATTGTTTGGAAACCAATAACGTGACGCCGCTCTACCCTTGATCTGTCCTGCCGCTCGGTCACCTCGCACTGAAAAGGCGAGGAGTTCCACTCATTCTTGTGTTTCCTCTTTTGTGGTTCCTTCCTTCCTTCACGGCTTCATCCAGTGGGATTTCTCAGCTCAGCTGCTGCATGACATCAAGGAGCCAGAAAAAGCTCTCAAACACATTAACTGCGACTTCGGTCCTCGCCCCAAAAACCACCACAGAACAGAATAATGTCCGTGTTTTTGTCATGACTTCGCCATTACTTCTTTATTATAGCTATTTTTAGGCCGCCTGAACAAAACAGAACATGTGACTGGTCATCTGATGTTGTCGCGACTTGTTATTTGAATGTGTCAAACAACAGGCCTGAGCGTTTCGGGTAATTACTGTTTTACAGTTTGGGAAAAGTCATCACGCTCTTCTCCCTTTCCTTTGAGGTGTTTTTGAATTTTTATCCCGTGTTGTTGTTTTCGTCCATTCGTGTAAAATGACGAAAGCAATGGCAGGTTTGCTGTGTACGCCGGGATATTCTGAGAGGTGTTAATTTCCTCTTATATCCTGCTCTTCCTCCTCCTCTTCTTTCTCTCTGTTTCTGTTCATTTGTTTGTCTCTCTCTCTTTCTTTCTTTCATCCCTCTCTCCTCCTCCTGCCCACACATCCATCTGACTGCAGCCTCTAAACCGAAGCACATGGCAGGGTTATGAAAAAGGAAACATGCAAACAATAAAATGCAATTACAGGATTGACAGCTCTCAATAGCCGAAGATGGCAGACTGGCGGGGGCGGAAAGAGCACGTGGAAGAAACGGATGACAGTTCAAGGATGGGAGACACACAAGCTACAGCAAGCAGACAAAGAAGTGTAATTTTCCTGGCAGGGATTAAGTAAAACGAAGCTGTATCTGTGTGGAACATCCAAACCACAAACATGTGAACTTAAACATCAGAACATCTCAGAACTGGATTAAAATGAGTTGTCTTAATCAGACAGGTGGATTCAGCCTCAAACAGCTGATTCAGGTTTAGTTTGTGATTTTGCAATGAGGTAAAAAAAAAAAAAAGTCAGCCTTTCTACCTTATAATATAATTTTCTATCAGGCGAAAGAGAAGAAAGTAACAAATGAAAATGAATTGGGGGATTAAAGGTTGATCAATTAGACGATTTCCTAAAACAGTAGCCGTGACTACTTGTCCTGTCTACTTGTTTTGAGTCTTTGTGCTAAGCTAAGCTGCATCTTCATATTTGAACAGACTTGAGAGTCATATCAATCTTCTCATCTAATGAACGTTGTCATGGTTATCCATTTATTCGTCTTTGACCTTTGACCCTTTCACAGTGTCTTTTTAGTTCATGAAAGATAAGTACCATTTTGGTCAATAACCAATGTCTTGGTTAGCGTTCAATTGTTCTAAGACACTCTAAATGGAATTATGGATCTACCTTGCGAACCAACTTAGTAACAAATGGTAGTAGACAAACCGATGGGTGACAACCTGGTGGGTACATCCACTTCTGGATGTACCCACCAGGGTGTTTGAAGGCGGACAAGGCCACGCTCGGACACAAGGGCGGTCATGTGCCTGTAGGTCCAGTGGAAGTTCCACGTGTGGCGGTCACTTTTGTAGTGGGTTTGTGGGGAAAAAACCTCAGACAAACTGGATTTAAATGAAAAATACATCACACGCAGACAGTGCTGGCTCAGATTGGCTGTGAATGGCTGACTTCTGAAGGCAGTGGTCAGGGAGCTGGCACATGTTCAACATCCTTTTAAGACATGCTTTCATGTGCATTTTTGTATTTCAGACACATTTTCACTGTGTGTGGCTGTGTCATACACTGACTCTTGACCTGTGGATAACCAGCAGGTGATATAGTAGAGAAACTTTCCACATTTCCAGACTGATTTTTTTATTTTTATTTTGACCAGTAAGGAAAGACTTAAGAACAATTTATTGGTGCATAATGGAAACTGGACTGAATTAGTGCTCCAATAAATTTACATTGAACTTTTCATCAAGACATTTCTTATCTTTTCTTCTCCATCCAGGATCTTGTTTTAACTCATGCTGGCCTATTTAATGTTTGACCCCTTAACTCAACCTTGTGCTGCTGTATAATAATGATGTCAGATTAGATGTGTCCATCACACGATAAATCAGTTTCATCTCGCTCTGCTGGAGTTTAAGTACAGTCGTTTCAGTGACTGCACTTCTGGAGGTCAAGCGAGGTTCTCTGTGGAAAACCCAACATTCCTCAACCCCTCTGACCCGGTCCAATTTGTTACTTGACACTTTCCAAAAAAAGAGGTAGGCCTACTTAATTGTAGGTCCCATTTTTGTTTTGCTCTCTCTATCATTGTCGTTTTATTGATCGTTTTTTTTTCTCTTCTGTTTTTCAACTGTGTGTGTGAGAGGGTGCATGTTCACATGTGTGTGTAAGTGCATATGCATGTGCACGTGTGTGACTTGTAATTAGCCTCTTGCTCTGGTCTGTATGGCATTTTAACAAATGCTTCTATATATATCACGCTATCAGGCTGAAGTTTTAGCAATCTCACTCCCTGCCACTTTCTCCTCTTTCCATCCCTCTCTCTCTCCCTCTCTCCTCTACCTCCACCGCTCTATCGGCCCTTGCCCCTTCAACCCCGTGTTGTTTTTTCAAACTAGTGGTTTTTCTGTCCTCGCGTTTATCTTTTTCTTCCTCCCTGAAATTATGCCTCGGTAGCCTGTCATTGGCATGAGGGCCTCGCCGGACCAAAATCATAAACTCGTTACAATTTTTATTTTCTTGTTTGTATAAGGCACAGCTTGGTGTTGGCTGGATGTTGAGCATTCCAGTTATGTGTGTATGTACTTTATGTGTGTACATACGTGTGTTTCTGTGTGTGCTCGTGTGTCACATTTATGAACCATTAGAAATTAATACACTGATAATTTGTACAAGAATTACAGGCATCACTGCACTGCACATACACACTGGGCAGAGGTGGAAGAAGTATCAAAAGTAAAAGTACTCATTGTGTGGTGAAATGGTAGTGTTTGCTATATATATATATATATATAGTTTTCATGAGTTCCGAAAAAGTTTTCAGCTTTGTGACAATGTGTTTTTCAACTAACCCAAGAGGGTTTATTTAGAGTTTATTTAGCTTAAAGCTTCACTGGAAAGGGAGGGTACAGGAAATTTGAAAAGTAACTAGTAACTAAAGTGGAGACAATTGTAGTGGAGTAAAAAGTATGTTTGCCTCTGACATGTAGTGGAGTAGGAGGATAAAGTTACTAAAATGGAAATACTCAAGAAAAGTGCAAGTACCTCGTTTGTTCTAAAGTACTGTACAAAAGTAAAAGTACATTCCACCACTCCTCTATGGAAATGCTATGTGTGTGTGTGTGTGTGTGTGTGTGTGTGTGTGTGTGTGTGTGTGTGTGTGTGTGTGTGTGTGTGTGTTAACCACACTTAGGAAGAGAATGAATGGGTTTGAGTAGAGAAGTGTTGATTCGCTTGCTAACTAATGTTTAAAACGTGTTTTGCTGCGTGGTCAAAGGTGAAGATGGTACATTTAAGCAGCCTCACCCCTCACATACACACACACACACACACACACACACACTGTGCTTCAGCTGTGATAGAAGGGGCATGTGCTAAGAACTTCAGGGGTGTGTCTGTGGTCAGAGTGACAGTATAAGACACAGGCAGGTACACTGAATTCTACATTCAGCCTCACAGACTGGTCTGACTTTTCTGTCACTTCTCTGACTTTCTTGGTCAGCAGATTATTATCTTAACTCTATCTCACAGTGAGATCTTTATAGAATTTCTGACTTTCAATCTTGATTTTCTGGTTTTGAGGTCCAGTGGTCAGTTTTGAGCTACTTGCTCAAGCAGCACCAAATAGGACTTTTGTAGACTGTGAGGTGTCGTTTTAGACAGTTGTAAGAAAGTTTAGAGTATATTTGAGCTTCCCGAGTCAGCATTTGTACACAGCATCCTCTCTGAGTTGCCACGGCAACTGTGTCCGTCAGCTGCAAGTCTGGGGTAAGTATGTCAATCTATCTCTCTCCTCACTGTCCTATGTTCCTCTTCTGTCTCTTTCTTTCACTTTATTTAGCCTTATCATCTGCCTCCATCTCTTCTACTGTCTACTTGCTTTCCCTCAGTTCCCATCTTCTCCTCTGTCCTTATTCCCATCACCCTTCCTCTTCTTTCTCCTCTCTTCTTTTTTCTTTGACATGCCTCTCATGTTTTCGCTTTGCTCAGTGGACGTTTTACAAGCTCATTTGGGGCCAACCGGTCTGTTGGTTACATTCTCTGCTACTGGGACAAAAGTACAGAGCAGAAAGAAGGAAAAAAAATCTTAACACTGAACTGTGAATCTTTTGCATATCTGTCTGATATGATCATACTCACACAGACTGGAGTCGTGCAGGACAAATGCAAAAAATGATTGTCTGAGTGTCTGTAATTTTGAAAGTGAAATCTCCACCATAAATGACCTGCTTTATTCTGGTCCCTTCTGAATTTACAGTTCTGTAATTGTGGCCACAAATTAGAGCGTGGCACGTTTTCTTGTTTCACTTTGTCAGCTGCTTAATTAACACGCTGTTGCAGGACACACAGTGGAAGCAAGTTATTGTTACGTCACCACATTGTCACAGCAGTTTGGCAAATCATTAGAACATGAGATTTTTTTTATAGGATTCTAGTCAGCCTTGGAAATGCATTAGTTCTTTCATTTGATCTTGGGTGCAATTCATATGTCATACACGTGACCTGTTTTCAATGGAGCGAGTCAAGCTTGTTAATAAAAGAGGCTTTTTTAGGTTTAAAGTCAGAACAGCTGGGAAGAATTTATCTTACTCACTGACACTTCAGCACATTTGCTGTCACGGGGACTGAACCGTAATCCTCTGCTTTTGGGGTGGACACCATGCTGACTCTCTCATGTGTCAAAATATCATCATGCTTTTTGGGTATCTTACATTCAGTAGTGGAATCTCAAATCTGAAGGTGAGCGAGTGTAAGGATGCTATAAATGGCCCCAAAGCCCATGTAGTTATATAGAAGCAGCAGTAAAGGGCAGGATTACATACCTCGCCTACCACTTGCTCTGTGTGCCTATGAATACGTATATGTGCACAGAGTAATGCTGTTTTAAATCAGGTCAAATATTTTCCGTCTGCAAATAGCTAACTTTAGAGATGACAACATTGTTTGCTGTAACACAATATAGCAGCTTGTGGCACATGCACATCTAAACACGTGAGTCCACAAAGAGTGACCAGATTGAGCTTTTCCCTTAATTTTTTCCCCCATATATCCTCTAATATAATAGGATATAATATGCTTTTCCTCATGCTGTCACTTTTTGATTACCATAAACAGATCTCACCTAAATGTCAGGGAACTCACATCCCAGGAGCAGCTAATGTCAGGTGTTGCGAAAGTCAGCATGTGTTGGCAAATGAATATGTTGCAGCGTGAATAATTGCTTTAAGTGTGTGTGTGTGAGCAACTACGGACCCAAAATTAGCCACAGGAAAACCCTGGTTCATTCACTCCCGTCCATAAAAAGAACCTGATTCATGTTAAATGTTATTTACGGCCTTTGAAACTGCTCCTTAGCTCGCTGTCACTCGGGTCAGTGTGCTCTGGATAAGATCACAAACATGACTCAGGTGTTTTTCGCGTGTTTGTGTGAGTGTGCAATGATCCTGTGTTGTGTGTGTGTAATGTCATCAATTGTGTTCTGATATGTCATGTTGATATAGGTCATCCATATCTGAGTAGAAAAAAGTGTCTTGGTACTTAAAGGGTCAATAAGTTGTGATTGCATGAAGGTTGTGTTGACTGAGGTGAAAAGGTTGATTTTTTAATATGCACCTATACATATATATGGAGCTGACAATGTTTTAAAATGTTGTTTCTGTCTCCTCTCTCCTTTAGATCATATGTACATAGAAGAATACATTGAAGAAGATGAGGAACCACCTTTGCTGCTCAGCTCTTGTCCTTCTCACGGTAAATCTGTGTGTTTGTGTTCAGACCGGACGGCATGTACATCAGGAGTGTGTGCACCCAGGTTTTACTGCAAACCTCCACTGACTCACAAGCTTGTGTGTGTGTGTGTGTGTGTCCTCCAGGTGCTCGGCTGTGGTGGGACTGCAGCAGTGCAGTGTCGGTGGGGGGAAGGGTGTGTGTGTCTGCAATGCCCTGCTGGCCAGGAGCCTTCCAAGGTGAGACTGTAAACCAAAATGAAATGATTGATAATGCTCTTTACACATGTAGGAATTGTCTTTAATAACCTAAACACAGCGGACACAGGAAGCAGAGGAAGTTAAGGAAACTCAGGATCTTTGTACCTTTTTGTATCTCAACAATAAAATACAATAGAATAGGTGTTTGCTTTTGGCTTGTGGCCCACCATGAAGTTTCAGTTTTGGCCCTCCTCTGCCATTTTAACATTATGGGTTTTTTTAACTATCCTGCCCTCCATCCCTCTTTTAAATGCACTTGTTTCAGCAGGGCACATTTCTCCAAACTCTGTACAATGCAGCACTAACAAGTGCAAATGACTACAGGCAAATGTTGAACACCTGTCAGGGATCATGGCTCGTCTCACATTAAATTACACTTCACCAAACCTTGGGTTCAAGAACACTGCATTTTTTTTCAGTGATTCAAAGTCAACTGAAACATCTATTCCCACCACCTAACTACGTACACAGCAAAAGTAATTTAGTCACCAGAGTCAACATAAATCAAGTTATGTATTTCCATCATAATGATTATTTTGCTTTATAAGCAGAGGGTGATTTTTGTCCACATGTCTCATACAGGCTGTATTTATGAAGTTGATATAGATCCCATGCTGCCATTGAAACTATGATATGCTATTTATGTGAGAGTATAAAGAAGATTGTTTTGATCACAGCTAACACAGAGACGGGAACTCTTTAACATCAGCATAGCAATCAGCTTCATGTTGTGCTCTTGCAGCCTCTTTTTAGCCTGTTTTTTTTTAGAAACCTTTTCCTTTCTTGCCAGGCTTGTGCTCAGATTCAAAGTCCAGCAGAGGAAGTGCAATGCCAACCGTGTCTGACCGGAAGCTTTTCAGACACACTGGACTCTGAACTTTGCCGTCCACACGCCTCCTGTGAGATCCTCGGCCGGAAGGTTGCAACCCCTGGCACTGCGACGTCTGATGCCATTTGTGGAGACTGCCAGCCTGGGTAAGGCCTGTCTCTCACTGTGTGACTCTGTCTGTCGTCGGCCTACCTGTCTGCTTGTTAATCCACCCACAGCTGAATGAAAGCGTAGGCTCCACATTCGAAGGGCTTTGCGCCAACATGTACCTTGTAAACTTTTATTTGTTCTAAATGAATCCCTGTCATTTTGTCTGTGTCAAGAAAACAAGAAAACACCCGCGCACCCTCACACACACACACACACACACACAAACAAACACAGGCGCTATGTCATTCACCACAATGGGCAGGCAACATCAAACAACAAGCGAAATATGCCAAAGGCTTAAACCGCTGATTCATTCTTTCATTGAAAAATAGTCTCCCACTTTTTTTTTCTTCTCTGTCCATCTCTCTAATTATACTCGTTTCTTTTCTTTTTTTTTCCATTTGCAGGTTTCAGTCTGCTGCCACAGGGGAAGTTTCCACCCAAAGTCCCTGTGTGAAATGTAAGCATGATCCACGAATGTGTTTGACTTCGCATGCTGCTCATCCGTCAGTCAAGTCACAATTATTTGTTCTTTACATAGACAACTCATGTTTTTGCTCTGACATCTGCTCTTCTTCTCCTCCTTCCTCTCAGCATCCTTGCATGTCAGAGCAGTGCGCACCGTGGGCAAAGGTCCATCCAGCGGCGCAGGGGGGCCAGTCAACGGCACCGTGGTGCGCAGCGCTGAGGAGAAGACGGCGGAGTACGCCGTGTTCGCTTTGGTGCCCATCTTCTGCGTGATGGGCCTGTTGGGCATCCTCATCTGCAACATCCTGAAGAAGAAGGGATACCGCTGCTCTGCTGACAAGGAAGGAGGGGATGAAGAAACCGCCACCCCACAGAAAGAAGGTGAGAGAGATGAAAGTTAGATAGAAAAAGAGAGGAAATGATAGAGAGAAGAAAAAGTTAGTGAGAAACAAAATTGAAATTGGCAGGGAGAGGATCGCTGAAAGTAGCATTTATGCTCAGGTTGTTGTCACGTTCGCCCATAAAAACGCCAAATTAGCACACACGCATGCACAGGATGCAGTTAAGTGTTGTCAGGGCGAAGCCAAACCAAACCCAAAGGGCAGCGTCTTTGTGTGCAGCCACAGTCCATGTTTCTCTCTGATGTGACTGCACGCAAGCCTACATGGGAGGCTTTTTTTTTTTTATCTCTTTGAACTTTGACCTGGCAGGGGTCACTCTATGTCATGCATGCTGTGTTTTCCTAAGCATGCGCTGTTATTCTTGTAATTTTCCTATCTGAAAAGGGGGGAAAAAAAGCATTCCCATCGACTCGGCCGGCCCGCTGACGTCAGAGACAAACTGACTTGGGTAAACACAGAAAGAAGCACGAAGAGAGGCGTGGGAGGGCAGAGGAAGAGGGAGATCCAGAGGGATGGGGGGGGGAGATATAAACCAAAAGAGTGATAGATATCAATAACTAAAGTGAGTTTAGAGAGACAAAGACAAACACAGAGGCATCAAGCAGTAAAAGAAGTGTTGAGTTACCACACCCGGTCTCTGTGGTTCGCTCAGTCTCAGAGTAACATGAGTGCTCTTTATTCCCGTCCTTTGTGATAGTGTATAGTCATAATGTCCTGGAGGACTCTTCACAGACCTCGAGTACTGCAGCCTTTGGCTCAGATAGAAATCTTTTTTTTCCTCTTTGAGTCCATTTTTGTAAGTTGACAACTCACCTGTTGTAGTCATAACGCCTGGTTTTTGATCATGACGGTGAAGCAAACACCATCTATACTTTCTGCAAAGACCTACATTGTTGTGCAAACAGTGTTAGAAGTACACTCATATTTCCTTTATGTGTCTCTTGTACTTGATGTCCTGTACCTGTTCTCTGTTTGTACAACAGGTGAAACCCTCAAGTCACAGGGGACACCGTGTGTTATCTACTGCTCAGAGTAGCTTTTTTTTTCAAAACTTTGGGACATGACCCACAATGCAATGTGGACTTCCTGGTAAATTTCTACATAAAGGGCATGACATCCTGATAAAGTGAGTCGTCCATGAGGCACATTTGGACGTATTTACAGTTGTGCAAACTGGAAATGTGAGTCAGAGAGAGTTCATTCAATTCAGCGTTACAACATTACAAACTTGCCATTGTGTTTGCTCGGTTGGCTCATACAGAAAGTGGACACAGCTTAAAGCAACAGCTCAGGCGGGAACTATTGGGAAAGAAACTTATTTGCTTTCTCGCCGAGAGTTAGACGAGAATACCAAACTCATATCTGTTCCTTACGTATGTAGCTGCAGCTCTGTCCGTCAGTTATGTTGGTTTGCACTTTCTTTGTATTAAACAAAGATATAACATGTTAACTAGTGTAGTCATTAGCTTTCGAGGTGCTGGAAGGTGATTTTGTTGGACAGAGCCAGAATACTGTGTGTGTATACGGCCCAACCCACTAGTTGTTTCTGGATCACCGTACAGATAATTACACTCTGTTTTCACCAGGTCTCACACTCCATCAGCTTCACTCCGCTGCAGACAGACAGCAAACATGACTGGCAGCTACCGTCATGTAGTGTGTAAGCATAAAAAGATTTAAAGGCTAAGCCGGCTTTTCCCTCACTCACCTGATGGTGCGAGGCTCAGAGGAAAGCTGTGCGACAGCCGTACGCCGTGTCAGGCATCGGGAAGGGCAGAGCACAGCTGCCGCTCTAACAGATCCGACTTTCTGTCGGCACGTCCCACGTCAAGAAACAGTTTACGTTTGCACAACACCTGCTGCTTTGGATAGCTCGCCGCATCTGTCATTAGGATTAAAAAGCTGCCATGTTTTCCACAGACGCCTGGAAACGTCAAATTATCCTTTATTTCAAGTCAGTAACAGTTACTTAAAAAAAACCACTACTCATCAAGAAGCATCAAATTCTCTTTGCACAGTTACTCAGACCTGCCCTACTCGGAGCTCCTGATACAGTTACAAAAAAAAAGGTCACACAGTGAGGTTAGGCTGCAGAGGAATTAACAGTATAAATGTCAGTGCTGTAAGTAACAAGACCTTAAGGAAAAATGACACCATTAACCATTACATTACACCAACATTACTTTGTGCCTTTTCTGCTTCTCGGTGCAGGAGCCAAAGGTGATAGTTTTCTATTGTGTCACCGAGTCTCAAGAGCACATGCAGCAGATTTCATGATTGCATCATTGTTACATCTGTTTTAGAGGACACCTAGCCTAAGAATGAAATACATACAGAATTAATGAAATGCTCCTCAAACATATCTATACTTATACATTTGAAACAAAGCCTGTATTAATGGAGGACAGGCGAGGTCAGTGATCTCTACTTTTTGTTGTCAGCGTTGCCTTGGTCTCTTCCTCTCTGAGCGCTTTGTTGTGAAAGTTAAGACGCCCCTGCGACGAAAAGGGAAACTCCCTGAACCCCCTCCCTCCCTTTATCCGTCCTTATACTCTCCATTCATCAGATTTCCTGGCTCTCTAACACCCCCTCCCCTCCTCGTCTGAACTTGACACTATACATCCATCTCTCCTTTCCCAGCCAGATCAATAATTCAATTCGGGTTCTCGCCTCACGATTTATGTCTCCTCTTTCTTTCTCCTTCTCCGTCTCCTCTCCTTGTTCCTCTCTCGGTTGTTCCTCTATCCAGTAAACGAATTGATTGGGAGATGCCACCCCCCTTGTTAGCTCAACTACCAAAATGCATCCCCCTTTTAAGCCGCCATCCCTCTTCTTTCCCTCAGGAGCAGAGGAGTTGTTTAGTTGAATATGTCAGTCCAGTCTGCCTGACTCATTGATCCTTTACCTGGTTGAGGTTTGTAAAATCTCTGGCCTCGACCATGACTCTGTGCTGAGTGTTGATAAATCGATGACACTGTCTGTGGTCCTGAAGTAACAGATGGATTTGTAATTTGCACCTTCTTCTTTTAGTCCCACCCATCTGTTAGTTTCATCTTGGATTCATATACTATGAATGCTCCATGCAATACTGTAGCCTATAAACTCTACAGAGTCATGCCACCTTCGTGATCAAAGTGACAAGAAGAAACGTATAGTTGTGGAAGAACAAGAGGATCATAGAGACACACTTGTGATTGTAGTATTCTTATAATATATTATTACAATATTTCTATGGTCATTTAGTACTATCTGCGTCATGTCTGGAAGAAAATATTTTAGGGGAGGCCTGACTTTAACATAATCTTTCCTATAGGCTTGGGATTATGGCCATGAAAATTTGTTCTTGATTTTTAAAAATGGCAATTTACATCAGTGGAAATTAATTTACGACATTATGCAGATGACAGTAGCGTATTTAAGAGTTCCCAACTGACTTTTCATCACTTTTGATAAACCAAAGGCATAATTTCAACCTTCATGTAAAGAGAAAAGAAACATAATATATTATTCTAATACTTTGCAAATGTAGTGCAGAAAGCAAGTAACAGTGACATTAGGACACCTTATGGCTTCCTTCACTTTCAGCTCCCCTCTTCCTCTCCTCATGTACAGCTCTGAGGACAGATGATGCAGTGGTGCAGTCATAAGCTATGACTCTGCATGTGTGAAAGAGAGAGATAAAGGAGTGAGAGGAGCATAAGCCAAATAAGGTTAGCACAGATGAGAATGTGGGTAATGTAAAGAAGGAAAAGACCGCAGGTTAAAAAATTTTTTTTAAAACTCAGTGGGATGCTGCAGGGGAAAACTTTATCTCTGCCTCACACCCCCTCTTGTTATGTCCTTGTTGCAGTGCACTGTCTGTTTGTCTGTCTCTCCACTGAAGTCCTGACTGAGCTAAGGTTAGAGGTAAACTTCTTACCCCAGCACTTTTCTCATCATCTCCACTCAGGGGGAACACCCACGGGGATGAATTGCAGCAGGGCCAAGCTTAGCTCTGCAGGGATAAAATCAGACTCTGCAGAGGTGCAGAGAGAAAAGTTTGACTTACAGGGACAGCGCGGTGACAGGAAAGCTGAAGGAGACAAAACAGAAAGGGCAAATGTCTGGGTTGATAACGCAAGAAGTGTGCTTGGCGTGCTGGGCCTGCAAGGGCAGAGGAGAAAGGTGGCTGCTGCAGTTTGTATTTAAACTGTATTCAAACTTCAGCCTTTAGATTCTGCAGCTCAAAAGTGAAACCAGGTGACTGACTGGTACCTTAATGTGGCTGACACTCCAACACTGAAACATGGGCCAGACATTGTCGAAGGAGTAAATAGAAGTGAATGAATGTGCGACACTGTGAAATGGATGCCGTTATCCTCGCATAGCAACAGCCACTGTGGAGACAGAGCTATTGCTATGGCCTAACAACAGCCTGACACTGCTTATGCAGACACACACACACACACACACACACACACACACACACACACACACATACAAATGCATTTATACAATCTCATTTTGCTCTGTAACACACAGATACATAAAGTCACATGGCATTGGGGGCCTGGTACACCACACGGGCACAAACACAAACACACACACACACACACACACACACACACACACACACACACACACACACACTTAGACGTACGATGGAAGTACTGTCCTATACTATGCTATACTGAGGACCCTCTTTGCATAATGGATTCCCATACCCTTAACCTAACCATCATAACAAAATGTTAAACACACAATTCTAACCTAAAGTCTGAACCTCAAACAGCGCTTACACTTGTGACATCCTACCAAAATGTCCTCACTCTCCAAAAATGTCCTCACTCTGTTGATAATAAACTTATGGTTCTACACTTACACATTTTCTTAGGTGACTTTTTGGGGACATTACCTCGACTTTACATTCATGTCTTGGAGACCCTAAACTTGACCTAACCCTAACCTTAACCTCGGACCCAGGGAGCAAAGCTTTTGTCCCCACTAGCACAAACTGTCCTCGGTTATCTGGTCTTGAGTTTGAAGTGGTCCCTGAACGCAGCCCAAGTCACACATCCACAGACACACACACACACACACAGCCCTGTGTGCTTCAACAGTGCTGAATGGAGCGTGATCGCTGAGTGAGCTATTCTGGACCCCCCGCGCCCTCGTCGCTCTCCTCTCAGCTGCCTCACTGTGCCGAGCTATTATGGGATGGTTGGGGGGTGGGGGGGTTGCCATGGAGTCATATCTATTCTTTGCTGTTCAGTCATCCGCATCCATCCTTATCAGTCCCATCGTGCAGCGGGGCACAATATCCTAGCACTGACATGCACTGTGTGAACTGCAGTTGCCCTGTCTCTATATGACAGCTGCGAGTGGCATAACGGAAATTTAAAGCAAATGCATCTGCTGAATGTGTGGATTCTATCTTCATATAAGATAAATAGCCCTAATCAGATCATATTGAAATCTGCAAAAATATATGTTAAAGTTTAAATTTGAACATATGTGTGAACTGTGCATTCAATTTAAAATACATGTCAACATATTCAGTAAGTCCAGAATATATTCCAAAATGTACATAACATTCAAATATAGTTTGGTAAAAAAAAAAAAATGGCATGTTAACCGAATTGTGGAAACTGGTACTAACTGATTTAACATTACGCTGCAGGTATTGCATCCATTGCATATTAAGATGAAACTACTTGTTAATATATGCAGATGACATTGTTTTTGTATTTGTGTTGTATGTATGTAAATGCATGTAGAAAAATGTCAATATGCTAGATCTAGAACCAAAAACATAATGTACAATATCAGAAAATATGTGTTTTTATAATGGGCAATTTTCTCTGTCTCTGTCTTTTTGTGCTTTAGGTAACAGCTGTCCCTACATATCTGACGACCTGAATGAAGACACCATCAGTGTGCTGGTTCGCCTCATTACTGAGAAGAAAGGTAGGTGCTGAACAACAGTGATGTCACACACGGGCTCATGGTCAGAGCCAGTTCATCTCTTGTGGCTTTAGAGGGGAGCACAGTCTCATCACAGTACGTCAGAGATACATCCCCACAGCTGCAAACTCAGACTTTCTGCTGCTTAACTCCACCCTAGATGCTTAATGTTGGAAAGGGGAAAATACATGGAAACTGAACCCGAGTATGTTTGTCATCTCGCTGCAAACACAGAAAAAGGCAAAGTGTGTATGACAAGTTTCAACATTGCAAGCAGTAGATATAGGCTTTCCACAGTAGTGATACGTTTTTCTGATTTGTGTTTACATTTCACAAAGTTGGCTGGCCATATATTCTGGGTGTTACTGTAAATTTCCTACATTCCTGATGAGAAACGTGACAGCGCAGAACAAACTGTGAATCCTATAATGGTGCCAAGTTCAGGCTGGAACCTTTCCCAGGCGACTTAACTTTTCCAATCAATCACCGCTAAGCGCAGAGATAAATATTATTATACACTTCTAATGTGATCTAAAACCACATTACTGCAGACAGGACAAATTTGATTACTCAAATTTACGGTACCTACTAAAGCCTCTGCCGTCATCGTCATTGATCGAGTCTCATGCGGGTGTTTGTGTGTTTCAGAAAATGCTGCTGCACTAGAGGAACTGCTGCTGGAGTACGAGAGCAAACAGATGAGCATCAGCAAAGGCTCGTCAATCAAGTATGAGACTGCACACATACACACTTACACACACTCTCACACACACAAACCATCACATACTTTTTGCGCGGTCGTGCTGCTCAAGGTGAAGCTGAAATATTTGGAAGGAGCCTCCTGGCAATAGAAGCATCTATGTGCTTGAGTGTGTATGCTTGTTTGTGTGTAGGACAGGAAGTTCAGGCAGAGAGAGAAAATCTTGCCAAATGTTAGAAAAAGTTGCTCCTCAGAGATGACAGGAGAAAGCTCTTTAGACAGATGTGGAAATAACAGTGAACAGTGCACATAGTTTTATTGTAAAGCTTACTCAAAATAGTTATGACTTGGCTCAAGCTCCCAGTGTAGCCCATTTTTAAAAACTGTCATAATAATGATTCCATTGTAAACAGGTTTTATTTCTTCATCGTACATTAAACATGCAGTATTTAGGAAGTATGTGCAAATACATTTTTATGATCTACATTGTGCTGTAAGTTGCAGCAGGGAAAACAAAAAGTATCTTCGCAGTAAATTAATGTTCCCATTGCTGGTTTCATCATTAACATCACTTGTCATGAGAGATGGTCAGAGCTTCATCAGAATCACAGGCAAAAGCTTTTTTGTCTTTAAATAGTTATGGTGATTAGAAAATGACCACAATTACTTACTAAAGGTAAATATACATTTTGTTTACAGTTTAATAACATTATTCTTTAGCCGACCTTAACATCACTTTTACGTTTGATTCACATCATCCCTCTGACAAATACAGAAAAAATAAGATACTGGTTCCATATTCTTAAATATGTTTTCAGGTTTTTTAGGGGGATCTTAAACATTTTTTATACCCTTCATTGATGATGCATTCTTCGATTTAAAATTTGAATTCTATAATACAATGCTGCCTACAGTTTCTTCCTTTCCTACCTTCACAACAAGGAGAAAAGGAAAGTAAAACATTGAAAAAAAAAGTCATCTCACATCAGACCATGTAGGCTCCGTTTCCCCAGTGGAGCTCTGGAGTGGTCTGATACTTGCCAGTGACTCACTCCCACATGTTGAAGTGAATGTGTGACACACTTCTCTAACCACTGTCTCTTGGGTCATGAGGCTTAAACGCCCTGTCTGTCACTAAGCTCATTGGCTGTCACACATCACAAAGTCACACGATTTACATGACCAAGTGTAGTTGCGGTTGGAACTCTGGTTGTAAACTGTGACCATTAAAATTGCTGAAGTAGTCAGAAGTTAATCTAACAAGTCCAACAACATGCTGCTTTCTACCACAGTTTGTGTTTTGACTTTTCCTCTGCTCTCTATGTTGGGCAAACCAGAGAAGACAGAGAAGAATCATTTGTCATCTTTATACCCCGACTCAGCTTCTCCCACAGAGTCACTTCAGCTCATCTTATCTCACAATATTACATGATAGTAATTGGATCCAGTGTACACGTACAGACGCCACATCTACAATAGCGAGAGGCATCGGGGGCCTCTGACAGCGAGCTGCCGCTCTGTGAGCCGCTGTAACATGTGAGCTGTAGATTCGAGAACATTCTGACACACACACGCGATATGCACACTGAAATCTGGAAAGCTTTCAGATCCTCTGTGTGTGTGTGTGTGTGTGTGTGTGTGTGTGTGTGGCGGGAGGCTCTGTGGGTTACTACAGGTCAGCCACTAGTCAGTATAACACAGACACACACACAGCTGCATTCATGTGTTTGTGCTGTGCCTTTCTCTGCACAAAAGAACAATGGATGGACAAAAACGAAAGAGCCCTGGGCGAACGGGCGCAGAATGCAACTTTAAGGGACAAAAGTTTAGATTTCAATTTATGTTCTGTTTACACTTTCACACTGAACAAAGGTAATGTTTGGACAGGAAGCAATGCGGAGCGCCATAGACAGTATTACAGCAACACTTTTGACTGTTAAACTGCAGAAATGGTCTCGACTGAAGAGACAAGCATTTTAGGGATGTAAGTAACAAAAATCCCTCATGTCGGACCAAGCTGAGGGAAAAGGTGTGTGGTTTATGTGCATGAAGTAGATAAGTTCCAAATGATTTTATACTGTACATGGCAAAAGTGTTGCCTATTTAAGGTTTAAATTTCATTCAATTCAAAAATCACCAAAACATTCATTTATTTTATTTTTTTGTTGAGGCGACCATCTTTTATTTTGAAGTTTTCCGGTCTACGCAGGGAGACTCAGTTGAATATAAAAGTGCCTGAAATGTTTTCGATTATAAGAGATCATTTG
Organism: Centropyge bicolor; assembly: GCA_037975185.1. NCBI lineage: Eukaryota > Metazoa > Chordata > Actinopteri > Pomacanthidae > Centropyge > Centropyge bicolor. The sequence goes on from JBBMOC010000047.1 coordinate 1,903,641, forward strand.
TTCACCCCCTCCTCCTGCTCTTCCTTCCAGGTTCCCGATGCTGTCTCCCCTGTCCCCGTTCCGCTCCCTCCCCAGGCTGTGCCCCCATCAGTCCCACCTCCACACCATCTCCGGCCTCTCCGGCCTGGCCCCCAAACACGGCTACCGCTGCACCCGCTGCGCCCAGAGAAAATGGCCCCCTGTCCTCATACCTCCTCTGGACTCCCTGAAAGATCCCCTGAAGCCCCCCCAGACCCTCATCCTGCCCTCCCTGGACACGTCCACTGATCAACAGAAGAGACCCCTGCTGGGAGGAGTGTTTGTCGACACCCACCATACACAAGCTGCTGTGCCAAATACTGTACCGGAAAAAGTGGAAGGGAGTGAAATGAAGGAGAAGAAGGAGGGAGAGCTGACGGTGTTGTCTGTGGGGAGGTGAGATATATGATTTCATACCACTACACACAACTGACATGACACACAGGGACAAGCAATAAAAATGTATTAAAATTTTATGAAGATAGTTTGGAGATACTTTAGTGCTACTCCTGCTTTTTACCTCTGCTCCACCATAGAGACAAATATTTTTTCCACTACGTTTATTTTAGAACCAAGTTAATAGCTACTTGGCAGTTTAAGATTTTTACAAACTCAACGTGATCATTTTATAAAATCCGATGCACTGTTGTAAATGAAGTAACCGAGACACATAAAAAAAATCATCCTATCTTTTTCCTCAAACGACAGATTCCAAGTTGCTCAGATCCCCGAGCAGAAGCCTGTCATCGTGGAAACCAAGACATCATCCCAGGAGCAAAGAAACTCCCTGTTTGGAGGCAAACCCTTCTGCTCCTCTTCATCATCCAGCACCAGGAGGTACGAGAAGGAAACACACTGTCAACACTGTGACATGACAAACACAAACACTAACCCTCTCACTGTCATCTCTCTCCTTCGCTTTTTCTTTTCTGTTTCTTTTTTCTGAATTAAAATGGTTTGAGATCATTGGTGTGTCAGCTCACATTCTCCTCACAAGCTCTGATTTATGTCGTCTGTTTCGCTGTGAGAGGAAATGACACACAGCGTGATCTGTTTATCAGAGGAGTGTCTCTGTAGTGATTTGGGAAATGAGCGTCTTCTGTTTCCTCTCATGCACGTGGGCCAACACTCTATGAATCAGCGTAATCATGTGACCCTGCCTCTAAACTAAACCTGAATTTATCATGTCATCATGAAAACAAATAAGTAGGTTAAGTGAGTTGAGTAGGCAATCATTTATGCTTCAAAATGAGATGAAATCGACAGTTTCTTCCTCCCTGACGTTTGGACTCTCTCTTTCAGGTGAAGAGACCGAGAGACGGTGCACGATAACGCTACCTCGCTGAAGATGACCTCATCATTCGCTGACGACTTGACAGCCGGCAGGGAAGGTGTTTCTAGACGACCGACACCAAAAAACCACTAGAACCACCTCCTGCTGGAAGTTTATATTCACACAATGAGAGGATTATAACTGTATTTATTATTTACATAAAGAAACATTTTACTTTACAGATGTACCATCAGCTCGAGTCACAGCTGCTTCATTGTCCCAATCCAAAGAAAGGATGGATACACAGAAGGGGCAAAGTGCAGTTTTGTGATAACACATGACACTAGAGAGAAGGATGAGAGGGAGAAAAAGAGAAGTTCGGATCATAAGAAAAAATGCACTCGTAGTCCCTGTATTCGTGCTTCCATGTAAAAAATAGGCACAGGGGTAAAACATACACAGGCTACATACAGAACATGGAAACACTCACTTTTGCTTCTACAGCTTCATTAAAATACATGCATAGTCTTTCTTATGTAAAGTGAAGTGAGGATAAAACACTGTGGAGAACTGACAAAAAGACAAACAGTAGTGAGGCTGAAACAAGCTCATTCAAGCACGTACATTAAGAAAAAAAAAAGATGAAAACACCAAGCCAAGTTGTCTGCAATCAAATGTCACATGACTGAGAAGGTTTTCATTACCCACAGACTGAGCAAATCTAGCCCAGCTGAAATCAATGATTTTGGGTCATGTGACACTTGATTAAAGACTGCAGTAGCACTACTCTAAGTATTATGTGGAGGGGAAAAAATGTTATAAAATTCAATATATATTGTGTATTTTTTTTGCTTTTTAATATTTTTATAAGTTCCGTTCTATCTCTTCTTCTGCTCGCATAGGAATTGCAGGTGATTTGAGGTTTTAGGCCTTGGAGATGTTGAATGTAGTCTGAACAAAAGATGCTCGCTGCACTCGGTGAGCTCACCCGAAACTCAGTGAGCCTTTGACGGTTTGAGAAACATTCATTCAGCATTGGCATTGTACGCCTACCCGCAGTTGGCATTGAAAGCATATGTAACTTTTAAGCTCTTAGACTAGAGGGTAATTGATCAGGGGCCAAAATGTTGTTCTCAGATTGGGCCCCAATACTGTATCACAGCATTTTCTTTTTCTTTTTCTTTTTCTTTTTTTTTAACAACACTGCATCCAAATGGCAGTTAAAATCTGCAATTGTCATTTGGGTCCTGGGGTGAAAATGTAGATGGGCAGATATCACTTTTGTAGAATAGAACATGTAAATTAATGTACATATGTAAATATGGGTGGGTACAGAGAAAGAGACCATACCTAGCTTTTATAATTTGAGCGTACAGTATGTGTGAGGTGAAAGACGCTGCACCAATGAGTGACGTTTGTAATCCATCAATCAAAAACATCATACTATCAAGCATATAAGATGAATTTCAGGTTAAAATCAACATGAAATATATGATTTTTTTTTCCACCATTCGAGTGCAGCATTTCAGTGTTTTTCTTTTCTTTTGCAAAACTGTTACAGTTTTCCATTCTAATCATGAACTTTTTAAAATCTATGCACACATGCAGCACATGCAGCCAGACGCCAGTTATGTAATCTCAATAACTGTAAGACTCCCACATAAGTACACGCACACACACACAATTATTTTTTATTGTTTAATTAAATAAACCAACCCGTGGCTACAGAAGATTAGTGGTTGAGATGCCTCAAAGTCGTGCAGCTCAGTTGGCTTCAGTTTACATCCTCATGGGTTTTAAAGAGTGTACTATAATCATAGAGGGTTTTTAGCTACTCATTTTCATATTTTCTTATTATGTTGTTACGAGGAACATGACAACATGTCTGGAGGACTGGATATTTATTGGTTGCAGCAGTTACATGTTTTCATTTGATCTGTTTTTATCACTATCCTTACTATCATTAGGATTATTATTACATGTTTTCAAACTGAAGTGTTGCTGGTAGCGAGGAAGGATTTAAAAAAACATTCATCTCATCAAGTTTGTAGATTGCATTTATAATATTACATTTTTCTGTATGATGTTTTTACTCTTGAAATAAAGAAGAGGTGTATTTTAAATGCAGCCTTGTTTGCTGTTACTGCTGGCGACATACGGTAATGTGGCTTTTTAGTCTTTGTTTGCTGTTGGCTCTGCGTAATTGGTGTGTGTGAGAGAATTTCTGGTCAACTAGAAAGACTCAAAAATGTAGCTAAAGCTCCTAAAGCCTCATCAGCCAGAGCCTTGATCTTGTTTGTTAGTCAGTACAACCCCCTAGTGGTTGTCCTGTGTTCATCAGATAAAAGGATGATTACGTAAATCAAGTGTAGTCAGTACCAATGAAATTACCAAGTGGCTCAGCTACACTGCAACTAAGGTTACTCTTGCCACAAATTACAGTTACCACTTTCCAAACTCATAACCAACGGGCTGGCGTGACGACTCTCTGGTTTCAGATGCCCTGCTCAGCTGCTCAGAGGCTGTGTGGTTCTAATAATCAGAGACCAACTAAGAGAGAATCAGTGAGTCTATATGCAAGAATTATATCTCACATAAAAAAAACTTTAGCATCTAGAATCAACATCATCCATTTTGTCAAAAATTATAGATGTTTATTATAATATAATTTGCTTCACATTTTGTGACACACACACTCACATAGTAGTCCAGGACACTCAAAACAAGCCTAAAAAGCCAGAAGACTAAACATGTGTGCCCACTTTGTCTGATATGTGGTTTAGAGAAAAGAGAGCTGAGAAAACCCCACTTGCTCTTACAGAGACATACAATCATCAGATGCAGTAGTTGTCCAACAGACTCATTAACAACAAACCCAGCTGTGGAGCACCGAGTAGTTTGGTTCCTTACATGTAGCTTTTCAAACATAAGAAGAAATATGATCTCTGGATATCCTTAAAAGGCCCCTAATACCTCAGGAATGGTCTGAATGATTTGTTTGTTTATTTATAACCTTCCATTATTATAACTGTATTGTCCATATTTGATTTTTACATCTTCTACTGGTTAATGATGGAAATCCAAACGCAGATACTTTTTGGCAGCCAAGTAAAAAGTCAAGCCAAACTGGTTTCAATTTCACATTTGCTTCCTCATAGCGAGACTCCAGTCATCAGAAGTCCTGCATTTGCTAAACAGAAGGACATTGAAGATTGAAAGGTGCACTCTTGAAGCAGGTGTGAAGAAGCCTTGTGCACCAGAGGAATCTAGAAATAAGTGCAGTGCTTTCGTCGACAACTTTGGTAGTTTGAGGTATTGGAATCAGAGCTGTGTTGTCAAGCAGCGGTTCACGCTTGTTTGTTTCAACGTAGACGACTTGTTCTTCTTGGTGAGGTTGCTGCGGACTTCCCTCCCAGCCAGGAAGTAAAGGATGGGGTCCAGGCAGCTGTTGGCGCTGGCTAGAGGTCGGGTCACCTTGTAGGCCATGCTGGAAGCCTCTAGCAAATTACAGCTGATCTGATGAACATAGAAAAATGTCAAACACTGAGCTTTTAAAGTCATTATAACACATTGATTATAAAAAAATAAAATGTCCTCACCTGGTCTGGATTGACCTGCCTCAGGTATCTAAAAGAGTAGTAAAGACTCCGAGTGAGGTGGAAAGGCAGGAAGCAGAGCATGAATGCCACCAGCACGATGATTATCATCTTCACCGACTTCTGCTTGGACCGGTGGACGGCCAGTCCGCCCCTCTCGCCCTCAGCTCCCCCCTCAGAGCCCCAGCCAGGCTCCAGAAGCTTCCTCACCATGAGGCCGTAGCACACCATGACCACCATGAAGGGAAGAGCAAACATGAGCACTGACACGACTGAGCTGTACACCAGGAAGTCGTCAAAAAGCTCCGGGCTGGTGGTGTCGTAGCAGATCCGCTCAGTGTCCACATCCCTGGAATAGGAGAAAACTGAGCTCAGCTGTTTGGCAATACTGAATGGTTCTGCTGCCTTGTTTGGCACTGAACCAAAAGAGATTGGAGTGATGAAAGAGAGCAAATAAAATGTAAATTTGTTAGCTACTGGGCAGGCTGTTTATTTAACTGTGTCCCATTAAGGCACCCTGAGATAAGGTAGTTGGCAAAATTGGCGCGCCACAGAAATCAATAGTCCACACTTAAACACACTTTTGATACAACAAGGAAGGATATAAAGTAGGTAAGGGTGGAATGAAGGGATGAAGAAAGACAGTCTAATTTAAATCACCTAGTTCTGGAGAAGTAGAGGACGGGCGCCTGGCAGAATAAAACACTGGCCCACACTGCCACAGAGACCAGCCTGGCCCGTCGTGCGCTGACCCAGTAGAGGGAGCGGACCGGGTAGCAGATGCCGACAAACCGATGCAGACTGATACAGCACAGGAACAGAATGGAACCTGTCAGAGGAATGGATATTCAATATGCTCTTTTTAATACTGGACAGTCTAAATCCTGTCATTTAAACCATCAGTGTATGTATTCTTACTTTATTCTCTGTAGTGTGATTGCATACAGTAGTATTGCCCTATATCATTTGTCAACTTATGTCTCATTGTGTTGTTTCCAGTCAGATCATATTACATCATACTGTATAATTTTGTATTGTGTTACATACCAAATTGCATATCAGTAGGACTGTAGGAGTTTCATTGTTTGTCACAGTGTATGTTGTATGGCGAAAGATGCACAGCCCAACATGGATAGCCCCGCGTAGTGCAGTATACTGTAGCATATAGTGTGGCATGACATGTCATTTTGTATCTTACCATAGTATATCACAGGGCAGCCCAATGTAGCATATTGAACTGTATGGAATAATAGTGCATTGTTGCCTAGTGATGTAGCCTGTTGTGTTGTATCATTTTGTACTGTTTATTGGATCATGTCATGTCACCCTGTGCCACTTCAAGTCATATCGTATTACTAACTCATTTTAATGTCTTATTGCATTAGATCATATTGTGTGATATCATACCAGACTCTTATATTTTGTCATTTTCTATTCTGTTGTACAGTCTATCATGTTGTGTATCTTATATCACAAATTCTCCATCAAACTGTATTGTATCATATTGTTTTGTCTTGTGGTATATCATACTGCCGTAACTGTACCATATCGTATATCAAACTATGTATTGTATGGGTCTGTGTCATGGCTGAACCATACCATATAGGTTGGCATAAAACAGGAAGCGTATGAGCTTGCAGAACGGTTCGCTGAAGGGCCAGTCATTCTCATCTGCGTAGTAGTAGATGAGGAAGGGCAGAGTCAGGACGTAGAGAGTGTCACACATGGTCAGGTTGAACATGTAGATAGTGGACGGCTTCCAACGCTTAGTGCGGCACACAATCACATACAGTGCTGTGGCGTTCAGTGCCAGGCCAATCACAAAGACAATGGCATAGCTGACAGGAAGGAGTATGAATTTAAAATCTTCTTGAAATTCACAGTAGAAGGCGCTGAAATTTAAAAAGTCGGTCTTGTTGTCAAAGGCCATCTTGGTTGTGAGAACACCTGAGGAAAAGATAAGCAGAAAGAGATCAATTTTGAATGTACTGTATTGTGATCCTACAATGTTGACATCAGCCTAGATTATGTTTTGGGATGTCCCAAGTCATTTTGGCATGCCTCAGCAGCACAGTCCAGTATACTGTAAGCCATGCCGTCCTCAAGCATAACTGACCGGCCCATTTCACAATCAAATTTGCACAATCCATCTTATAGCAAGAGTCATCCCATTTTAAAGTGATGGTGCATTTCATAGAAAGTAAATCGCTTTAAGGCTGGCTTCCCTTAATCGCCTTTTTCTTTCTGAGTGGATAGTTCAGTAAATGAGAGAAGAATTGTGAGAGATAGTGAGAAGAGGATACTTAGATGGTGGCAGCACCCATTTTAAACCATAACTGATTATAATATGCTGTCTTAAATCCTTTTTTCTGGTGGATTAAATGAGTGTGAGTAACTGTGCAAATATAGAAAGATGGGGGGTTTTATGGCTAGACTATAGGGCAGTGCTATAAATTTTATGTGCATAACAAGATGTATTGTTCCACCACCTGGCCCAACAGGTTTACTTAATAAGACATCATGACATTTGCACACCATGCCTCAGCAGATTACTGAAATACTCATCGGCCTAACCTTATCGCCTCTCCTTTCTCCTCCCTCTAAGGAAAACAACTCTGAATATTTCAGCAAATCTGACCTGCAGAAGATTCAAACATATTCACACGGACTAGCGTGGCAACAACTTTGCACCAAACTCCTAGTGCAGCAGCTGTGTTCTCACACAGAAAAACAGAGCTCATTCTGGCACTTTGCATGTCAAAGTTTTCCAAAACGTCATGACTGTGAGAGGGAGAGACAGAGGAATAACTTTTTAACTCAAACCAGACCTTGTTTTGAGACTCAAACCTTCCTTTCTGTTTTACTCGCTGGCGCGTGTGCTGTTGTTGCCTCAGAGTCCATTTTTCACTTCCTCCACAAATCTAGCAAACTCAAGTTCAAACTTGTCATGTAAACACCTGAGACGCCATGTGTCGCCTTAAAAACTAATATGCAAATAAGACAGTAGACGACAGACTTACTTGTTCCTCAGCTGACTGATGAGTTAACCTACAGCGCTCTCCTTGTTGTCTTGTCTCTTTGACATTATTTCCTCTCTATCAAACACATTGCTTGTTGCTTGCTCTCCACCTTTTGCTCTCTCCTCTTTTTCTCTTCAAAACAGCTGCAGGTTAAATTTAACAGATAACAGACTTGAGATGGGACGGCCCCTTTTGCAGTCCCCAAGATTCTTCTGACCTGCTGTGTGCATGCCATACCAAACTGAGCACCTCTTACTATTCGGTAGTTCAAGTAGTCTGTGTTATTTCTCATTAAACTGTGCTGTGCTACAATGTCCACATTGTGTCCCAAGAAATGCACTAAAGCCTCATAAACTAAACCCCTAAAATGTACAAAATTACTCACGCTGTATCAATGCTGTTGACTGTCAAAGGCTGTCCCGCGTTGACCATCCTATGTTTTGTATCCTCATTCTCACTAGTCACTACTGAGTGTATCTGAGTGTGTTGTTTACGGCTGAATGAGAGCCTAAGACACCTGAGTGGGTGAAGGCCTAGTGGAGGTGTGTACCTGACTGACAAGCTGTGGCCTGTATACAGTGCGTCAGCCGCAGGGCCCGAGGCTGTTGGTCTGTCTGTTAGTCAAATGACTAGGACAAGAATTTTACCAACTTAAACTGTTCAAATATTTAGTTTTTCAGTTTGGTCAGTAAGCTCAGAAAGACACCATTTTTAAAGCTGAACAGGGGTGGTTATTAAATGCATGACTAATGCATGAACTCTTACTACATAGGGAATGGGAATTAGAACAATTTCTTACTACAATTACTATTTTCATTTTTTAACAACCAATTCAAAGAGAAAAGGCCTTTTGAAGACGAACACACAGCAATAGATATAAAGCTATATCTAAAAATTGCTTGTGGGTTCTCGCATTTCAGCCAAATATGCAAAGTGTGAGTTGAAAGTCACCTTCTCTGCTCCTTTTTGCACTTTCAGTTTTTCAGTTAGTTTCAGAATTTTTACTGTAAAATGTCTTACCTTAATATAGCCAAACAATTATAGATGCGCCTACAAGGAATCATAAACCAAAGGCATCCTGGAAGGATCCTAACAAATACAATATGATCCAAAAATGACTGTCAGCCATTTTCTTCTGTGCTACTGGCAAAGCATTCTCTGTGTTGGTGTTAATTGTTGTGCTTGTTTTCGCTGAATGTGTGTGCGTACATGTGTTTGAATATGTGTGTGTTCGTTTGAGTGTTATACTGAGAGGAAAGGTGAGAAAGAGGACTTAATGTCTTACCTGCTCCAGAAACTCAACTGAGTATTAATGATTACACAGTCTTTAACCTTAACCTTGGCCATGGCACGTAGGAGGCAAGAAGTGAAATACTTTTTGTAAGACATTGTTACTCTGAAACTTGCCAACCATGGAACAATCTGTTGTAGTTTGGCATTAGTGTCACCAGCAATGTGAGCAGAAGGATATCTGGGCAACAATGTCTGTCTGTCTGTCTATCTATCTATCTATCTATCTATCTACATTTTCAGTTTCTCCTATGCACTACGTCATTTGCTCCACCCGCAACCTATATTTCAACACCTGCTTATCTTAAACCATGAGCAACCACACCTCACACACAAACATAAATACATATGCACAGCTGCACAAATGCATGCATCTGCTTTATCAAACCAGCTTCTTTCTACTGGTGCCAACTTTTACAAGAGCTTCAGACACCTTCCACTGTAATGTATTCCTTTAATTGTTCACTCAGCACCCACATCCAGTGAACCCAGTGACCCTATTTTATCCTGCTTATTCCCTGATAGCATGTAGATTCTTTGAATAGTGCTAAATAATAGCACAAAATAGCTGTAAATAATAATCGAAATTGATTATTTCGGCATGGATCAGTGTTTATTTTGATGTATATGAAACCATATGCCTAATCTACCATTTCATTTACTCATTTATTATTATTATTAAAAAAGTCCAAGCATCTAAAATTGGCAGGACATATCTTTTGATATCATAATTAAATTCTGGATAAGAACAATAACATCAATAAAAAAAAAAAAAAAAAAAAATAATAATAATAATAATATTGTATCAGTAATCACAAATGTTATTGTTGTGTGTATGATACTAATCGATAATTTCAGCTGCCAGGTTAAAATTATTATTTTTTTATTTGTTTATTTTTTTAATGTCCAATAAAAATATATAAAGCATCTAAATTTTAAGATGTCTTTTGCTTTTTTGTTTGAATACTGTTTGTCGTCCTGGTCCGAATCGATTTTTCCTCGATCGACTGCGGTTTCTTGTTGCTGTGCAGCTCTGCAGCATCCTGCCAGTGTCATCAGGTATTTTCTCCTTGAGCATCTCGAAAAACACACACACACATACAAAGTCCCATTATTTCCATTTGATCCTCCTTCTCCTCTTTTTTGATTTCATCCAGGCTGCAAGAGAGAAGAGGCAGAAAAAAAAAGAAAAGAAAAAAAGACAGCAACACAAAAAAACCCAGGATGAATTTCCGCTGTTTTTCACCCGCACGCCGGCTCCTGCTTTCTCGCGTCTCGCCGCTTCGTGGAGCCGTTCAGCCGAGTTCCTGAAGGGGATCCCCGTTAACAAATCCCCCCCTCCATCCCTCCATCCCTTCCCTCTGCTTCTTCCTCTCTGTCTGCTCTCCTGCTTCACAACACGGTCCTCTCGTACACAAGTGTGCTCGCGCTCCGCTTGTAGCTCCACAAACCAGCCGTTTATCATCAATCATGGCCGCCGGAGTACAAATCTAACTCCCGTCTTTCCCTCCCTGTCGTCCGGAGGGGAGGATTTTTTTTAAATGTTTTAGTTGGAGGAAAAAATATTAGTCCCACACTGATTTGCCTTTCCTCTTGGAATTACAATACATCTCACAAGGGAAACACCATTCATGTCAATACTCCAACATGCAGCCGCCGCCGAGGAAGGTGAGTGATTTTTCCAGAGTCCGTTATGTTTTAGCTTGAACACACAATGACACATATTCAGATAACAGTGTGGCAACATCAGCTGTGGACATTGTGTTTTCACCAGTCGCGCAGAACGAGCGCACTGCTGCAGGTTTGAGGACATTAAAATGGGAGAAAAAGACGTTTGCTAGCCAACATTAGCAGCGTTTGCTAGCTAGTCAGTTGTGACATTAATATGAGCCGTCAAATAACGTTAGCTTGAAAACGCTAACATGAGAGCTTTTATATAAAGCAACGCTCCTTGTTGGGAATAAAATATCACATGGTGGTTGTCTTTTTAATAATACGTCCCCTAATAGCAATAACTTTAAATGAAAAACAAATGTACAAAAGCATTTGCATGTTAACTTATGGCACTGACGTTATAGCTGTAGTAAATAATACAGTTCGCGATTTGAGCTTAATGTTCAGTTATTGTTGTTGTTTTCATCATTTCTATGTCGTGAAATTGTGACAACAGTCGCCCAAAAGCTTGTTTCGTTTCCCCACGTTGTGATGCTTCTTGTCTCAAGGGAAGGACCTTCAGATCAGGGTCACATCATTTCATCATAGCCTGAGCTGAAAGCCAAACACACACACACACACACACACACACACACACACACACACACACACACACACACACACTCTCTCTATGTCTGAAACCGACTTATTGATCATTCTGCATGGGTTGAGAAAAGACCAGTCTTCTAAAGCTTTGGTACCTCGTGTGTGTATATATGTGAGGGTGTGTGTTGAAATTGCTTGTGCGTTGCTGTCTGTGAGTGTGTGTGTGTGTGTCTGTGGGTGTGTGTCTCATCCTGAAATAGATGCATGAAAGCCAATTACCCTGCTGTGAACCTCTGCTTAGTTTTCTCTTAATTACCACATATTCCCCCAGTGCCATTCATGTTGTCGGTATCTACACACGGACTGGCCCTGAACATGTCATATCATGTCTGTACAACACACACTTTGAGCAGGTCCTTTCATCACTAAGACTGTACAGACCTCTGAGGTTGTCTTGCCCCACTGTCTGTATGTGTGTGTGTGATCAAGTGCACCATTACGGTTCATATCAATTTTGTAAGACCACACTTGACACCTGTCAGTATCTTTCCCATTCAATTCACTGTGCAAATGCCTCCCCGAATAAAACAGAATTTGCAAGATACTGTTGTGTTACCTCCTGCCAATGTGGCTGGCACACTCGATACACTCGGCACCGCAGCCAGAGTGTATCAGTATTTGGCTGCTGGATCCTAATAATTTCTCTCCCAGTGCGACATACAGCTCCCTAAAGTGTTTTGTCTGCGTCTCAGCACATCTGCTTACAGACTGAGCTCATTTGACTCTCATATATTAGCTTTATGTGGTTTAAATTAAAGATGGCTGCTATTGAGGTTGAAAGGCAGTCTATCTATCTATCTATCTATCTATCTATCTATCTATTACATTTAGAGGTATTCCTCAGAGTTGGAAAATGAATTTTCTATACCAAATCTACCCAGCAGCCCAGTATTTTAACTGGTTATATTGTAATTACACAGCACACACATATCTGAAGTGAACAAGCATGAGAACACGTACATTTATTGTTATTGAGGCAAATCTCTTCTTTTAGATATAGATTTTAGGCCATGTTCCCCAAACCAGTTGCTATTTCTCCTATATACAGATGAGCATGTGTACTTCAGAAGCAGTGCAATTACACGTGTTAATTAGGAACCACTTTCTTAGCGCCATAGACCTGCCTGCTGCATCAGCTACACCTACACCAGCTGAGCGCTTTTCAAAATCAGTTTTTCAGCATTTCTGCTTTATTAGATAGTGACAGGTAGAGAAAGTCAGGAAAGGCAGAGAGAGAGAGACAGAGAGAGAGAGAGAGAGGATAGTATTTAGCAAAGGCCCTGGACTGAAATCAAACTTGGCCTTGATACGTGGTACATTCCCCGCCAGGTGAGCCCCTGGGACAAGCTCTTTTCCTTTAACATGACCTTTAACATACTCATAATTAACATCTCCATCTCTTTTCCGCTGTTGCTTTCACCTCCTCTTCTCACTGACTGTCTCTCTCTGTCTCACTCTCTTCTTCTTCTGCTCTCTCCATTCTTCCTCACTCTCACTTGCTCGCCCATGATATTCTTGCCCACTCTTCTTCTCATTTTGCCCCCCCCATCCCTGTCACCCTTTGCCCTTCCCCTTCGCTTCCTCTGTCCCTGTGGTTTCCGATGAGTGATAGGTGAAATCAAGTGAAGTAATTTTGCCCTGATAATGTAATTAACCACTCCCTCCTTATCTTCAAAGACACAGCACATGAAAGAAAGGAGCTCTGCAGTGTGTGTTGGTGTGTGTGTGCCAGTGTAGTGTGTGCTATGTTGTTGATTGTTTTGTCTACAGTCATGAATTTGCCCACTGTTACTCTGGTGAATAGCTGATGGAATTCACCCGACAATACACAATGACCACAGTGACTCTATGTGTTGGCGGGAGTGTGTGTGTGTGTGCCTGTTTGTGTACATATTAAGACTGAACTCTCTGTCTGTTTTTTGCACAAAGATACGATAAGATATGAGATATTATTTTATTAGTCTCACAACGGGGAGGTGTCCTGGTGTGAAGCTATGTGTATGAGCACAGGTTGTGTCCCCTGGTCTGACCACCCAAATTAATTTGTATATGAGGTGATACAGTTAGCATCTTTTCTTCCAAACTGCGAAAGCCTCTCCAAAAGTCTGACATAACCCAGACACTGATTGTTTAGTTGATGGATTACTGATGGGACTGACTGTCTGTCTGTCTGTCTGTCTGTCTGTCTATGTGTGCGTGCGTGTGTGTGTGTGTGTGTGTGTGTGTGGTTTCACTTCTGTCCAATTTGGGGCCATACACTAGACTCAAGACCAGTTGATTCGGGACATTGGTGCAACTGGGGACAAAAAGTGGTGTCCTCAATTTGGAAAACTGTATTTTTAGGTCAATGGTTAAGGTTACGGTTAGGTTAAGGTTAGGGGCTGGGGTTGGGGTTAAGGTCAAATTGTCCTTCCGGTTAGTCTCCAAGAAATTAATGTATGTCTATGTAAATTCCCCAAAAGTGACATAAGTAAAGATTGTGTGTTTGTGTGTGTGTGTGTGTGTGTGTGTGTGTGTGTGTGTGTGTGTGTGTGTGTGTGTGTTCCTTTCAGGTGACTCTAGAGCTGAACACACTGACAGGTGATTGGCAGATTGGCAGGGTCAAATTATTAATTACTAATTATTATTAGCTAAATTCTTTCATGTTAATAAAAACACAAACCCAAATCATCCAGAACTTGTATCCATCTAGCCTACGCCTCAGAGCTACAGTATCCTTCTCTGAGTTCTTCTTCTCTCTTGTGACATGATAGGGTTTCAACTAAAGAAATCAAACATTTTACCTGTATTCACTGTATCAGTGCACTTGATGAAAAGAGTGAATGTCCTTTGCATTTTGCTGCATGCATTCAGTGATCTTTGGGGAACTTAAATAATTGATAGATTTTATTTGTTTAAGTCAGTTTATCAGCCACAAAAGTCAAATAATTGCTGATTAAAGCTTCTGAAATGTGAGGATCTGCTGCATTTCTCTGTTGTCTCTCATTATGAATTGCATCTAGTTGGCTTTTTGACTGTTTCTTGGATAAAGCAAGACATTTGAAGACGCCACCTTGGACTCTTCTTGTCCAAGGTCACTATTTTTTGACATTTCATGGTAGTTACAGTCCGACTGGATAATGTTATGATTAAGTCACATTGATTTCATTTAATATTTAATCTAACAAGGGCTAAGTGATATAACCACTGAGGGGAAAAAAATAATTATTAATTATTAACATTTGTATGACTTTCAGGCATGTAGAAACATTCATAGCTTACTGAATTATTTTACTACCACAAACAGACAGTACTTCATCCTTGCTATGATATCAAAAATCTCAGATGATGTTTAGTTTTATATCTCATTATTGATATTATCAACGTGAAAGGATAAATGAATCAATGACAAATCCTTGACATGTCTATTTGTCTCCTCCAGGTCAAAGTGACACAGGAGCTGAAAAACACACACACAGAGCAGATGACAAGACTGCACTTTAAACACCAGACCGAATGTGACCTGCTGGAAGACATGAGGTATGAACACTGCTGTATCACATGATGAATGCGCTAACAGTTCTCGTCAACTGCTAAGGAACTGAGGAATACACTCACCAACTGCCAGATGATTTCTAAATCTAGTCATCATTGCTGACTGTGATGTGCATGCCAGACACACATGGACACTACCATGCACATCAAGAAAGGGGGAAACAACTAATGAGTGAGGGAGGAGTGGCATGGGAAAGAAAAAGAGGAGGAGGAGTACTGTCATATTCCAGTTTTTTGAGAAGGACAAAGGGTTGGGAAAATGACGAAGGAATTTCCTGCTGCCCTGTTCCTGCTCTTTTTCTTTCTTCCTCTCTTTCTTCTTTTCCAAATTTCATTCTGTATCTCTCATTGTCATCTTTTCCTTCTCCCTCAGTTCCATTTTTTTCCATCTCTTTTGCTCTGACAATCTTTTTGTCTGTCTCCGTATCTCTCTTTTCTCATTTTGGCTCTGCTCTGTTTACTCATGACGTGTGTGAGTCTGGCAGTTTTCCCCTTTGGATTTGGCAATGGGAGGAAACCCTGGTTCCTTCACACGCTCTCATATTCTGTGTTGACTAAGCATTGATTATTTATGACAGCAAACTCTCTAATACTCTCTGCCTCCATGTCTGTCCTTCTCTCTGTTTCTCATTTTCACACTTTCTCTACCTCTTCTCTCTCTGAGACTCCCTCTCTTTCTCCCCCTCTCACTCTTGGGGCCAGCTCCAGCTGTTTGAGAACAGATTGCCTTGTTGCTGCTGGCTTTTGGAGAGTGAACAAGGCCCTGGTCTCACTTGTGGGAGAGCGGGAGAGCCAGTTTAGCATATGCAAGCACAATGTGTTAGTTCTTTCAGTCAGTGAGGGACGGAGCGTCATGCCACTGGGCAAAGATCTTCAAATTGGCTTTGTCATTCTCATGGTTCCTGCAGTGTTTTCTCAGTGAGTTCCACTATCCTTTAATGTTTTGTAATTATTTCTGATGACACATTCTCATGGTGGTAAAATCAGGAGCAGCAGGGAGGTGCAGTTATTAGGGGCCCCGCCTTTTTATTGGGAGGCCCAGACTTAAGCCCCTGCAGCAACAAGCATCTGCTTTGTCGATGCGTCCTTGAGCAAGAGGCTGAGGTCCCACTAGTTTTTCTGTCAGCAATGTGGCATTCATCCGACTTTGTCATGGATGAGATAGATATTTTTGGTTGTCATTAAAGATCAGAAGGGTTAAGGTTATCTAAGATTCACATCAGAAGCATGATGGCAGTTCAGTACACACACTGACTGACTACCGCTGCTGTTCTCAGTACCAGCTGTATTTCCAACAGAGCAGTACCTGAGGTGCTAAAAAGCAGCAGCTGGCCAAACTGTCAACTGTCTTCACCAATATCACTGAAAAGACTGGTCTGTCACAGTTTACATGAGTACCACATGAGAAGTGTAACAGGAAGAAAATGGGCATGTGTTTATTTATTGATTCTTACTTTTTTTGTTCATGAGCATCTGAAGCATTGAAGAAACATAGTAAAACAGGACATTTAAGATAAGATAAGATAAGATAAGCCTTTATTCGTCCCACAGTGGGGAAATTCACATTTATACTTTATAGAGCCACCAAAACGTAGCTCTTGTAACAAATGTGTCCCTAAGTGGCCAGACTGTAACGTTGATCGTGCAGCAGGGATTTCCACAGGAAGTAGCAGTTATTGACCTGTCCCTGTCCAGGGTCAGAATGCAGAGATGCAACATGCAATAGTGCCTGCAGACAGTCTGTGAACGGACTACAGTAGGAAGCTAGCCAGTTGGCTTAACACTGGGACATTTACATTTATGCCAATATATATTGTTCCTGTAAAACACAATTTTGGTGGATCTGGACTAAAACTATGACTCCGAAATTGTTTATGTAGGCTTATAGACTGTATTGATCCCTTGGTGTGACTTTTTGCTAAGCTCCAAAAATAAAATAGCTTTAAAATAGCTGGACCCTACAAGACAAGGAAAGTGTGGCCCTATAATGAAACACATACACGGCTGACAGACACACATTTTCCTGCGTAAAGCCTACAGTAGATTTTAACTCTTAAATCCCAAAATCTGCTCTGAGGTTATTTACCCTAATTAATCCACAGGCTGGCTTTAATCAGCGCACACACTCAAACACACATGCACATACACAAGTTGCTAGCTGCAGTGCATTCAGCTTATGTTTACCAATTGTAAAAGGTAATAGGCGAAAGATAAAGAAAAAAAGAACACAATGAAATGGAACGACACAAACAAAAACTCAAAGAACAAAGAAGGATGCACAGAAAGAAAGAAAGAGAAAGGACAGTGTTTTAATCCTCTGGGACTGCATTTTAGCTGGACTAGTCTTAGGAGAGAGGATAAGAGAAAGAGAGAGAGGAGAAAACGATGACGAGTTGATGGACTCAGGGAGTCAACTTGGTGTCCTCAATCCAGCTAAATCTCCCATACCCTTATGTCTGCCTCAAGAGCTACACACACACATTTAACAGTGCAAACCATAAAAATAGGCAAGTCTCATACATACTTTCATTCACCTCATATTCACTTAATAACTTTGGCCTAGCTTTCATACACCCACTTGCTCTTCCTTTGACTGACTAAGAACACACTTGTATCTAAACAGTTGTGCTGTGACACATTTTCAGTATTACAGTTGTGTTGTGTTGGTTGTATCTGTAGATTTGGATTAGTGAATGAAACTGAATTGCACGATGCATAGTGCCATGATGATGGCCTGTTTGCAAAGGCAGCAATGCGTTCAAAATCTGTTCTCATAATTAGCAAGATATGGTGTTTTGTGCAGCACATTTGCACAGGATAAATGAAATTCGTGTTTCACTCAAATTAATTGACTAAATCCCAGGGCTTTCCACAAGGATATGGAGTAGCAAGCCAATGGGGAAAAAGCCAGAGGGGGTCCAGGGGAGAAAAATTTTGGCTGTAAAAGCTTAAATTTGGTGGCCTCACATTCTGTTGCTTCTATTCCATCATATACGCTGGTCTTAATTATTGCATATTTTAATGAGTTTGCATACTAGATTGTGCACACCCACACTGATCAAGAACATGTGTGAACAGGACTGATACAGACAGATAGCACATTTCTCTATCATTGCTTATAGTTATAAAGTTTACACACAAAGTGAAGCACACCTTGCTCATCAAAACTGTTTCATTAGAATCAAAAATTAATATAATAAAGTAGCCGGCTGGATGTAATAAGCAGTCAGCTGTTTGGACGGCAGTCAGCCGGTGCTTATGGAAAGCTCTGAAATCCTCGGAATTATCTGCAGATATCATTAAAACCTAATGGGTCTCCATGCTGAGTAGCTAGATGAGCCTCCCTACATTGAACCCAAAATGCTATCAGAGTTCTCATTAATGCATTTCACTGCATCCTCTGTAAATTAGGAAGAGGAGGAACAGAAAATAAAGGACTCATTGTGAAAAAGACCCAAATTAATGCAATGCTGATTCACACCCTCCTAATATGATTAGGTAGCCTCTGTATTTGGTAAAATCAGATAACCGCTGCTGTTATTCAAAATCGCAGGTCGGACCTCAGGTATAGCTCGATCTAGTGAGATAAAATGGTTCTTTGTGTCTCTAAATGAGGCAGAGGTGATTCTTCAACCATGACCAACTGAACCTTTATTTATTTATTTTTTTAAGTGGAAAAACTATAGCAGGGTGCACTAGAAGGAATAGACAACCTTAGACACCTTAAACTGTATGATGATTTACCATTCAAACCTGTTCTTGATTAAATAATAACAGGGATCTAGAAGGCACAAAGCAGTCAGATAATAGATATCACAAATAAGAATCAAACCAATCCACTTCATCTGTTACACAAATGTCCCACAGACCAATTTGTTCACAGTGTCTGGTACACTGAAATACCAGAATTACACAATATAAACATCCTAACAACGAATGAAATAGTTGAAATTAATGAATAACAATGAATCTTACCGTTAGAATGTTTATGTTATGATGTGTTTACTGAGACTGTGGCAGAGAGTTGATTCGATTGCGTGGCCGTTTTGCAGGCTGTAGTTTGTGGTGCTGTTGTATTGGAACTGCAGTGTTCTGAAAGGATTTTCTAATACTTTGTTGAGGGGAAAAGCCACATTCTCAGGATTTATATAATGTAAAGCACAATGCTCAATTAACTTCAACCCCTGTCAGAGCAATGGCAACAGATATCATTTCTTCTGATTAATTAACCATGGCAGAGCGCTAAGCAGCCAGTTAGTGTTGGAGCTTTATTCAGTGACACATTTCATGTGTTGTACTTCAATTGATCCTGAACTGTGACAAAGTGACATCCACCAGCTTTTACTGAGATCTCTTCTCTTTCAAGATGTTTCAGTAACCACAACTGATCTGAACAACCGTTTGCTGTGATGTTATTGCCACATTCCTTCTGTTAAACAGAAATAGGGAGCAGTTTCTGGTATATCTTGGTCAGCTCCCTTTTCTGTTTCTGATTTTCTCCCATCACAATAATGTTGTTTTGATACTGGAAGCCTCGCTTCCTCTGACCCCCTGCCACATGAAAGTCAAAGCACTGGCTTGGTTACAGTGCAAGGCCTTTAAAACAGGGAGGAAATTGGTGTCTTTCTTAGCCAACTGCATAAATCAAACCCCAATTTTAGGCCTGATTTAGCACTAACAATTATTTTTTCAAGAGGAGAATCTTTACTAGTTGGTGCAAAATTGAACAGGTGAGAGAAAACCTAAACCTGATTGTCTTGTTACAGCTTAGTTTACCTCCACACATTCACATTCTTTAGTCATTACCCATCAGCATTTTCTCAGGCTTAAGCAAAGAAATAAATGAGATGTGGTGGTGGCATGGATTTGTAGAAAGCGAATGCCTTCAATGCTAACACACAGTCCCTTAAAGATTTAACTTATAGCAGTGGGAACTCAGCTTGAATCTCTCACATTTGTTTCAATGTTTTATTTTGTTGCTTACAAACTATCATTTGTATTGTATTCTGAATGGAAATGAAATAGTTTTTGTCTAAATGTGTGCTTGGTTTTGAAGTGGAAAAACTGCTCTATTATGTCTTGTGGTAATCACACAGTGTGAAAACATGACCACCCTCCTCTGCCTCTGTCTGTGACTCATATTGCTTATCCTGCTGTCACTGATCTCAGGCTGGGTCCTGTAAACCATTGATCTCAGCTGTTTTCCCATGCTTGATCATTCCGTCTGTCTGCCTTCACACACACACACACACACACACACACACACACACACACACTGCACACACACTGCACACACACACACACACACACACACACACACACACACACACACACACACACACACACACTCACACTGCACACACTGCACACACACACACACACACACACACACACACACACACACAGTACATACATGTAGTGTCCACTCTCAAGCACTCAAGTATTTCCTGTCAGACACACACTCATCTGGGCATTTTCTTTCTCCCTTTCCTCTTCATGCACAGCTGATGCTGACACTGCTTTTTGACTCATGCACCATGCACTTGCAAACATACACACAGGATGAGCAGACAGTGGAGGGGTAGAGAGAGAGGAGGGAAGAAGGAGGGAACGAGTGGAAAAGAAGAAAAGGGGGGGTGGAGGGAGGGTATGAGGAGGTTTTAAGGATAAATAGAAATAGACTGTGGGCAGAACAAATGAAGGGAGTGAGGAAAGCGTGTGTAAAGAGTATTTAGGCACAGGCAAGCATCTTAAAAACTCCAGTATGTCCTTACTATACTAACAAAACAGACTACTTACTTAAAGCTAAATAACTGTTCAAGACTTAACCTGAAAGGTCTGCTCTGTGTGTTTACTCTGAAAACAAACACACAGTGCCACAAACATGCTTGGTGGAGATATTTCTAGCTGGTAATTGGGTGTCCATACCTACATATGAGGTCTCTGCTGCAGTGTAACCATGGTAGCATGAAAAGCCTAGACATGTCCAAAGATCCCAGTGCGGATGTGTGTTTGTGTGTGTGTGTGTCTGTGTGTGTCTGTGTCTGTGTCTGTCTGTCTGTGTGTGTGTCCGTGTGTGTGTGTCTATGCGTGTACATGTGTGTACTTGTGTTGACTGTGACTGCGTTCCAGAGGCCTTTAGAAGTTGACAAGTATACTGCAGTGCTAGGGTACCAAATCAGAATGTCTTGGAGAAACAGCATTCATATTTGCATTTGTAGAGTATGTGTGTGTTTTGATGAAAAGACCAGAGACTTGAAGGTTGAACCTGTGTGTGTGTGTGTTGCAAATTTTTTTTTTACAGTGTTTTACAAGTTATCTTGGATGAAGATGAATTCTCAAGAATTCTCCAGTTGGAAATGAGTCATGTTTAAAAAGAAAAAGCTGTTAGCCACACCATTGTCATGCTTTCTCTGGCTCTGGCTGCATGATGTCAGCAGGCGCTGTGGCTTAGTTGGTTAAAGCGCCTGTCTAGTAAACAGGAGATCCTGGGTTCGAATCCCAGCAGTGCCTTTTTTATGGTCTTGCTTTAAGGTCCAGTTGTGGATTAGGTACAGTAACATGTGTAATTCCAATCCCAGTCGTGCCTTTTCTTCAGTGCGGTTGTATTTGTAAATCAGGGGAAAGTAAATGTTGAAGTGCTGTTTCTCCCTGATTATCCACTAAGACCTTCTAAATTCTGTTCATACTGCACTTCCATGTCTTGATATCAAACTGAACTGTTAAGGAATTATAAAACCTTTGATGGAAGAAACTAAAATTATGTATGAAAAACAAAAAGGTTCGTAAATGTTAGAATTAGTTTAGTCAGCCTTTGTGGCCTCAGACCAGACTTCTAGGACCAAAACGTGATGGAATTCCAGCAGTAATATTATGAGAATTATCATGGTTTAGATTTTACTTTTTGTATTCTGTGTTCAGGAGCATTGGGGGAGCCCTGGATTGCACAGTTTCTATCTTAATATGATGAGTGTCTTTAGGTTTAGGAAAATCTTGTTCAAACAAAGTGATTTGACAGGTTTTCTCTAATTGGGTGTGCTGTGTTACCATGTGGCGCTGTGGCTTAGTTGGTTAAAGCGCCTGTCTAGTAAACAGGAGATCCTGGGTTCAAATCCCAGCAGTGCCTTTTTCTGTAGTTAGCACTAGACTGTGGAGATTTTAGATCAGGGTAAGAAAAATAAGGAGTGCTATCCTCTCAATGAAAAACTACTGATACAGCATCTATTTTTTTTTCCTGTGTTCAACTCAGAAAATTGGCTTGGTTAGTTACTGTTGGGCCTTCAAAAACCTTGCTTCCAATTGCTTCTCGTCTTTGCCTTTGGCACTCTGCAAAAATGTATGCCGAATCTCTCTTCTCTTGGCCCTATGAATTCTCTGCCATGATTAGTGTGGCTTCAAAAAACAGGGATCAGTCAAGAATCACTTGACCAATGAAACTTCCTAAAGGTATTATATGGTTGTGCCAACTACAGTGTGGCTTCATGGAAAAGGGCAAATAAAATTGCTTGGTCATAGTTAGTGAAAGATCGTGGTCATAGCAAGTAAACTACATAATTAAGGTTTAGCAACTTAAAACACTTGGTTAAATGCCTATGCCACAGTCTTGTGGTTTGACAAGTTAAAACGTTTGAAAATGTCTAAAATGAACCTGCAACAGTCAACTGAGGGGATTTTTTCCCCCCAAGGCCTGTCACACATGATCAAAATCACTGATTCATTTCAGGCTTAGTCATAGTGTACTGAACCTTAAATGGGGAATTGCATCTCATATAGTCGGAATTGGGTATATTGTTAAGTAAGTTTTCATATACAATGAATTTACCGTTGAGAAAATATAAAAAGATAAAAGCAAGTATTGCAAGTCAAAAGGATAAATAGAAAGTAAAAAACGACAGTAATGTGAGAAAGTATAAAAAAAACAATAAACATAAAAAAACAATGAACTGACATTTTGCAAAGTGCAAGTGGTGAAAGATGAGTCTTTAGGTGGGAGAGGTTGATCACAATCTTACTTGCATGCCTCAGGGTCCTGGAGGAGTAAAGGTCCTAAAGGGGTGGCAGATTGCCGCCGATCACCTTCTCGGCACAGCTAATGATACGCTCCGGTCTGCCCTTGCCCTTGGCAGTAGCAGCAGCATACCAGATGGTGATGGTGGAGGTGAGGATGGACTCAATGATGGCAGTGTACACTATCATTGGCAGGTTGAACTTATTCAGCTGCCACCAGGAAGTAAATCCTCTGTTGGGTTTTCTTCTTGAGGAGCTGACGTTCAGCTTCCACTGGAGGTCCTGGGTGTTGATGTCGCTAAATAAGCAGAAGGACTCCACAGTGACTTGGGAGTTACACAGAGCGATGGGGTGGGTGGGCCTGGTCTGAAGATGCTCAATCTCCCACCTGTAGGCGGACTCATCTACACACAGAGTCCGGTATTGATCCACACAGCCACATCTCAGTCGAGCATCAAACGGAAGATGAAGAAAAGTCCCTGTTTTCCACAAGTAGCTGAAGATCATCCAAGTTTGTTGTACAATGAATGTAGGTAAATATTTCCCACGTGACACCACAAGCAGGTGCTGTGTCTTAGTTGGCTATAGCGCCTGTCTAGTAAACAGGAGATCCTGGATTTGAATCCCAGCAGTGCCTTTAAAGCCAGCTTGACAAATGTCCCTTATCAGGTCTTAACCAACTTTGGTAGGGACACAACAGCCCTACCCTGAAAACTACCATTATAATGTGATCTAGGGGAATTTTCTTTTTATACCATTCACTGATTTAACTATGCAGTAGATTTTAAAAGACTAAATAACAACACTGGATACCTGTTGCTTTTAGAATTAATTTCTAGATATCACTGATTACTTACAAAGCCCCGAGAGGCCTCGCCCCAAGTTATTTATCAGATCTCTTATTGCCCTATGTCCCTTCTCGCTCTCTGCTCTTGTCATTCCAAGGTCCAGATTATTACACAAAGCTGAGAGAGCCTTTGCAATCAGGACTCCTGGACTTTGGAATAGCCTGCCTGAGGAGAGGGCTGCCATCTCTGTCTGTGTCTGTCTTTTCAATAACTTAAAACCCAGTTCTTTTAAATTATTTTTTCATTCGTTTATGACATTTTATTTCATTTTAATTGTGTTTTATAATGTATTTAACTTTTATGGCTTTTAGTTTGTTTTATTCTTATTGGGTTCTATTATTGTGAAGCATTGTGGCATATAAATGAAGTTTACCGTTATTATAAAGGTGTGTGTCCATATAATGTTTAAGGACATGTGTTACCGCCCATATGCAAACGTACACTGCAGGTCATAATGCATGCATCATGATAACGTGATACTTGTCAGTTTTTTGCCTGAATGTCTTGATAAAAGCTGTCTTGGAGCATATAACTCAAAGTCGTGGGAACTATAACTATATTACTGCTCATAAAAGCTGCATCAGCTACTCAAAATGCACATATTCACACATCATTAAAGACTCTATACTTAGGTTTTATTCTAGGCTGACACTGATGTGACTCCACACCCTCACATTAACCCTAAATTTCCTTATCTCACTTGTTCTGAGCTCTCAGTTCTGTATTTTTTTTTAATGTGAGATAATATTAGAAGTCAGATTTTCTTGGTGTTGCTGAATGCATTAGGCAGTTGACTTAGACAAGTAAACTGGAGATGCTGAATTTGAATGCCAACATTTCCTTTTCTACAGTCAGTACAACTCTACCAATATCAATATGATACTGAAACTTTTTATCAGTTGCGGATTAGGTGCAGAAGCCTGTTTTGTGTGTCTTTTATGCTTTAGATGTCTGTAAAAATAATGTCTTTATGGAGCTCTTTAAAGCCAGTTTCAGTGTGGTTTTAAAAAGTAGCAGTCATTTGGGATCACAACTAACGGGAGCGCCATACTTAGAAAATTCTTAGACAATCACCAAACTAATGAGGGGAATTTTCTTTCCCTCAATGCATTGCAGCCAGCGCCTGTCACGCTGATTTAATTAGAGATTGCAGTTTACTGAGCCTTCAATGAGGGGAATTACATCTCACACAATAATTTCATCTGTCACACTTACCCATGCTTTATGTAGACAATAAGGCAACTAATAATGTTAGTTAAAATAGTACTGTGGTCAGTGGCAGTGGTGAGGTTTGACACAGAAGACCTTTGTCCACTGGTTACAATCAGAGGCGCTGTGGCTTAGTTGGTTAAAGCGCCTGTCTAGTAAACAGATCCTGCTTTTTCTGTCCTACATATCGGACTATGGATCTCAAGATGGTAAATATGAAGTCACTTGCTGAGTAAACAGGAGCACCTAGCTCTGATCTCAGCCACACCTTTTCACCTGGCACCCAAAGTGCTACTCTGAGATGTCATCCTGAATTTACTGTAGAGGTGCTTTTAGAAACGCAATACGTCTCTGAGCCTCCTCTTGTGTTGGTCTTTCTGCAGGACATCATTTGAAACCACAATGCATGACCTTCATTTATCCTTAAGATGAGAAGACACTTCAGGGCCAACTCAGAAACACCGACTACTTGAGAATAATGCTGTAAATTCAGTAGATCTATTTTTAGAACAACAAAAGATCATTTCCAGTATTTGCTGAAGAGTGTTCATCATTTGTTCAGACAGCTAGGCCAGTAAACTGTCTCTCTTTTATCTCACTGATCGGATGCAGATGTGGCATAGCTGAGCTGCTCATTAGTCCTCGGGGGTTCTATGCATATATTTGGGAAGTGGACATTGGAGGCTCATGAAGGCTGATTTTGGCTGAAACATGGTCTATTCTAAGTTGAAAGAAGGTGCTGTGGATTATATTATGAAATATTTGTTTATATACTTCAATTAATGATAATTACAGAGCAGATCTGTCCAACAGCAAGAGGAAAGACCACTTCGATGCCCAGAGCCAAAAGTCAGTTTTCGCTTACAAAGTCTGTGGTCATCAAGCGTCATTTTGCAAAGTAGGGTGACTTTGTTAAGCTCATTTTGATGTGATAGATCACATTAATGTTGCGATTATACAGAATTATTCTTATGTCGTGTCAGTGTAACTATGGTGAATTTAATCGCCAAATTCTTCTACAGTGTAATCCGTTTATAGATTTGGAAATAACCAGCACATAGCACTTAACTTTATAGACGTCACATGGACAGTTGATTTTCAGTTGTTTTTGTTGAGTCCTTTTCCACATGGTGTTCTCACTGTTTTGTGGTGCCAGTACGTTTTTTCCCCAACAAAAGACCTGCCCCGTGTGAGGCTCGAACTCACGACCTTCAGATTATGAGACTGACGCGCTGCCTACTGCGCCAACGAGGCCTGCAGTGCTGCCTGAGCATGTGTGGTCTAGACTGAAGGGTGGGGGTGGAAGCGCGTGTGATCGGGGGAGGGAGCAGGTAGTATTTCCACTGACATGCACAGGGGTGGAGTTAAACGCTGAGCACGTGCTCCAGCCTCTTGCAGCAGATTATTGATAGTTAGAATTATTGTAGTTTTGTATGCGCATCTCTCTCTGTGTAACATTTAAAGGACTGGTCCAGTCTCATGGCTCTTTCTAGCTATTAAACCCTGAAATCGAAAGCAGCCTCTGTTTAGAAAACACACGGAAAACAGCAAGTTTAACACAAAATGATGCCTTGGGAAACATTTGACAAGAAGCACTGCCCTATTTGTTTGGGCTGTAATTAGCATAGAGAGATTTGGCAGTAATTATGCCGTCTACACTTACACCAAGTCTTGTCTTCCTTTCTGTGTCTTCCCCCACTGCTTGACTGTAGCTGTTAGTTTCCCTCACACTCTCCGTCGTATAGAGTTTATTTTAAACAACATTGGTTTGGTGAGTTGAAGTAGCAGTACATTTTAGAACTACAATGAAAAAAAAACATATAATTTATTTTTACATACACACAGGATGTGTCCTTAGGCCACATATATTCTGTGCTGTTTTAATAGATGATTTACATGTGCACTTAGAAAAAGGCCACAATCAATTGTACTTTCAAATTAGTCAGAAGGAAACAGGTTTAAATTCTTTAAACCATGTTATTTTAACACCCATCTAAACAAATGCTGTGCCGTACTTTCATGATGTGAATTTCTTCCCTCATTAGGTCAATTTTAATGGGTGTACTTTTAAGTACAGAGTCAACTTCTTTGTGTGTGTACACATATTTGGCCCTTAACAGTGATTGTGATTCTGATACTTATCGATTACAGCAACCCCAGTAGAGATGTATTCTATGTATCTAAGCCCTTAACAAGTGATTGAAATATGAAGTCAAAAGTGGGCGAGTCCCAAACATCTGCATATGAATGAATAGAACTTCAATGCTAATGATTAAAATATTTCTGAAGCCACTTTCCCATATGCCCACATTTACATGCCATTCACAGAGGTCATTTTCAGAAAGTTCTCCATCCATATTGAAAAACAGAACAATAGAAAATGGTTTGATCTCTTCTTCTTCCCTGCAGTCGGTACATGACAAAACATCTTGAAAGGCTAAAACTGCTGTCCTTTAGCTTCCTACTTTTCATGATGACATCCATACTAACATGTCTGAACACACATATGATGAGACACTTCAGCCCTGGGCATGCCCATAATTTCTTAAATGCTTTTCCTGCAGTGCATTGCTTTCACGGGCAGCTTTTTGGGGTTGCCAAGTCAAAGATTGTACTTTCTGACTTTTTGACACGGCGCTGTGGCTTAGTTGGTTAAAGCGCCTGTCTAGTAAACAGGAGATCCTGGGTTCGAATCCCAGCAGTGCCTTTTCTTCCATGTGGTTGTATTTGTGAATCAGGAAGGTACATTTTGAGGTGCTGTCCTCTCCCTCATTAAGTAAAGAGACCTTCTAAATTCCGTGCACACTGCTTTGCTCTTCTATGTCTTGCCAAATTAAGTACTGAGCTACTAAGTATAAAACGGAAGAATGGAAGAAGCTGAAATTATGTACAACAAACAAAAGAAAGGTGTAAATGTTAGAATGGAGTTGGTGAGCATGTGTGGCCTCAGACCAAACTTCTAGGCCCAAAACGTGATGGAATTCCAGTAGTAACTGTAAGAGAAATATCATGGTGTAGATCTTACTTTTTTGTATTCTGTGTTCAGGAGCACTGGGAGAGCCCAGGATTATACAGTTTATATCATAATATGGTGAATGTCTTCACATTTAGGAATGTCTTGTTCAAACAAATAAGTGATTTGAAGCTGTCTCTTTCATTAGGTGTGCCGTAGGGCGCTGTGGCTTAGTTGGTTAAAGCGCCTGTCTAGTAAACAGGAGATCCTGGGTTCGAATCCCAGCAGTGCCTTTTTTACTGTCCAGTGCAGCTGTATTTGTGAATCAGGGGAAGGTAAATGTTTAGTCCAGTCCAGTCCAATTGTAGCTTGTGGTTATTCACTGTAAAATGTTTGTGCACCAGGTGAGGTCATCTTCAGTGTACATGCCGGTTTGTTCATTCAGTGTCGGTACGTTTATCTGTCTCTGTAATCGAGTACCTAATGTTGTGTTTTTCATTCTGCACATTCCTGGACTGTGATAAGAGCTTCCACTGTCTCTGCTGCCAGGATGTTTTGTGATGTAGAGACAGCAATGAGAAAGTTTGTAAGGGGTTTGTGCATTTTGTGGGTCAGAAGTGGAAAGCTTTTTTTTTGAAGCCAGGCAATAAAGAGACAGAAAAAACTAATCTCTCTTTTGCATAATGCTGAGTTCACTGAGTCCACTCCTGAGATGTCTGAAGAGCCTGAACATGAATGCTTGTGTTTTTTGTATTACAGTACAGAAACTATCAATGATAAATATGAGATTTATATATTTGTCCTCCTGTCTTTGCTATTTACATTATACAGACAATATTTGGACACTTAAGCAAATCTCTGTCTGTTTCTCTCTTTCTGTAGGAGCTACAGTCTGAAGAAGGGGCAGCTGGAGAGAGACTATGCACAGGTAAGACCAGACTCTTGCTGAGTATGTCTTTGCAGAACTGATGGAGAGTTGTGTATGTTGCATTACAGCTCCTTTTTTTTCCAATTCTAAGCTTTGCACATGTAGACACTTTGGTGATTATGTGTTTGGTTGATGTTTGTCACCTCTTTGTGACCAGTAAAATTCTTGTAAGCTAAGCAGCTACTGTCCTTAACAGGTATCAAGTCATATATTGTAGTTGTGTATCCTACTTTCTAGAGCATGAGGATAGCCCCAGGAGGATTATAGAAATGCAGATAAACTGTGTTTCAAACTTTCCTTCTAAACTTTCCCAAAGCTTGACTCTTTTAAGTAAACCATGGATTCTCATAACATTGTTTATAGAGAGAAGCCTAAAACATTGTGCTAGTCCATTTGGTTTTATTTTGTAATTTCTGATCAGTCTGTTCAGAATATTTTGTCTATTGCTTATATGAAACTGTTTTGACATTGCCTTTCTGACGATTGATTTTCACACCACATGTCAGTAGGGCGCTGTGGCTTAGTTGGTTAAAGCGCCTGTCTAGTAAACAGGAGATCCTGGGTTCGAATCCCAGCAGTGCCTTTTCTGCTGTCCAGTGCAGCTGTATTTGTGAATCAGGGGAAGGTAAATGTTGAAGTGTTGTCCTCTTCCTGATTAAGTATTGGGGCCTTCTAAC
Organism: Centropyge bicolor; assembly: GCA_037975185.1. Classification (NCBI taxonomy): domain Eukaryota; kingdom Metazoa; phylum Chordata; class Actinopteri; family Pomacanthidae; genus Centropyge; species Centropyge bicolor. The sequence goes on from JBBMOC010000047.1 coordinate 1,933,313, forward strand.
CTCTGTACACACTGTATTGCACCTCCACTTCTTGATATCAGACTGAACTGTTGTTGATGATAGAGGCTAAAATTATGTACAGAAAAACAAAAAAGGATTTACTTTTTAGAATGAATTTTGCTAGCATTTGTGGCCTCAGAAAAGGATTCTAGGCCCACAACGTGATGGAATTCCAGCAGTAATTGTAAGAAAATTATCATGGTGCAGATCTTGCTTTTTGTATTATGCCTTCAGGAGCCCTGGATTATACAGTTTATATTATAGTATGTGAATGTCTTCACGTTTTGGAATGTCTTGTTAAAACAAATAAGCAATTTGACGGTTTCTCTCTAATTGGGTGTGCTGTGTTGCCACAGGGCGCTGTGGCTTAGTTGGTTAAAGCGCCTGTCTAGTAAACAGGAGATCCTGGGTTCGAATCCCAGCAGTGCCTTTTCTTCCATGTGGTTGTATTTGTGAATCAGGAAGGTACATTTTGAGGTGCTGTCCTCTCCCTCATTTAGTATAGAGACCTTCTAAATTCCATGAACACTGCTTTGCTCTTCTATGTCTTGCTATCCAACTTAAGTACTGAGCAAGTATAAAACAGAAGAATGGAAGAAGCTGTCGTACATAATTTATGTACAATGTTATGTACTGTCCAGTGCAGCTGTATTTGTGAATCAGGGGAAGGTAAATGTTTAGTGCTGTTCTCTCCCTGATTAACTATGTCACATCATTCTAACTTCTGTGCTCACTGCATTGCCCCCCCACTTCATGATATCAAACTAAACTACTGAGCAAGTATAAAACCCTTAATTGTAAAGGCTAAAATTACAAAAAAACAAGAAAGGGTTTACATGTTGAATGAGATTTGTCAGCATCTTTGGCCTTGACCAAACTTATACCTATATACCCATCAGTTATTGTAAGAGAGTTACCATGGTGCATATCTTACTCTTTGTATTTTTGGGATACACTGTATTTCAAACCTTTTGAAACTGGATTTTTTAAAATACACTTTTAACATAGTAAAAATATCAGTACATCAGTCTTAGAACTCTCCTAAAGCCTCGACATACACTGTTGCCTTCCTGAAACGTTACTTTGAAGCTGGCAACCTAAACTTTGGCCCTTGGTTAGGTAAGGGCAAGCACTGTAGCTTTGTTCAAATTCCGGCGATGCCTTTTCTATTATACAGCACTATCGTACTTGAGAATATCAGTACTCTCCTAAAGCATGACCACAAGGCTCAGAGGTTTTGCATTAAGTTCTCAATGTTTGCAGTTAAACTTTGCTGTTCAGCACATTTGTTTCTGATTAACTTTAAATTGTTTAATTAATTCTTGAGGGTTTTTGGTTTCAGGAAACTAGTCATTCATTCAGACTATGTGAGAAGACAAAACACATCAGAGGAGAATAAAAACTTCAATAGTTCTGTCCAACCTAAACTACCACTTTATTTGTAGAGCGAAGTCTGCCAGACAAGACCTCAAAATAAAAGTTGGCAAAGCAGAAGTAATAATTTGCTATGAGAACACATTCTATACATATTCACAATACCTTTTCAAGCTATGATTCCTTACACAAACTTAGCTGTAATAAATTCTTTTAATGGTTGTATCAAAGCCTTTAATCTAATAGATAATCTTCTTTATTACTGTGAAATGCTGTCATATCTTGTAATTTTGAAAACTTTACAGTAAAGTTTCATGTAGGTTGGTTGTTGTTAAGATTTTGAAGGGAAGTGCATCCTCTATGCAACCAACTCAGGTCAGGTGCTTGCTAAAACGAGACCTGCTAATTTCTTTTTGATTCATTCTTCAGATGAATAAAAGCTCACAGATGTGCTGCAGGCCACATTTGGTTTCACTTCTCATATTCCTGTTTGGTTATTCACAGATGTTTCAGTGGTTTTTTTTTTCCTCTTTCTCTCTCTTTTTTCTGGGCATCCTTTCTTCTTGTTTTCAGATTTACAAAATTCTGCATAGTAATCAAGTTACAGGCAGCAAAGGCATGTAAATAAGCCCTTTATCCACTCAGCAATATACTACGTGACCATTTTTTAAAAAACATATACTGCTTCTTATTTTTGCCACTAGCAATTCTACCCAGCAAGCAGCCCTAAATGATCTGAGTAGTCTGGCCAGACTTCTTTAACAGGCACAATTTCAATAATAGAACTCCCACTCCCAAACCAACAGGGTCTTGTCTGTGTGTTGGTTCTTCCAGCTTATACACACAATCTCTTTTTCTCTTTTTCTGAGCACTTAAAGCCAGGTGGACCTAAGTAACAAAGTTAATACTCAAAACACAGATAGTCATTCAATAGCTCTCCCATGGGGGATTATTATTGGCATTTAGGGAAATTGTCTTACATCTTGTATACAAAGTGATTAAGAAGAAAACAGGCAGTTTAATTGATGATAAAAACAATCGTTAGTTGCAGCCCCATTTACATCGGCTACTGTTCTTTCATCAATGAAAGACTAACTCGTCTGTAGCACTTTAAAATTCTACTCTTACATATATTTAATATTTTTATTTTTGAAGCAATGAAATTAAATTGCTTTGAGTTAAGATAATCTTTGTAGAAACAGCGCCTGTGATCCCTTGAAACAGAAGATTATTTTGAGCTAAAGGCCGATACATTCCAGTACTCAGACTTAAGGGAATACAGTTTGCAGTCGTTTCTATTTCTAAACACACTGGGTAAGAGTGACTGCTTACTTACCATTAAATTATTTTCACCCATTAGACAGCCACTTTGTAGTGTGCTGCAGATTTGTCAGGACACACAACACCAAAACACATTTCCCAGTAGAAGGCTGTGTCAGCATACTTCTCTTAGAAAGCATTAGTTGAGCGGTGTCTGAGTAGAAACCAAGCAGTGCCTTGCAATCATAACGCTTAAGACTGTCTGACTTCTATTGTATGTTGATGCTGCTCAGCTTAAGCTCCCTTTACATGCACGGTCACACATACACATCCATACAGACGCCCTGAGAAATGCTCTCAGCAGCAAAAATCCTCCTGTATAGCTTAAAGGTCCAGTGTGTGGGATTTAGGGGGCAGAAATGGAATATATTAGGGCTGAAAAAAAAATCATATTGCAATTACTTTGACAGATATAGCGATTGCAGGACAAGTCACGATTTTAGTGGGAATGGTAATTTTTCACATCAAAGTTGTTCATTTCTAATCATTGCTAATGCTAATCTTCAATCAAACATTTGCTTGTTCCAACTTGTCAAATATGAGAATTTACTGAGCTGACCTAAAACTTGATCGAAGTCTAGCAATAATTATTTGCTTGTCATTATATTTTTGCATTTCATTTTCAATGAAAAAAATTATTAAAATGATGACGATGTGATTATTTCTGGGGTCTATACCAAACAAACATCTCCTGCGATTTGATTGAGCTTGACCATATTGCGATTTTGATAATATTTTGATTAATTGTTTTTGATTATGTTTTCATTAGTGTCTAACACACCTGAGGCTCTCTTACACGCCTGGAAAGGGAGGGGTGAGACGAGGGATATTTAGTTGGTGGCAATCCTACTGCTACATCCTACACACTAGCCCTTTTAATGAAAAACGTTGGAATATATCACCTGTGCAGCTCATCGCTATATATAAACATACAAATATTCAATCTATGCAGTTGTAATCATAAATATACACATGAGAGGATGAGATGGAGGGGAGAGAAAAGTGCTTGTTTGCACGTCCTCATTTGCATGTGGTTTGAAAGATTAAGCGAGAGTTTCCTGTGGTCAGCCTCTCTGGTTTCAGACGCTCATTATCTCACCCTCTCCCTCACCCTGTCTTGCTCTCTCTCTATCTCTTACCATTCTCCCTCGACTCTGTCTTGTTCACCTTAGAAATAGAGGTTGCCTAGCAACAGCCCCCCCATCTCAGTAGGACAATGGGGTCCCTCCTAATTGTAGGTGTGTGCACGTATGTGTGTGTATTCATGTGTGGGAATGTCTGAGTGCAGTGGTTTCTTTTATCGATGCATGGTGAACTGGAAATACATCTTGTTGTAACATCCGATAAGCTAACTCATTCTTTGCTCTCTTCACAATAGCTTTTTATAATGGCATGTCTGCCCTTGCCTCTCGTCTTTCTCTCATTTAGCCGACCACCGGCGATTACTCAGGGAAACTCCGCTCGCTCATTGGCCCCCTCCTTGCAATACAGACTGAAATCCAGCCAATCAGTTGGTCTGACAGAGACACAGACAGGGAGAAAGTGAGAGAGAGGGGGTGAGACGCAGGGGCAGAGAAAGAAATAGACGTGAGCTACAAAATAGAGAAAGAGCAGAGGGCTGGTGCAGAGAGGACAAAAGAGCGAGAAAGAAAGTAAAGACGTTGTCATTTAACCTTTGTCCTTTCACTGTGTCGGACCTGACGTCCCCTCTGTGAAGGAGTCACCAGCAATTACCAGCCGTCAATCAGAAGCTCTATGTTTTCTGTGTGTATGTGTGTGTGTGTGTTAGCTTGTGAGTGTTAGCTATTTGCCTTGTATTCCCCTCCCACCATCAACATTACTGAAATAGTTTTCAGCTGGGGTCACACTTCACTGTACTGCCCAAAAAGGCCAGCCTGCTGAGGCTGTCGCTGTGTGTTGGCGTCCTTCTGCACTCGTTCTCTGTTGCATGTAAATCAGCCTTAACATTCTGGGTGTGTTTCATGCTCTGTAAGTTCTCTGAATAAATTGTGAATTCTTAGGTTGAGTTTATACATCAGATCTGAAATAGTCTACCCACAGTAGATAATATGTAAATTTGTCATTCTAATCACATTTTCTCTCCTCTCCTCTTTTTACATCTTCACCTCCTCCTCTCTGTGTCCCTCTCAATCTTTCCTCTTCCCATGCAGTGGCACACCTTATACAAAAGCTCATGCACACATCCATTATAACCAATTAATAATGTATTTGTCTCTAATGTCTCCACCATTGCACCAATATTTGATCTATATTGATTTTGACAAGGTGAATAGAATCTTAGAACAGGAGAGAGATAATGGTGAGTGGAGTGACAATTTGTCTTTTATCTCCCTGTCCTTCCTCACGCATAAACATGCACTCTTACATCTCATGCCTTTTCACAGCACATCTCTGCTGTCTGTTACAATCATCTTTTTTTGTAAACAAAAGCGTCATAGTTCTGCATCCTCCCTGAACCCGATCTAAACACAACACACAACTGAGGCAGAGAGCTTTGGGGCAGAGATGTGCAGACAGGAAGAGACAGGAGGGGAAATCAAGTATATCGATTTAGGAGGAAGTTGAGAAAGTAAGGTGGTTGAAAAGGAAGACACAAAAAGACATGAAAAAATCAAAGAGAGACCGCAGATAGAAAGTGAGCGAGAGTGACTGAGAGAGAGTAAACAGAAGGCTGAAGCATCAAGGTGACTGTCTGCAGAGTTGTTTGGCAGAGTGTGCAGCTGAGAGAACTGTGACTCTGATGGGTGGAAAGAGCAGAGCTGTGAAGAGATGAATGAATAATAAATTATCATTTTGGTGTGACTTAATTCAGCACCTCTCAATTAGGCAACCATCAGTTTGCTGTTGTTTTGACAGCTGAGACCTGCCTGGACAAATTTTTGGTGAGGAAAATGAAACAACAAGTCGAGAGTAAACATGTCATCCTGCGAGAAAATACACTTGCCTTTCAGGCCAGTGAATAACAATTATGTCACCTTATTTTGACCTGTAATTGTAGTGTCTCCCGTGGACTTATATGTAATTTAGAAAATGCCAGAATGCAGTTGTGAACACACAGAGACTAGTTTACGATGATGAAAATAATTGCAGGCTGTTTGCTTTAAACTGACATGCTTAAAATACACAATATTCAGCCTCATTTCCTCTTTTATTTTTTCTCCATCTATCAGCTTTTCTCTCTTGCTTTTTCTCTCTCTTTGTCTCTCTCTCTCTCTCTCTCTCTCTCGCTCTCTCTCTCTTTCATACACTCAAACACACACACTGGTCTCAGGATATCCTGCTGTCCCTGTACCCTGTTTGCCACTCGGATCACAAAAACAGGATGTGTGTTTGTGCATGCGTCTGTTTCACTGTATGTATGTGTATTGTAAGGAGCAGTTCCACCTCACCCAGACAACACAGGAAGGGCAGAGGGGCAGCCATAGCAGCATGCTGTTGAGGTGGTTGTCAGGTTATGACAGCATAGATGGGAGGATGGAGGGATGAGATGTCCTATAAAAAGAAGAGAAGAGAGCTGGGGAGAGAGGATAGAGAGAGAAAGATACAGAGGAATGAGGCACATGGGTATGGAAAATGTAGAAGCGTGAGGAAATCAGGAGAGATAGAAGAAGCAGTCAGAGAAGGAAAACGAACAAGCATCAGAAATCCTCCTGAGTCGGCCAATAGCACCTCGGTGAAGCCGTCACAAATCAGTCACTCTGTGTGCTTCTCACCATTCACTCATTGCCAAGTTTAGCTGTCAGTGCTCGTGCTCAGATGACAGGTCTGTCACCATAGACTCATCTAAGAGGCTTTATGTCGTGTGCTGGCATTGAAAAAAAAAATGGTTTGGAGCCAGTAAATGGAGGTGTTCTGTGTCTTGTCTGATGAGGTCACTACGAAGCAATATGGAGACAGCATCACTCCCACTACTTATGATTTGGATTATGAAGATGGTTGTAGAAGATAAATAAATGACAGATTCACAGTTTTCTACTCTGCATTACTCGCATGCTTACATGTACATTGAAATAGCCATAGTTATCAGTCACTGCAGTTCTTCTTCCTGTCCGTACTGGCTGTGAAGAGATCCTTTCCTGAGATTATAGCATTATAAGAGGTCTTTTTCTGTGCAAAAAGGCATTAACATTGACTTAAAAAGTTTGTGTCTGGAGTGGGAGGGGTGAGCCACAATCTTGCCTGTGCAGGCACAGGATCCTGGCATAGGTTCCTGAGCAGTCCAGGTGCTGGAGGATGAAGTCCAGAGCCCTGTTTACTGCATTGTCTACAGACCTGTTGGCCCTGTAGACAAACTGCAGGGCATGCAGGAGTGGGTCAATGATGGTTTTGATGTGGTCTTTGTTCTTTTAGGGACAGGGATGATGGTGGAGGCCTTGAAGCAGACTGGCACAGGGCATGTCTCCTGTGAGGTGTTACATTTGAGAAAATGGCAGCACGTCTGCTCAGGATCAGTGACGGACATCAAAAGCTTGCATTTGCCCTTTCCAATGTGCCCTACTTCTTACAGTGGAGTCATGTTGAGAAGGGAACTATGCATAGCCAGGTTGAACAGGGGGAATGAACCAGTAACTCTTTCAATGCATTTATGGTCATGTGAGCATTGTTTTAAGATAGACTTCTACACCTGTCCTTATGTGGATGGCAACTGTCAACTGGTTGATGGACATGCTCACAGTGTCCAATAGGGGACACTAAAGTGGCTAATCCCATCTGCCCTAAATTCAGGATATCTGACACATTTTGACTGTTGCAGGGTCCTGAGGTTTTCTTTTACTTGTATGTGTAGCTATATTATATTCACTTGTTCAGCAGCAGGTTGATATTTTTGGGATTTGAGTAATTGTCAGACAAGACAGTTAAATTGATAGGGATCACTGTGGTGTGAAAATCAAGCTGTCAAATCAGTCATCCTGTCAACCTGCCAGCATCTCAATACTACAAATGAATGCATACACAAATGATCCCTGTTAATAAAATCTGCTAAACCTCAGGCACTTCTATTGCAGTTTTAATGTTGTGTGTCTCTTCAGCTCTCCTTTACATGCTCCCTCTTCTTCTATTTCTCTAACAAACACATTCACACAGTCTCTCATCAAAACCATCCACACCCACTCCACCCTTCCCTAGAGAGAGAGAGAGAGAGAGAGAGAGAGAGAGAGAGAGCTGGACTGTTCTTGAAGCAAACATGTTTCCTCATGCATTGGACAGGGCAGTTTCTGTACCATGTCTTTTCTTTGTGTGTCTGTGAATTTAATTTGTCTGGCATTTTTCTGGCCCTTACACCCCTCGCTACAGCTTACTCCAATGAGACTGGCACTGGCACCCATACAATTAGTTAGAAAAGGTTACCTCTTCTTCGTGTAAGCTGTGTTCACCTTCATGGCAGCTCTGTGCAGTCTAGTGTCAGTCAAGTAGGACTGACCTTTACACTATTTAGTCTTTTACAAAATATTTATTTCATTGTCAATTTACTCACACAGGAACACTGCAGAGGTAAAAGTTGTTCTTAGATTAAGCTCCGGAAAAGGATTTAGGTGGTGGGTGCTGAGGATCACTAGGCCACTGTCTCCCCCAGGACACAAGCTTGTGTGTCAGCTAGAGGGGAACCCGACTTTTTCAGGTCCAGGGAATAAGAGAGGGAACTGGTAGATGTTTTTTTGATGGCCTCATTCACCATCTGCGAAAGGTCAAAAGGGCACGATGAGAGAGGAAACAAAAGACAACCAAGCAGCTTGATATTATAGGGAGGGAGAGTGGAGAGAGGATGGAGATATGTGGAAATGAATGATCATGCTCAACATTTGAAAATAGGCATGTGAGGAAGGTGATGTTGGAAATGGAGAGTGAAGGATTGAGAGAGACATCAGAGGAGAGTCGGTGACTGAAAGAGGAGGAGATTTGAAAACAGGACAGAGAGAGAAGATTTATTAGCACATTTATGTCAAAGAATGATGAAATATATAAAGGGAAGAATATGGCTTGGAGGAATGGACTATCAATGTGTCCCTTAGTTGATTGGGTTGTTGTAGTTGTTGTTCTGGTTAGCTAACAACTGTTTTATTAATGAGGATTTGCCCTCCCACAAAACCCTACACACACTCATCCACAGGCACACAGGGGCAGAGTGTCTGCGAGTTGTCACTACTGACACAGTGACCCAGTCCAGAGGATGTAGGTTAGCTTTTCTTGCAGCCCTCTGGTTTCTGCTCGTACTCACAGGAGCTGACTGGCTGATTCATTGTTGCTGATGCAGAGCTGATCTGTTTTATAGTGGAAACAGCCAAGATTTGGGCCGTGGACTGAAATATAATGACTGCTCAAAAGAAAACAGCACCCATGAGGTGACCAGGCTAGGATGAAGGAAGCAGCCATATCAGTGTATACTAAATGATTGTCAACAGTTAGTTTTTCCTGCCTCAGTTTTGTAAAAGAGCTTCGATAGCTTCAAATGCATGAAGAAAGGATGAAAGACACCATCCAAATACCTTTTTAGATAATTATTAAACAATACTGTGCTCCATTGCAGATATTTTACTTGCCTAATACTTTGTGACAAAATAAATAATTCAACAATATACATGCTCCATTGCTTCACCTTATGCTAAATAACTGCAAGTCTATCATTCTTTTAGGCTGCTTAAAGCACTGGTACCATAACATGACGAATAGATGTGCATCAAAATCCAAATGGCGGCTGGCTTGATTGGGTTTTCACTTACCAGCTGGGCTCACCATCCAAGCTTGCTAATAATTTACTTAATGTGTTGGATCTATGGGATTGACAGTGTTAACTTGAATGCATCAGTTTTGCAGAGGTTTTCATGATACGAATCATTTGTGAACTCTGGATTGGTTATTTTCAGGAATTTTACCAGCCATCTTCTCTGCAGGGAAAAGCCAACAACAACCCTTCCTCCCACTCATGATCATGTTTTGATTCAGGGTGTGCATGGAGAGGAGGGGCTGTTCACAGTCGGGTCCGTTGTCAATGTGTTTGTGGTTGAAAGAGAGAGAGAGAGAGAGAGAGAGAGTGAGAGCAGGTCAAGGAGGGGCTGAGCGAATCAATGCACTGAACGCAGTGCTACAATGAAATGTGATTTTAACCCAAAAAAAGGAAAATCAATATGTGTTGGTCAGTGTTGGCATTGTGGCGGCCTGGAAAACACTGAATAGACACAGTAATGCACTTTTGCACTTTAGGAGATACTAATAATGAAAATATTTCCTTACTTAATGCTGTCTTGCTTTTTCTCCATCTTGTCCTTTGTGGGTTTTTTTTTTTTTTTACATAATATTAGCAGTCTCTCACCTCAGTTACTGTAATTTGGACACAGTACAAACTAGTCAGAAGACAGGAAATAACCCGTGTCTCTCTTTACACTTACTTGCAGGCTCTGCAGAAGTTAGCAAGTCAGTACCTAAAGAGAGACTGGCCCGGAATCAACCCTGATGACCAGAGAACAGACTACAGGTGGGAATGTGTGTGTATGACATGTAGATATATAGGAGCCACATCTCCCATAAAGCACAGATAAAAAAACACAAACTTTTGGTCTTGTACCTAAAGTTGTCACAGCACTGTAGTGCTCAGCTGGATTGCTCCAAAATTCTAGAAAAAACATAATAGGGTCTACAGCACATGTATGAGTCATTATTTTCTGTAACAGAGGCACTGAAATATAAAACCACAAGCTTAATTCAACCAGAACTGACAGCATTAAATTTGCTGTTCACAGTTTTCCTGGCATGAGATTTGTGTTATTGTTTATAGCAGATACTGCAACACTTCTACACACATCTCATCCCCTTCCAGGTACACACACATACAATTTGTGAGACCCACAGTAGCAACCATACCAGTGGTATAGGAAATTATGGCAGCAACAGCAATCATTCAACAGTTTTTCTCTCCAACTAGGAATGTGTATGCAGTGTGGAGGTCCTATTTAGAAGGTACAGTGCAGGTGAGCCAGTCCAGGCTCAATGTGTGTGACAACTACAAAAGTCAAGTATCCGAGCCTGCAAAGACTGTTAGACTCTACAAGGAGCAGCAACTCAAAAAGGTGAGTGACTGTGTGGACTGTGAGAGTTAGTCATAGTTTCCTGAAGCATTCTCTGTTCTCCATCCCTCTCTACAATGTCCTCCCATGTGCTCACACTGAGCTAACATGACTCACATCATTCTGCTCTTTCTCTAACAACTTGCCTTGTTTTCCCTTTTCCCTTCGCAGACCATAGATCAGTTGAGCGGCATTCAAGCGGAGCTGCAGGAGTCCGTGAAAGAGTTGGCCAAAGCCAAGAAAAAATACTACGACTGTGAGCAGGTTGCCCACGCTGTACGAGAGAAGGCTGACATAGAGGCCAAGTGAGTTCACCGCAGCGCTGTGCGTGTGTGTATGTATGCGTTGGTAGGGATGTGTGTAAAAATAAAAATGTTAAGAGTAAACAGATGGTCTCCATTGTCTGAGAGAATACCATCAAGAAAAGAGAGACAATTGGTTAACCACACAGAGAGATTGTATGTGTGTATGAGAGATAGAGAGAGAGAGAGATAGAGAGAGAGAGAGAGAGAGAGAGAAACATCATCATTAAGATAAGCAATTATATACATACATTCTCTTTGTGTGAAACCAAGCAATAAACAAAACCAAAATCATGTTCATAGATATTTGAAATACACATTACTGGTGTTTTTTTTCCCCTTTATAGGACAGATAAAAGCTCTATTATATATTTTTTGAAGCCTTGCAGTACCAGAATTAGAACCAAAGTTTGACCCAGTGCTGATGAGTGTTGTCCCTTCCCAACTCAAGGTAGCTGTAGCTTTGGTGGCATTTTCACTTCATTGAATTCTCGGCTCCGGTTAGCGCCCACATCGATTGGCCAGTCAACTCTTTTCTGTTCTCTATCACTCAATAGAAAGACACAGCCACAGAAATTACCGCATTGCCGCCGTGCCATTATGTGAGTGTGTGTGTGTGCTTCAGTAGAGAAAGGTGCCGAGACATTAGTCATTGTGGGGAGCAAGGAACACACGGGAAGACATTGGTGCGAATGCAGAGACACAACTCACACTTTACTCTTTTACCACCACTTGGCTCACGAGGCAGGGTAACATAATAAGAAACACACCACACGTATAGGCAAGCGACCAACATCTTCGCATAATGTGTTTTGCGTCTGCATGTGTGAGACTTAATAGAACACACACACTTACATGCGCGTAAGCACAGTAGCACAAAAAAAGCAAAGCACACACAAACACACATGCATGAATGCACACAGGCTCACTCCATCATTTTATCAGGCAGGCCTATCTGATGTCACCATCCATATAAATCACCATGGCTGGATCAGGCTGAGATTTGCTGCTGTCACGCTTCAGCCTGTTCAGGGTCAATATATGATGCCTGTTCTGAATCAGAGGTTAAATTTCAGAGTTATGATGTGCCTGGATTTTTTTCTCCTTTCTATTTTACCTTGTTGTTAATATTTGTTTAATAAATCTACAACTATACGTGAATTGAATATCAGCAGGGGTGCCAAAAAAGCAAAACTGCAAGCATGTACAAGGACAGATAATATCATTTTAATTTGTTAAAATTAAAATGAGATATTGATAAATGTCTTTGCTTTGCTCTCTTTGTTTTTTTCAGGTCCAAACTGGGTCTTTTTCAGTCGAGAATTAGTTTACAGAAAGCGAGTGTAAAGGTAAGAGGGCTCCTTCACAAAGACACAAACACAACGCTGTCAGCACCTTTTAAGACAAAGCTTTCAAGCTAACTCTTTTAAGCCGTGATACAGAAACAAAAATGGTTGTTACTTTTTGCTCCTCTAATGAGCCCAGAACATAAAAAGAGATTCATGTTCTCCACTTAAAGCTTGACGCGCCAGTCTGTTACTATAACGCAGTGTTGCAATATCATCTGTCTCTCTTTCATTCCAGTTGAAAGCTAAGAGAAGTGACTGTAACTCCAAGGCGACACAGGCCAGGAATGATTACTTGCTAACGCTAGCTGCTGCCAACGCTCACCACGACCGGTACTACCATACAGATCTACTGCACTGCATACAGGTAATTGCATAAAGATGCGTATAGAAGAATTGATGTGAGTGGTAGAGAGAGAATCCTCGTCCTTTCCATTTCCATTTTAGTAAAACTGCACATGTGTATGAAAAAGAAACCAGACAGCTGAAATTGTAGTTTGTAATGCCATAATGACATTTTCTTTTACTACAAGCACTGACTTAAGAGTCTCATGCAGTCATAATACCCAGAGGGATTTTCCAGGAACGGGGACACATTTTCTAGTTCGAAAATTCAAAGTGGGGAGCTACTTTGAATTAAAGCTCAATTTGGGATAAAATGCTTTCCTTTTATGATGCACAAAGTCAGACTCCCTTTCAGTACCACTGAAGTAGTTGGAGGGGGGGAAAAGCGTACATGAAAAAGTGATGATTTCACAGTTTTCAGTCTTCAAAGAAAGTCCTAGAGTTCTCTGGATTTAATAGTTGAAAGGGGCTTGTGTGAAGAAAAATCCTGCAAAATGAGCCATCCTTACCAAATGATGGTAGGCGTGCAATTATAATTTTCACAATGTTGAAAGAACTGTACCAAGAAGCCAAGGAATTCTCAGAAAGCTTTGACATAGTTTCTTATTTTAGACGCTGTTTTGTAGATAGAATACAAGATGTCATCACAAATAAGTTTCCTGCGTCTTTTTCTGTTGCACATCTGGCACCTTTATATGACATGCAACTGTGCATCACATCATCTCAGTTATAACCCCATCACTGTAAGTAATCATGTCAAAGCAAGTTCTGCAATTTTAAGCATGAAGCTGTGACACAGAAGCAAATTTGCCTTCACCCCTCACATTTTTGTGAGCAGTGGTAGCGAGCTGCTGTTTGTGTGCAGAAATAGTGTTGTGTTCCATCTGGTACTATGTGACCTTCTTGGCACGTGGACAGAATCAAAGCACAGTAAGAAGTCAGACAAAAATATCTCCATGTTATTGTGATTACTAGACAAGAAATCCAGGTGCGTTGATTAAGTCATATTTTGACAGTATTGCCGCATTTTTGGCAATGATCTAATTATTAGTGCGCATGCAAACACACAGGCAAGCAGAACAGACAAACACATTCACACACAAAGTGACAGTCAGCCCTGTGCATAGACAGACACACCTCAGCTACTGTGTGAAGTTAAGCAGCTGAGTGATGGTGATGTCATCCTTTTAAATACTGTACAAACATGTCTGTCTGACACAGACACACACACACACATGCACAGACTCAAATGTGGGATGTTGTCTTTGTCCTGACAGTCATCAGTCTCAGACATGACTCTGATTTGGCACAAACACGCACAGGAAGACATGCAGATTAGAGTTGCCGCGTGCGTCTTGTCTGTCGAAACCATGAAATCAGCTGCCTATATTCAGAATTAATATAATATTAATCAGAAACTAAAGTTTTATTTTTTATGTTTCTTTCTTTGCCTTTTCCTCTTTAATTTCTTCAGATGCTCTTCACTGCCTTGCTGTTTCTGTTTCTCCCTCTCCCTCACTCTCATATACTCTGCCTCAGGCGTGTATGAGCATCTATACTATGAGGCCACTCTGAATAATAGATCCTTAGCTCCATGTGACAGAAGGACAGGACTGCGGGGAAATATGCACATACACAAATACTGTACATGCACGCAAACACACAAAGAGAATGAGGGACATTGCCAGAGGTAAGCAATCTGCTCATCCTCTCTCCCTCCTCTGCAGTTTTATTTGTGGTGTATACAGGTCTTCACCTGAAAGTCACTGATAACAGAGGTCCTAACAGGAAGACCAAAATCTGCATCACAGGAAAGTACCACTTCCTTTCACATTTCCAAATATTTGCTTTTTTGCACCACAGAGATATGTTGAGAAACACAACCCAAAAAGCAGCATCAAGAATAATAGCAGCCATATAATATATGCATAAGCAATACAACCTAGAAAACAGCAAGCCAGTTTTTTGGGTTTCTCCATTCATCATGGTTTTTTAGCACTGTCTCCACTTCCGACAGTATTTATATTCCCCCTATAAAATCCACTGTGCTCTTTGCATTGCCGTGAACAGAATTAATTAGATATGGCCATGGGAGGACATTTTGGAATAGGGACATACACTACTAAATATCGTTGTACAGATATGTTACAGACAGGGTGGAAGAGGGTTCTTTACTGTAGTAAAAGTATCAGTAACACTGAGTTAAAGTATTGAGTGTAAAATCTTACTTAAGCAAAAATATGTCATTAATTAAGTATGATGAGAAAAAAGTCATTAAAGTATTAAAAGTATTCATTGCTCCCACTCATCCTATCAATATTATTGCCATTACTCATACTTTAATGTGCAAGCAACACTTAATTGCTGTAGTTAACTGAGGTGGGTCTAATTTTAAATTTTTTTGTTAATGAATGCAGCTATTGATTATTTTTATTATTGATTAATCCAAAGCTAAATTTCCCTGTTAATCTTCTTTTGTTGGATAAAAAAAAATTGGCAGAAATTTTGCCATTACCCAGAGCCTAAAATAACACCTTCACAATGAATTATTTTGTCCAACCAACAGTCCAAATAAAAAAATGATTGAAAATAAATAAGATATTTAAAAAAGTGAAAAAGAAAAAGTTTACTGTTTTGCATGAAAACTGCTGATTATCAAAATAGTTGACAATTAAGCTCTCTTTAGCTAGTTCAAGACCTTTTCTGACTTTAATGTTAAACTATATAGAAGAAGATAATGAAGTGAATGTGAAAAGATGTCTGGACTATAATAAGAGTGGTTTTCTAGAGTTGAGGGATGAGGAGATTTGTAATTGAAAGCCTTGTTTAGAGTGGAACTTCACTTTCTAAATACTGACTGCACAGACTGTGGCTGCAGTAATAACATATACGCATGTTACACTAAGAGCTACTGTCCTTGTCAATGCGACAGTTGTAGTGAAAGGGCAGTGGAGGAACAGACTGCTCCACGTCTCCCTCTGCTGTTGGCAGTCGATGCTCTTATAACTGTCCATCTGTTAGACACACACACACACACTCTTTACACTTACACCTCTGCTGCCCTGTCTGCTCCACTGTGTGCACTTATTGTTCAGGCTGATGCAGTCATTCAACACAAACACACACACACACACCCACTGACCGGTGATATTGGGACGGGGCTTTTTCTGGAAGCTGACTCACTCCGTTTCAACACTACCGTAAATGGATGAAAGAAGGAGGGGAGGAAGGGAAGAAAGGGGGAGGAGGAAATGAGCAGAGTGATGAGGGAACATTTAGAGTGAAGTCAGCCAGCAACACACCCTTAATGACATAATTTCCTTGTTAATTTACCATTGTTTTAGTCTGTGTTGTGTATGTGTCAATGCTGGGTGTTATTTGCATAATTGGGGAAAAAAAACAACATGTTTTTGTGTGTTTACTGTATTTTGTCTGTGTAATAAAAGTCAGTGTAGGTGTTGGTTGGAGGTTGTAGACTTGGCCTAAAACATCCCCTGGCCAGCACAGAGGGAGTGCAGGTTTCTGAGTGTGTGAGCTTTTATAAAGTACTTTGGCTAGAGGAGTGTGAGCGTCTGAGTATTTGAGAGTTTGTGTGTGTATGTGTGTATGTGTCTGCGGTCTCCGCATTTTGTTGAATTGGAATCTGAACCCCTTCACCTTCCCCTGCAGCTGTTACAACGCTATCCAAAGAACACTTCTCACACACACACACATATCTCCCATACACTCATTTTTCTGTCTCTCTCTTCCTCTTTTATACCTTTTCAAGTGCTCACTCTTCCTCTCTTGCCTCCTCTTCTCCTCCTCTCCATTAGCCTCTCTCTCTCTCTCTCTCTCTCTCTCTTTCCTCTGTCTGATCTGTCTGTTTGGCAATGTGGCCTCCAGCTTGGCAGCGCTCCCCCAGCTTCCCCATAGAAAGGCTGTTCATTTGGACTACATACTTCATTAAAATGTCTTTATATCTGCGAGGGCTCCAGATAGACTGTAATGATAAGAGCTGTCAAATGAAAACATCTGCTCGGTTTCTGTCCTTCCTTTGACTTTCTGCCACCTCGCTCCAGCCTCTCAGTCGGCCTCTTCCTCTGCACTATTTCTTTTTCCTTCTTTCTCGGTTTAGTTTAATTCATAAAAATCTGCAGCAGGTTCTGCAGCATAAGGCGACATAACATATACCACACAAAGACTGGAATCTTTTTCAGGGCAGGTAGCGATACTAGACCAGTGGTGAAGTGTGTGTGTGTGTGTGTGTGTGTGTGTGTTTGCCTTTTCTCATGTTCTCTCACACTAGCGACTTCAGTTTTCTGGTCTGAAAAACTGTATTTATTGTATCATACTTCCACTGTTCCTAATTGCTTATATTTATTATTAATAATAATTATCCTGTTCAGTTGATTACTTTTTTCATCTAACTTTTATTTAAGCACCCAAAGAAGATTTCACTTACTCATTCAATGACAAGTCTTGTTAAAGTTTGGTGGAGTTTGCTTGAAATTATATATATATATATATAAAAAACCTCACAAGTAAGTTGTCCCGCCCTAGCATGTGCAACAAAACTGAGGAGAGTGAAGAAGCTTTCAATCAATCACAGTCTGCACACGCCCACACCGTTTTGGGAAGAGTTCTAATTAGACAACAAAAGTTTTTTATCATATCATGACCTGAGGGCAGATACAACAACATGTCTGTTCACTGTAGTGTCACTCAAGGTTTAATTGGTTTTTTGATTGCTGGTATTGTGTAAATATAGTGCAATTTGTGAAACATGAATACTACAAAAGATTCTTGTTTTCATTGGAGCTCATGTCTATGCATTAGCAGATCAGATGTTGTTTGAGGCTGTTGTGCCTCTTTATAATATATTTATGACTGTGCAAACATCAATTAGAGTAAGGATTTAGTCATCCAATGCCTGCAGGAGAAATAGTGTTGAAACATATCCCTTTCTTGTGTTAGTAAGATAAAGGAACTTTGCAACTATACAACCTACGCATGCATTAGGGTGAGTTGTTCCTCCAGGCTCACGAACAACATGGACAGGAAGGACACGAACTTTGTTAGGCCAGGCTCGTAGTTACAAAATAGCCTTTGTTAAATGCTGGAAGTTTGATGATGAGAAATAAAGTTCTATTGTGCACAGTGTATCATATATTGCTAAAGCTGTTGTAGTAACTGCCTTTATTCTCCTGCCTTTTCACCCTTTTTCTCTCCACTGTCTGTCTCTTTCATGGCGTCTCCTCTTGATTCCCTTGTACTCTCAACTTTATTATTAGGGATTATGGAATTACATCGAATTAATCCATTCTTCATTGTAACCCCGAGGTCTACTCTGTCTCTCTGTCCTCTAGGCCTTGGATGGCAGGATCTATGAGCATGTGAAAGACTACCTGGTAGCACTGTGTCGTACCGAGCTAGAGGCCTCCCAAGCAACACACAACACCTTCCAGTTCCTGTTGGACAAGTCCACCAGGGTGAGTCATATGTGGTGAGAGACACAGACCTTGTGTGCTTGTTAGTTAGCACTTGTAGCAATGCAGTGGTTTCAAAACAGACATTGTGGGGAAAATCCATCAATCTTCTTGACATCAGAGCATGATCAAAGTGCTTATTTTACAAAAATAAATGTGTGTTTCTTCCGTGAAATGAATGAGACGCCTTGACATTTTGAGTTCATTTGTTATTATAGGCGCTATTTTTCTTACATTATACGCCAGGGGAGTTTGGAGCACTGCTGCATACAGCATTTTAATAAAAACAATTTCAAACTAAGCAAAGCAGGAATGGTAACAAGACAGTTCTAAAGAAGACCAAAAGACAAATGCTGAAGCACAATCAGTAAGAAATAAAAAACAGTTGCGTTTGTGTGTCTCTGTAAATCTCGCAGCCTTCTCCAAATAAAACCAACACTATTCTCAAAGGGAGAGTGATGACTTATAATGAAAACACCACATTGCAATTGGTTTTCATCAACACAGTGTCTGTGGGCTAGTTAGCAGAACAGCTGAGTTCAACACCTCTCAGTAAACCATCACCTGCAGCTGGTCGGCGGTGTTATATAACTTAATTTTAGACTCATATCTAGAGTTATGTTAACTTTTGTACTTTTTCTCTGAAGGAGCTGTACTCAACAAAGCTCCTAGCCCAACTCACAAGCTTCACACTAATGCCATTAACCCATAAGAGCCCAGACCCTTTTCATAACTTTCTGGAAAATTATGGGGGATATACCACAGACCAAATGGAGCACACTTTATTATTTATATTATAATTTATATTTTATATATATCATATGTGTATTTTATATGTTATTTGTGCAGGGAAGAGCCATGATGTTTAGCATATGTCACTTAGGGACTTCATGAATCAAGGTCAAGCATAAAGCTGGATAAAGAAGAGTTTAGGGCTCTGAAAGTGTTTATTACACCTGTGTCACCATGGGTTCTTATGGGTTAAAGTTATACTCAAAATACCAAATTCAAAATTTATGTGTGAATGTGAAATAACTCACCGATTGCAGGCTAGAAGTGTGACTGTAGGACGTTTGTAGTTTGCTCCTTCGCGGGGGGAAGAGGGCTCAGTGTCAGTGTCGATTCTCTGAGGTTACAATGGACTATGGATTTCTGCAGCCCTGGATTCTGACTGTCTTCTTTTGTCTTTCTTTCAGATAATACAAGAGTTCAACCAGCAGTTGTTCATGCAGGAGAACCCAGTGTTTCATAAAGCACACGACTTCCAGTTCCAGCCCAGCGAATGTGACACGGTGAGACACACATACCTGCACACACATCCCACTGCATTCATATACATGTAACTCTGTTATGCTTTGTGCACTTTGTTGTCCAACATGTGTTGTTTGCATTAGAACCTGTTCACATAGCAGGATAGTCACTCCATCTCTCCCTACTTGCCTCTTTCAATCGCACACACACACAGATAGTAATCAGCCCCTTGTGTTGCCACATGTGGGCTTTTCCATCCTCTTCCGTTTTCTGTCCCTCTCAAATGTTGTATTTTACACGTGTGGCTAAAGTCCTTCGCTCATCTCACGTAGTTGAATCACTAAAGCAGAATTTGTGTACCTTTTATGCTTCTGCTTTTAGAGAATCCCATTAATGCATCTGGGACTGAGAGGCTTGCCAAGCTGGAAATCAGAGAGCCGAAGCTCTGATCATTCGTATTCTCTAGAGAGATCTTTGGCTCTTTTGTTTCCTGCCTTTGGAGATTTCTTTATGTTAGAATGGAGTTGTCCAGTTAACTAGTGTCTGGTGACAGCATGATAGAAGCATGACTCTACTCTGTGTTGTAATATCAATCATTTCGACGCCAAATGTTATGCGTCCACTGGGAACTTCTCTTTGTAGCCCGAGCTTCTTTTCTTCATTTACGTAAGCTAAACTTTTTTTTTTGTCTAATCGAGTTTGTTTTGTGAAAATATTTTAAATTGTGGTAAATCGATCAGTGCCTTTGCGATCATAATGCAGCAGTGGGAATCATGCTGTCTTGGGGCCTTGTTAAGTATTGCTGGCTAAAAAAAGAGATGCCTCCCAGTGGACATTGGTCCTAATATAATACCTCTATACCTATCCTTTTCTCTTGTGTCTGAATCATGTTGTGCTCTTGTTTCTCAACTTCTTTCCCTCTTTCAATCTCTCTCTCACTGTGTGCTCTTTCCCTCTCTGATCATTTCCTGTTTTTTACATAAGCGGGTGTTCTAACATTTCTCTAAACAATGTACTGTTCCTTCCCTGTGTCTTCCTCTAATCCTGTTCAACCTTTGCTAACACTTTTCCCTAAACTTTTTTTCCATTAACCCCCTCCTTGTATTTGTGTGTCTGCGTGCTTGCACTGCTGCTCTCGGTGTGTGGGTGCGCGGGTGGTCTTGCTGTGCATATGTGCGTGTGCCAGACTCTGAGCTCGGTGCAGCAGTTGGTGGACATTGAGCCGTCGCCCGTCAGTGCCATGAGAATGACCCTGGCACAGGTAGTCTTAACTGTTGTTAGCACTCCCATCTTCATTCCTGACACAAACCATGGATCATCCACCCCATTCATGTCTCTCTATTTATCTGTCTGTCCTGGTGGCATTCACCCAAGCATGTACATTGCCTAACAAAGCCTTGGTAAATCTTTTAATCATTCAGTTCAACTCTTAGCACCTGGTGCAATTTTTGATATATGCATGGCACTGCTAATATAGAAATCACTATGTGCATATGCAAACTACAGAGCAACTCGCTAACTTGGAATTTTGATTTTGCTGTTGCCTTACAAAAATGACTGTTTGTGTACACAGGCACACTGCTTAGCATCAAGGACACTTCATGATCATGCTGGTGTATGCACACAATCAAACACATTCTAAATAAACCTGATTTAGATGAATAGATTAACATTATGTTGAAATTTGCTAAAAAATCCAGAGTTAATCTCACTCAAACATGTCAAACGTGTCTGCCTCTGACTGTGACACTATGGTTATTATACATAACTGTGGTACAGGAGGAGAGGCCCAACAACTGTAATGAAATTCTAACTTTTTCCAGGCCACTGACATGAAAACACAATGTTGAGACACGTAATAAATGCCATTTTTTATGCCTAATTAGACTGTATAAGTATAAAGGGCTTAGGTGAGCCAGTTCCTTTCTTTCATGACTTTACTTCCTCAGTGACTGCACACAGTCATAATACAGTAAATCAACAAGACTAACCTTTACATCCCTATTATTCTTTCTGGCAAGCAACGTGGACCCTTCTCTCTTCCTAAACTGAAACTAGGTGTAGCCATTACAGCACGTCTAGCCAGCTTCAACACAGAGACTTTGTACACATGGGACTATGAGCATGTGCATGTGAAATATTGGGCTACTGCAGAGAAACACTCAGAAGAGCTCACATTAGACAAGTCTGTTACTTTCACTTTAATTACTGTAAAAGTTATTGCAGGGAGCTTTCATTACGAGAATCTCCATGTCTGTTGGTCACACTAACAAACCCATGTTGTTGCTGTTGCATGCTGCAGCATAACCACACAGGCGTGGCTACAATTACACCTATGATATCATAACCGTCATGATGTAAAAAAATAAGAATAAACATGACAAATATGTGCGAGGCTCTGAATTACTGCTTTAGATATATTCAGTCATAACTTTATGCTAGAACAGAGAAATCAGACAAGGCTAAAGAAGAGTATTTGTTTCACATATTTCTTATTTGATATCTAATAAACTCATAATTACCTACCATTCCATTAAGCTTTATTTATTCAGGAAATCTCGTCGGAATCAAGATGTCATTTGCAAAAGAGACCTGAGAACAAATTACATATACATAAGATCACAACAATGAAATTCAATCATTCAAAACAACCATCCCACACACTCACACACACACACACAGAGTAATTAAAACAATCACAGATCTTATTGAAAGTATAAGCTAGTAAAGCTTTAGAATGACTCAGAAGAATTAGTGTTTCTAACTTTAAGCTGTGTTGCAGTTCTTTTCAGCCTTAAGAGGCATAGTACTGGCAACAGTCTTTCGCAGTTCAGAGTTGGTATGAGAAACTTTCAAAAACAACTTATCCTGTGAGCTTGGGGTCAAATAAGCCTTTACTATAGATGTTTTTTTTCTGAGTCATCAGGGAGCTCACACGCTCACACACGTAGAAAACAAACCAGAATGACTGAGAGCATATGAAGAGATCAACATGGGGTGTTGTTTTTTTGCGTTAGACAGTATGAACCACAAAAGTAACTTCTGAGCTTTTAACCCCTTCTGCCTGTTTTGGAACACTCCCAGATTGTTTGTCTCTCTGTCCTTGAGAGCAAACCTCATACAGTCTGGATTTGCATTATCAATGCTGCTCACTGAAATATTTGTCATATTAGCTAGCAGCAAAGGTGGCATGTGGCAAAAAAAAAAAAAAAATGGAATTGTAAGCATGAGTGTTACATACAGTTTCACCTCTACTGGTTTCAGGCAAGTTGCTTTTTTTTTCTAAATATAGAAAATATCCAATTTGTTTTTATGATGGCATTGTAGCAATGACTGTTCTACCCCCTTGCTGCACACACATCCTCGATTTGTAAAGAGGAAAGCCGTCTAATCAAGCTAATTGTCTTTGTTGCAGTAATATTACTGTATGGGCTCTTATACCCGGCATTGTCTAGTTGCTTCATGATAATGAAACAAGAGAGCCCCATTTGCTGGATTACTGAATGACAGTGGCTTTGCAACACTGCAATGCTTGATTTGTTGGTGAGCAATGCAGTCCCAGCACCAAATGACTCATTCAGTGCTGTAACTTTGTTGCTCTTACATCATATTTTGAGATATCAGTACGCCATCATCGCCATCCTGTAGATGAATGAGTCAACTATTTGGCGTGTCTGGTTTTCAGTTGCGCATTTGTCGTGTGATATGGGTTCAAAACATGGTCATCGTAGGCAGAATGACCATCTCTGTACTTGTTTTTTTCTTTTTGTTGTGTATGTGTATTTTGTATGTTAGTTTCTGTGTAAGCTTATGCCTACCAAACCACCACACCAAAATCAAACTTCATGTTGAATGTGGTTAAGTGAAAGTGTTGGTATTGTAAAGTCTGTCCAAATAAAAAGGAAGTTTATTCTTTAAATGACATAAAACAGAAAATTTTGGCTGCACGTAAATACAAGGCTAAACTTAAAATGAAGCAGCTCTTTACCTGTACACACTGTTCTCTTCTGGTTTATTATGATATTACATTTAATGTGTTTTTCTTTTTGCCATTCACGTACAAAATAAGTCCAATCATAGCAATGCGTTTGTCACAGTCACAAGGTCTGTGCTGCTGCAGGTTGTGCAGACACCTTGGAGACCTGGACTCCCACTGCTTTTAAACATCCATTAAAACAGCTCACATAGAAACACCACTGCCTCGACTTAAGTGTGATACAGGTGCTGTTCAATGCGTTGTGTTATATTAGCCAAGACAGCAGAATGTCTCTGCAAGCTGTGCAGAGAGATCTTTTTTTAGAAGACAATTGGAGCCCATGACTTGTAAAATGATGCAGACCTACATGAGAAAAGACAGTGGTAGCTTGTTATTGTGTCAAAAACAGCTTTTTGAGCATTTTTGCCTTATAGTGTTATAACAGGAAAGACCTTACAGCAGGTGTTTACAGTGAGGGGAAGACATAGAGCAAGAGTCCTCAGCTGGAAGTGAAGCAAACTAGAGCATCTTAAACCAATGAGAATTAGAAAATTTGACCATTAAACTCACACTTTCCTACTAGCATGTTCTCTTCTTCCCATTCAGAAAGCCATACATTCACACAGTCCATTGACACCCCTTCATCCCTGTGGTTTCAAAATAACATACTCGTTCCATACAGTAGTCCAAATGACTGTTATCATGACAGCAGAGGTTGCTATTGAAGTACAGTATGATCACTCCATTCTGACTTCACTGTGCTGTACTTCACATTTCCCTTAGTTCTGTCGTAGTGGCTGTCAGTGCTATAAGTTTGCCTGTTATCAGATTTACAGTAGCTGCTAATGGTTTATCATTGTGACCCTGATGTAATAAATTAATATCCAACATCGGCACATTAATGCATTTAGAATGCAATATGAGTAACGCAGGTCATATTTGCAAAAGGTCCTTGCTACATCAAGATAATTAAAAAAATAAATAAATTGCATAATGTACTGATCCCTGGCTTACACCTACACTACCCTATCCTAGCAAAACTTTTAAATGTGCTCTCTGACTTTTTTAGGGGCGAGCCAGCATGCTTAAATGGTAAACATAAAGCTGATATACAGAATGAGGAATAGGAACAAACAGCATCACTGAAAGGTCACGCGCAAGGAGAAGTTTTCAAGTATTTTGCATGTCACTCTTCACATTTTCGCCACAGCATGTAGATGGAGGTAGGCCCACCGAAAGAAACTCTTTATTTGCTCTGTTAACGTTCTACCAATAATTTAAGCAAACTATCAAAGCACAAATTATCTTAGCTCGCTCCGGGACATGTTAGTTTAGAGCCACTATTCAGATCTAGTTTTCTGCCTCTGTGCCTTTACTCCCTGCCACACTCTCTTGCCTGAATGTAATTAAGTTGTAAATCTCCCATGTAATACTCCTCGTTTCACACCTATACTTAGCCAGATTTATGCCCTCTTGTTACAAAAGCAGCACATAATTAATAGATATGATGTGCATGGAAACTCGCAATTAAAATATCATGTACTTTAGTCTGGTTCACACACTTTTATTATCAGATTACGGCAACACCAGCCTCTCAGGTCTGTGAACACACATCAGTGACACTGAATTTATGTACATCCTCGGGCTCTTTGTGTTTTGTTGGAAGCAGCAATCCTTTCTGTCATACTTTTGTCACTACGTTTTTGTTAATTTTTAGAACATTAAAGGCCACTGATAGATACCACAGAGTTTATAGACACCATGTAAATGTTGGGAATGCACAGAACTTTAGGATCTGCATTGATCTCTGCTGATAAATCACAAGGACACAGGTTGAAGAAACGAGGCAAATGGGACAGCAAATTTATCAAGTTATATACAATACTTAATATTTATTATTGTTTATTAAAATATTTATTTTGTGTCCCTTACCCTGTATGACCGATATTTATGGTAGTGAGCAATTAAAAGAAAAAACAGTAAGAAAAATGCATTAGCAAGTATCATAAGACTGACCTTTTTAAAACGCGATTTTGATAAAGAAACAAAAGCAGAAAGCAGAAACTGTGTGGGTGACATTTTGTTTTTGAATAAGTTATATAGATGTATGATTTAAACGATATACATCGTATAATTAAAGGAAAGAAAGGGCATCTTTCCCATTTTTTCATGCACTTTTTTCAGAACACGTAAAACAGCCACCAGTATAATTTTGATTAGCGGCATGGAGATTAGCTTTTTGTGTGGTGTTCTTATTCCTGCAGTCAGAAAAATAGAACACTGAACTTTTTGAACAATAATCTCAACACCTATTTCCTGAAAACTTGGCTTCAGATCAGAGCTTCAGATTATTTATTAAGAATTTAACTCTCGGTTACCCTGCTTCATCAGGACTGCATGGATGTGGTTTGATCAGATTTGATTGACAGCTACCATACAAGCCCCCGTTAATAGTGCACAGACGTATGTGACATCACCTTTTACCAACTAAGCCCTGCCCACTTTTAACCAGTAAGAAAGTACAAAGAAATACAGAAATCTCCCATCTGAAATAAACAAAACTCAAACTTTAATAAACAAAACTTTAACATTAACTTTAAAATAAGATGTCTGCTGCTTCTGTTGTTGGTCAGTGATGGGTTGGTAACTAGCTATATAAATTTGGAACAAAGAGACATATTTATTACATTAGTCTGTGAAGAAGAATCACCACATGGTTATAATTGATGTTGAGTGTTTTATTGCCATGCCGATTGTTCCACAGGCCCACATATGTGCTTTTGTATGTTAAAAGAATGGCATTGAAAAAGGCCTGTTGCCATACACTTCCTGCTCTCTCGCTTGGAAGTACACACAAAAACACACACTCACACTGACATTCTCACACACCAGCGCTCTTTCACATGTGGTATTGATAGCAGCTATTTCATTCCAAGAGGATAACAATAGAGCTTTGCAACACACGCTGTATTAATTATGTGAGAAGGAAACAATCGCTCTCTCACACTTTCTTTAGCTTAATTAACAGCCTCTGCATCACACACCTTGTGACATTACCACTCACAGTGTACTTATGTGTGCACTTATGTGTGTATATGTGTGTTTGCCTGACATGCTGGTGTGTGTGTGTGTGTGTGTGTGTGTGTGTGTCTGGTATGCATTTGTGTTTGTCTATATTAGAGTCGTCAGCTGGAGTCGGAGACGGGGACGACGGAGGAGCACAGTCTGAACAAGGAGGCCAGGAAATGGGCAACCAGAGTGGCCAGAGAACACAAGAATATCATACATTACAAGAGAGTAAGATAAACACACATACACTCACACTTGACACAAACAAACTCACACACACACTATTTCTTACCAAATTATGTGTTTGTGTGTGTGGTTTTCAGTGCCTGGAGGAGTGTGAGAGCCATGGTTTACCTCCCACAGAACAGGGCAGACTAGACCTGGAGATCAAGATAGAAGACACCAAAGAAAATATGCGCAAAGCCGAGGTCTGTCCACATTTATTTTCGATCATAACACTATTTAACAGATGATAAATAAGAGCATATGTTCCCTTAGCGCTGTTACCTCGGGGTCTGCATTTAAACCCAACCCATTCTGTGTGAAGTTTGGATGTTCTCCCTGAACATGGCATGAATGACAAATACTGTAAAATCCGTGGGAGTAGTAAAGGTTGCATGTTGTCGTAAACTTCCTGCTATAACATCAATGCAGCATTCACATAGCAAACAATCTGTTTCACTGACAACATGAAATTCAGGCCCGTCCCATATTTCCTCTGCTCAGCGTCTGGACTGAGCAACTAATTATCCGATAAATATTTTTAATGCAAACAGTGGCAATTGGTATTCAGTGTGCTCGTCTGCTTAGCCAAGAAAGCAGGGTGCAATTAACAAACATGTGCCAGGATTAATCAATACACCTTTCACATGGCAGGAGATGTCAAATTATTCAAGTTGTTCGACCTCTCTTATCCACTAAGCCCAATAATCCCTTCCTGTACATGGTTTTGCTGCATTTTGTTCAGTTATAGAGGCTTAAAGACACTTGTTTGTGTCTGTCTCAGACTCTGCTCACTGGGACAGTACACAGGTGTGATATCAGTACAGCAATACAAACCTAAGTTATCAGATCTTATATTATGATTTTTTTCTTGGATTTCTTGCTCTTTTACCTTTCTCTTCAACTCCTCTGCATCTTTCTCATCTTGTGTTCACACTGCCTCTCTTTTTCCTTCTACACCTCCCAGCCCTTCCACATGCAGAGTTGGCTATCATTTATGTATCGATTCTCACGGAATGAACCTGTCACACACACACACACACACTGAACGATATCGCTGGATCATTTCTCATCTTTCTTGATTCTGTCTCTGTTCTCTCACAAAAATCTCTGTGTCGGCTCTCTTCCTTCACTTTGCTGAGCTCAGTCTCTCCCCTCACACTGCTCATTTGCCTCCATACTACCTTTCTTATCAGGTTTTCACATATCTGGCACCCTCTGCTGTCAGGTTTGGTCAGAAAACATTTGGGTTCTGATGCTGAACCTCTCTGTGCCACTGTATATCCCCTCAGGTGTTTTGGGGGATTACCGGTTGATCATATGTCATTTTACTGCGGTTATTCACAGATATGCTGTTATTTCAGTCTACTTTACACAGCCAGAATATTTTCACAGCACTATCAATAGCTTGTGATCTCAGTTTCAACAAAATAATTATTCACTGCAAACATGTGACCACTCCACCTTTTTCCTACCCCACCCTCTCTCCCTCTCTCTCTCTCTCCCTCTCTCTCTCTGCCTCTTTGTTTCAGTCTCTTTCGCTCACGCTGTCTGTCTGCTGCTCTTTGCTCTTCCAGCTCAGCATTACCTCGAGTAAGATGATGAATATTTTATGAGCTCGTTTGGTCCAAATGGCTTCATCACAGAGCTATTATCACCGAATTATAAGGGGAGTGAAAGCAGTACAAAAGATCTTATCCAGGTTTGATTACAGCATTATCTGGATAGCGATTGCGGCATTCTTTCCTTTTACATGACGTCCCATCTTCATCCTATCAAGCATCTTACAGTAGCCCTTTTCTGCAATTAGCAAGAAAATGACGCAAAGCCTATAATTAGGGTGAATTCAAATATATTTGAACTGTACTGTACTGTACTGTTGAATCTGAATCTGGAGGAATGCATGGTGCTTTTTATCCAGGTTTTACTTTGCCAATGTTTTTTATCATTATCACCACAAAACTGATTAGGTGTTTCAGAAGCAGCCTGTCTGAAATGCAAGTTTAAGCACCAGCCAGCAAGAAAGATTGATAGCATAGTTGGCCTCACTGCCTGTTCTCATTTACTGATTTTTCATAAATTGCCTAATTTGCTTATGACAACATCTTAAACGCTTTGACGGCCAAATGAGTTTCAAAATCAATGGTTAGAGTCGATGGGCTGTCTGTACTGAAAATGTGAACATGATTTACTGCATTTCCACATGCAGGCCAAGCTGGGAGAAAGATACAAGTTTCAGGTTTACTCAAGATAGGTTGGAGTAAGGGTAAGGTCAGCAGGTTTTCTGTCTTATCCCACAATTTTCCAGCTGAATATTTTATGGGACGCACGATGCAGGAAACATAAATAACAATGCCTTGAGTCTTGTAAAACTTTCAAGAGCTTGCAGGCCTTTTTATTCACCATACAAATTGTTTATCCAGGGTATATGATTAGTTTAGGTATATGTCAAAAAGCCAAGGAGACTGTTGCCTTTATGGACATGACTAGACGCACGCAGTAGTAGGTGGATTGAGTGGTGTTTATACCGTTATGGTGGAAGAGGAAGGTTGAATTTCATTTCTTGTGATATGGTCACAGCAGACTTCATCAAAATAAGTAACATGCACATACGGTTCAAATGTCTCCCCTGTCGCTCTAAATGTGCTGTTTTATTGTCACAGGTTAAGGAAAACATAAAACAGTGTGGATGTTTTATGCTTTTGAATCTATTCCGCAGTGTTCAACAGTACACACCTCAGTCTTTAGAAAGATCCTCTTTTTCTCGCCTCTGTTTGAATGGAATCAATAAACATTGAAACAGAGAGTAATGGATTCTGTGCTTTCTGCAAATGCTGGTCTGATTTTATGGCCTCTGTCTGAGTGCTTGATAAACGACTCTGCATACTGAGACTAGGGACAATCTTTCTCTGAAATTACATGAATAGTTATGACTTTAACAGAATATACCAGCATGATTAAGGGATGTATGTGATGATGAAAGTCAAGTGAAAATTTTCACAACATAGGATTTAACACATCATATATTCTCATATGAATTATGTATAGTCACATTTTGCCCCAGGCTAACCTTGTTTACTCTACTTACTCTTTACAACCAAAAAGGCTGAACATGATGTGTTTGGAAGGAATACTGAAAAGTATAAGTTCTGAATAGTTTCAGACTGTGATATTTTAACTACTATGAAAATATGGGTCCATCTAGAATTTCTTGAAGTAAATACAAATTTTCCCCCAAGTATATTCTCCTCACAGACAAACCTATGTATTAAAGCTTTCCACCTTGTGGAAACACACAGGCCTTACTATCCTCTATAAACACTTTCTTGTATGATTGTTTTAGTCCGTCCTCTCTCGTAGCGTCCGTTCAAACACAGCAGCAAGAGCATCTGAAATTCCCCCCAGTGATATTAGATGATTATTGGCTTCTTCTCTGCTGTTTTCCTCTTTGTAAGGAGTTCTTAGAGGATGAGAGAGTGAGTGTCTCCATACTAATGAGCTGTTGAAGGCTGCTCTCAAACTGGCTCCACCAGACAAGCTGGCCTCATTAACATGTGGCATCGAAATGCTTCAGACAGAAGATACATCAAGATCGAGATGAGACTCTGCTCCCAGCAAAACAAAATTAATAAAGATTGGAAAATTGATTGGAAGTATTTACTCATGATCTAGGCGCAATTTTATCTTCATTGGCATATTAATAGCTTTAAAATTTTTGGTTATTGAAAAACTGTATCCAGACCAATGAGCTCCCTGAGCTATTGGTACTTCTTTTTGTTTAGCTGGAAACATTTGGGTAAACAGCAAGAACTGTATTGTGGAACACTATCTATATCACTTATTATACTTATTGTTTCTAAGTGTCCAATTGGATTTCACTGTGCCTCATTATGTTTGACATTACAATAACTCACACACATTATGTAGCTTCTTATATTTTTACAGTTGTTGTTTCAAATGGGTCTCACATATATGTCTTTGCTTTAGCTGCAGCACTTTCTAATGAGCACTGGAATTCTTAAGGCTTTATTTATGCTTCCACTGCAGTCTCCATCTATTCTTCTGTCTGTTTTATTGATTAGAGCTGCCCAGTCGGACTGTCTGGGGTTATACAGTGTATCCACTAGTGATCTTTACTCACACCACTGGCTGCTCATTCTATTGACTGAGCCATTGTTTTTACTTTTCTTCTCTTTAGTCTGGTATGTTTATGGTCCAACCATAGCAGCAGGCTATGAAGGCTGGTACTTCTCTTTAGCTGATAGCGGAAAGGGAAAAAAATGGAGGCACTTAAGAAGTCCAGGTCTTTATTGATCAAAGTCGGGAAATCTGTCTTGACAGTGTGTGTCTGTCTGTCTGACTGCACGTCTCTACGGGAAGGAGCTATCAGCTATCAATCTGCTCTGTCAGCATCGGTGAGAAAGGAAAGAAGATGGTAATGAAAGAGGAAATTGATGAAAACTGTGGGAAACGGCAGAAAAAAAAAGATAGGATCAAACATGAAAGAGAAAGTTGAGGAGGCGAGATAGATTGAATGTAAATCTCAGGGGTTTCCCCACTAATGGTTGGAGCATCATCAGATTGTCTCATTAGGAAAAAACATGGCACATGTCCAGTGTTCACAGCTCATTAAAAGAAAGTAAAGCAAGTTCGGATGATTTGCCATTTATAAGACTGCATGACACAGATTCAACACATTTTGGGGTGCAAATCCAGTCCACGTCCTCGCTCTGTGACTGAACTGTGCTGCAAGTAATCTAATGCAAAAAGTGAAAAATATACTTTTCCAGTCAAGACTTGATTTAGAGATGGCCGCGAGCTCCAAATTGAGTATCTTAAAACGCAATACTCATAATGTAATATGTGCACTGAGAGAGATGTATCATGTCTCGAGATAGTTTTTTATTGTAATGTTTGCTCTGTTATACAGGTTCACTTCAGGTCCTTCTCCCTGCATCACTTCAAAAACCCATTATATATGAGAGATGGCTCCCATCTGGGTGCTTACTGTATATAGTGATTTTCGCTAATAGCAAATTATATTGTTATTGACTTGTATCTGTTTTGTTTCAGCATCATGGCAAAGAAATATTTATTGTGTCTGTTCATCTGTCTCATATAAGGGGGTATAATACGGACTAAATGTGAAGCAGGAAGTCCTAACACTTTTAAAACTGGAGATTGAATTGACCGCAACCATTGTAGTCCTCCTTTCATCTGTCTAGTGTGAGAGAATTGCTGGTAGTCTTGACCTACAGTGAGACATTTTAGACTTTCATCTGTGATTAAAATTAAAATAACATTTTTGTAGTGATATGGGCTCACAGTGCCTCACATTGGTGCCTATAATTGGGCCAGTCAGACAGGTTTCAAACAGGTTCCTATTTTAAATAAGATGAGACCCAAGTTGTTAAAACAAAAAAATCTTCATTCTTTTCAAGCCTGATTTGAGAAAAACTGTGTTTGTCTGTCGTATTTTTGATGTTCTTAACATTCTTCACCCCTTCTCTCTCTCCTAAGACAATAAAGTTAAAAGCTGAGGCTCGGTTGGACCTCCTGCGGCAAGTCGGGGTTGCTGTGGATACGTGGCTGAAGAGCGCCATGAACCAGGTGTGTTATGTCTGTGAGTGAGAGAAAATGTGTATCTACTGTATTTGTGTTTTTGTGTTCGCCTCATCTTCTGTTTGCCTGACTTGTTTCATCCAGCGTAAGGGTGAAAGTGTGTGATACAAGTTTTGTGAGTCCATTCACATGTGCAACACCTCGAGTGTTTGTGTTTGTAGTTAAATCCTTTCATGCATGAATTCCAGTTTGTTTAGTGCAGTATGTGTGTGTGTGCCTGTTTGTAATATGTGTATAAACCCCCCTTCACTCTCTCTGTGCATGCTGTAGGTGATGGAGGAGCTGGAGAATGAACGCTGGGCCAGCTACACTTCTCACGATCCCTCACTGTCGGTGAGACACCTCCCCTCACTGTGCGTGCGTTGCTGCTTTCCTGCCAAGCCAGCAGATCTCATTCCCGTTTTCACAAAACACGAAAGTTTATTAATACAATTTGAAAACTTTGGAGGAATTAATGAACAACAAAACTGTAGACATAACATAAACCCTGCCACTATGCTAATACGTAAATGTATATAGTACATGCATAAGTGATCCTTGTCAGCAGTTTTCAAAGTAGCAGCAGTTTTTGACTTGGCAGGAAAGTGCAAGTCTCACACCTACAAATCAGAAGTAGAAGAGTACCTTTTCTTCACACAGCATAAGTCGTAGCTGATTTGTACTGCATGCATGGTGGCCTCTTCTCACTTTAAATGAAAATCCCCAGACCACTGAATTGTGTCACTGTATGTTAGTCATATATCCAATATTGGCTCATCTACTTTCCCAACAGTTTGTCTTCTCGCACCTCACAAGCACTGCACTCAGTTCCCCTCTAGGCAAATTTGTGATCTGTGATATTGGGCTATACAATAAATTTGACTTGACTTGAATTTAGCTCACTCAAAGATGTAATTTTAAACTCTAAGGCATTGACTCATAATCATGGACTTCTCCCTCTTTATGATTTCATTCTAAGTGAAAACCACCCAGCTAGAACAGTTCTCCTGACAAATCACTTGGTGAATGATGTAAATTGCAAGATAATTGACCTCAGCCCTTCTGCCTAATCATCTGTCACGCCAGTTACAGCCTCTTAAAACGCCTCACTTCCCCACCGGAATACTGATGCAGTCCTCGCACAACTTGCAGTTTTTATTTCATGACCCATAGCTTTAATGACAAAATAGAGTGAGTACAGATCTGAAGCCTGAAGGGGCCTTTTTTTTTTACCACCTCATAGTGTTTACGAGTGTGTGTACTTGACTGTATGCATGTCGGGGGGAGGACGTCTACTCCAGGCAGGTCCACATACCCTTATTACTGGCAGCAGTAGGTTTTGGCAGCTTCATATATATACCATACAGACAAGAGAGTGGTGTCAAGCTTCTCACTTAATAAGAGAGTGAATAATTCCCCAAAATTTCAGACCATTTCTTTAAATGACACTTTCCTAAATAAGGGGGTGGCTTTTGGTTTTTAAAGTGCTGTTAATAACCCTGATGAGTTTACGTGATATTTTTTCTTAAAATTAGATCTAATACAACTGCCAAACTCAATTTACCCTTTAATTATGCACCATCGGTAATGCAGCCTCACATGTTTTGTCCTTGTGCGTGTGTGTGACTGAACATGTACGTGAGTTATGAATATTTATGTGCATTTATGTTTGTGCAAATTTGTACATTTGAGTCTCTCTGTTGGGTATACAGGGAGGAGTGTGTACCTCCATGATGAGGAGTGTAATCCCACATGGGACATCCAGACGTGTGTGTGTGTGTGTGTGTGTGTGTGTGTGTGTGTGTGTGTGTGTTTGTTTGTGTGAGTGTGTGTGTGTGTGTGCGTGTGTGTCCCTTTGTTTGTCAGCAGGACGAGACATTGTCGGCCTGCTCTGTTGGAAGCACTTGACACTCTGCTCACATGATATTGCAGCTCGCAGCTATCACCAGAGAGAGAGAGAGAGAGAGAGATACTGAGAGTGAGAGAGGGAGAGGAAGAGGTGGAGAGAGACCTAGGAAGAGATAAATGGAGAGGAAGGATGGTAGAAGGAGTTATGCAGTAAATTACTGTAGAATGAGAGAAGGAGGGGAGAGAGTGAGCTGAGAAAAAGGAAGAGGTGGTGTGATGTGGAGGGAGAGGGTGTGGAGGGAGTGGCGTTAGAGTGATGATGTTGAAGTAAAACTGGATGCAGGGGTGTGAGAATTGGACGGATTGTGAAAAGCTGCAGAGAACAAAGATGAATATACCGTAAAGCACCAATACACTGTACAAAAATATTTGAATTCTGGACAAAATGGTGACCAAAACAAAAAATGTATTTAGATTAGCACATTTACATTTCCAAATATGAATGTAAATATCTGCTTTTTCTGAATTTGATGGCAGCAACACTTTTCAAACAAGTTGAGACAGGAGCAACAAAAGACTGTGAAAGTTGTGGACTGATCCAAAAGCACCTGTTTGGATCATTCCACAGGTAAACAGGTTAATTGGTAACAGGTGATAGTATCATGATTGGGTATGAAAGGTTCATCCTGGAAAGATTCCCAAGCGAGGATGAAGAGAGGTTCACCACTTTGTCAAACACATGATTGTATAAAGGAGATTACTACATGGGCTCAGGAACACAACAACTGTTTGTTTGTAAATGCATTCTTTATTTATTCATGTTTTATTATGTTACACAGTGTCCCAACTTTTTTGAGGCTGTACGTAATTACCTGCAAGTAGTTGGTAATGTTCATTTTTGGATTTCATGAATTTTTCCCTTGAGCATGCGTTTTCTTTCAACTTTCTCTTCCCTTATTTCTAAGATAAATCAGTTTGAGGCTAGACTTGTTGAAAACTCCTCCATCTGGCGTGGGTGTCATTAAAAGAACAGACCAGGAGGCACATTGAGTATTCAGGCATTTGACAGCAGTTCAACAGCCTTTGAATTTATTTGGAGTGCACTGGAGCCTTAAGAGACTACCAGTAGCAAAGAAAGAGGGGTTTTAATAACAAGGTGCAACAAAGGAAATGAAGAAGGAGAAGGAAACAGTAGGAGGGATTATTAGCAGCAGTTTGCTGATAAGGGAGAGGTTAAGAACCAGTGGTCAGAGAGAGAAGATCAGATGGATGGATTGTGAATAATAATCTGTAGAGGAGAGGGCAGAAAAGCAATGAGAGTTGGGAGCGAGTACTTGCCTCTGCCCTTTATTCATTCCACTCAACTTTATTATTACGACTATGAAATACTGTAAGCCATGAACCGTCAAGTCCCTCAGGCAGCCACTGCCTTCATTACAATATCACTTTCACAGTTATTACCTCCAGGACCAATAAAGTCAGCCATCGCTCTGCATCTCAGCTGTACAGTTGGTACACGCACCAAGATGTATTTTTGGTGATATTTTATTGGGTTATTACTGAAATACGCGCTGGCCATTTTACTTGAGGGTTGAAATGGAATTGGTCCTGAGGCAGTGCAGTGTACTTTTAAATCAATGCGGTAAAATGGACGAGAGTGACGTAACACAAAAAACGCAGCCAGCAAAAATATGACCCTGTCAGAATATGGAGCTGGACAACAAGATGTTCTCCATCACACTGATCTCTCCTCCCTGTTATAGATCACATGACTATTTCTGAAAGCACTTCCTGTTTATATAAGTACTGCCACTGCACAGCCAATATTGGAAAATGATTTGTTTACATCTAGGGCAATAAGTTAACACACAGCCATGTGGCTTTACCTGCCACTAACAGGCCACAAGAGGTACCACCTTATTTGAGTGTACTTACTCTGAGTGTGTGACTTACACACCTTATCCTAAATATTTCCCACAGTGGAACAAAAGCAGTTATGTGAACAGCATGTTCTACTTTCGGCCTCACATTCTATAGATGTGAACATAATGGCTGTTATGTGATTCTACACCTGTCAGTCAATATCTCAGGAACTATTGGATGGACCTCAGGAAAAATGGGACTTCTTGGACAGACATTCAATGTCCCCAGATTATGAATCCTACTTATGTTTGTAGTCCCTTGGATTTTCCTGTAGCACCAATATGAAGTTGATTTGTTTCACAGGGACATCAGAACAGATGCCATGAAATCTGGTACACACATTCATGTCCCCCTCAGGATGAATTGTATTGTCATCCCTGATTGCACCGTCATCAGGACAATGTCTTAATTTGTCCAATACTTGCAATCTTCCTGTATAATTAATGACATCAGCCTCAGCTGTACCTCGTGTTCAGTGCTAACAACTGTTAAAACGAAAATGGTGAACATGGTGAACTTTATTCCTGCTATTAAACAGCAGAATGTTAGCATTGACATTGCAAGCATGTTAGCATGTTAGTATTAAAGTGTGCCTACG
This sequence comes from Centropyge bicolor, assembly GCA_037975185.1. Lineage (NCBI taxonomy): Eukaryota > Metazoa > Chordata > Actinopteri > Pomacanthidae > Centropyge > Centropyge bicolor. Next base: position 1,970,037 of record JBBMOC010000047.1, read on the forward strand.
AACAGCTTTACATTACATTTTACATTACATGTTACATGTGAGTCTGAAAAACAAATTAGTAAAAAACAACGAGAAAAACAAGAAACTTAGACACATGCAGTGTATGTATTGCAGCTGTAAGTAACCATTCCCAACACAAAGCTTTGATAAGAGCATAATGGAACACCTTAGGACCACACCTGAAGGTTATTATTTCCCTAGAGAATAGAGTCTTATTTCTAGGAGACCAACTTGGGATATCAACTCATATACAAAACACACATCTGTTTTGTTCTGTGCTGGTGTAGAGTTTACTGTGTCAACAGAAATCTGATGACTAAACACAATGACTTAGGAATGGATAAACACACATACACGTACACACACTTACACACACACACACTGTATTGTTGTGGCCAGCTCAGCTTGCTGTGTGTGATGGATCTTTCTACTCGCTCGATCACATGACCTTCATATAAGCCAGTGAAATTCTCACGGAACAAAAGAGGGAGGGGCTGGATCAAATGAAACTTTAGTCCCTCTACACCTGTCTCTGAAAGCTATAGTACCCACACTGAGCAGGACAGAGCAGCTGAGGCAGGAAGGAAAGGTAAGCATTGCTATAGATTCAGTTGTGACACTTGCACAGAGAGAGTGCAAACATGTCACAAAAAATGTCACAAATGAAAGTATGTCTTTTTTAAATGGGCAGAACATACAACTGGTGAGCAAATGCTCAGGAGGTGGTAAACAACAAGGTGAATGGGTACATCAGGAGTTAGAGCCAGGACGCTGTAGAGAGTTTTTTATAATGCTTTTTTGAGTATTTTGGCTGTCATATGTTTGCATGTTCAATACTAAATATGATTCCCTTCATGTAGAAAAAAACAAACACTTTTTTTGTTGATTTGATCTGGAGCACAAAGGTGTTTTTTTTTTTTGTTTTTTTTTTTTTTACTCTGAAGCTTTAAAGGTGAATGAGTCTTTTTGTATTTGTCCTTGTAGTTATCAGAGGTTCTGACTTTATCTGCCTGTGTTTGTGTGTTCAAGGGCACAGTGGACTTAGAGCGTGAGGAAGGAGAAGAGTGTGAAGAGAACATGGAGGTTTTTGATGACAGCAGCTCCAGTCCCTCAGGAACCCTCCGAAACTACCCACTAACCTGCAAAGTCCTGTACTCGTACAAGGTATAAACCAATGCGCGCACACACAGACACACACACACAGTTAGCCTCTGGAGACAGATGAGATACTACACATATCAGATGTCTACAGCTGCCCGTGCAACCACAACACACAGTGTCACACACAATCACAATCATCCATGTACACACTGAAACTGGTTGTATGGCAGTGTTGCATTTATTGAAAGTGTTATTCTTCCATTAATAACCGTGATTTTATTAGCGTTTAAATGAAATTAATTCATTCATTTAAAATGCAATTAAGATGGGCTCAGTCTAATTGGGATTATTTTCATAATATTACATTATTTTGTTAAACCCCTTTATCTTTCTCATTCTCACTCCCTCTTTCTCTCTATCTTTATCACTGATGATGTGTCTCTCCTGCAGGCCTCTCAGCCGGACGAGTTAACTATTGATGAACAGGAGATGTTGGAGGTCATTGAGGACGGGGACATGGAGGACTGGGTCAAGGTGAACAAATACACACACGCATGTGCATTATGTTTATCTCATGAGCTCTGTGTGGTTTCTTGGTGTTCAGTTTTCAGGATGTTTCAATGTTTCCTTTGTGAATGAACTTTATTGGTTTGTGTGTGTGTGTGTTCTCCAGGCTCGCAATAAGACAGGCCAAGTGGGCTACGTCCCAGAGAAATACCTGCAGTTCCCAACCTCCAACAGTCTGCTGAGCATGCTCCAGTCTCTGGCTACGCTCGATGCTCGATCACACACCTCGTCCAATTCCACCGAGCCCGAGCTGCACTCCAACTGCATCAACGGAGACGCAAACAGTAAGTGTGCTGGAAACCAGGCAAGTGGTAAATTATTCTTTAAAATAATTAAAATGCATGCCAGGAGTTTGAGTAAAACAAGCTAGTTCCAGTTGTACCAATGTAAATGATTTTTTTTCCCTCCCATAATGAGGTAATTATGTGCCACTGATTAAGGCATTTTTCTGTTTACTGCTCTGCTGGAGCTGCTCAGACTTCGCCTGTAAACAGCACTCATTTTGCAAAGCTTGGTGTTATTAAAATAAGGAAGTGTGGGTGGTTTAACTGGCTTGGTAAAGGAGATAAAAATAATTCTCTGGTAGAAGTAATCAACAGAACGGCAAACAGCAATAAGTACAACAGTTGAATAAAAAGTCCTTTTCTAGTTCTACCTTTAGGCCAGGTTCCAAAAACTTTGTCTCTCAGATTTTCTTTTAATGCATTGACTATATTTAGACATTGATTTGCACATCCACCATCGAATAAAGACAATTTTTTGTCACTGCCAGTCCAGTGCCTCAATGGAACTGAAGCAAGGCCAAGGCAGTTGAAAAAGGAAACAAAACACCAGTTGTTAAAATTGTAGACCAGCTTAAAAAAAGGGGCAAGAGCTGAGCTTTATCACAAACATTACCTCTCTTTGTACCCTCTCTCTTGTTTCCACTACACCACTAGTTGTTGCCACATATGCACGTTAGGTGCTAAAGGTTTACAGGCGGTCAGCATCCAGGTAATCAGTCAAATAAGTGAAAGCTTTAATATTTAACATCAAAATGCGTAATGGAGTGTGTCAAAAAGTTCATAATTAGCTGCAGCTGGACACATCTTAATGTGCTTGGACAAGACTGATTGACAGTGCAAATTACATCTCAGGTAATTACTTTAGATAATAAAGACCATGTGTCATGTTCATGGTACCTGATTGAGGAAGTGAGCAACCTCATGAAAGTGTGTACCATTCTCTTTATAACAATGAGGGCCAGGCAGACAAGGAACTACATTTCCCTAAGAATAATTATTCCTTCTGTGTATCTCTCATTGCTTCTCTCCCTCTCTTTGTCCTCCTTTCTCTCTGCAGTGATGTATGTCCGTGCACTTTATGATTACGAGGGCCAGGCGGACGAGGAACTCTCCTTTTCCGAAGGAGCGGTGATCCGCCTGCTGAGCCGCGACACTCAGACAGACGACGGCTTCTGGGAGGGGGAGCTCAACGGACGGGTGGGTGTCTTCCCCTCCGTGCTGGTAGAAGATTTCACCGAGAATGGGGAGACCAGTGGAGGAGGGACGGGTGATATACAGGTATGCATGAAGGCACAGGGATAACAGATAACACAAATATTAAATTAGGGATAAGTGCCACAAGCAGTCTTAGACAGAAGAAGAAGAAAAGCATATTTAAAATGGAGACGTACTCCACACAGACATTCAGTGCATCACTCTTGAGGAGGTGAAAAATTGGTCTTATCAGTATATCCTCAGGGCAGAAATACCCAGGATAGTGCGTAGTCTACTGTGCCACTTCCCCCCCCTCTCCCTTCCTGGCTGTTGCCCAGTAGATCTATCAGCAGGGCAGAGTTCACAAACAGTGAATCAGATCTGCCGTGGTCCTGCGGCGCTCTGATAAAAACCCCTGCGCTGCAATCAGAGGTCTTATCTGTGGTGCAGAGTGCTGCCCTATTAGAGGTTCAGCAACAGGAAGGATACAGCCTCTCCCTTCCTAGAAGCCTGTAGACATAACACACACCACAACAACTCTTAACGCATTTAAGTCATATGTGAGGAAGATTAGACAAAAAAGTGCTCCTTACAGTATTCCCAGTGTTCCACCAAAGATCTACATTCGAAAGCTGCTCGAATCAATATTTTTTAATTAACGTTGGATAAAAATAACTACAATGTGAAAGTGGTTGCTTTAAGTAACGAGCCCACAGAGAAGATCACCCCACTCTGCAGTTCACCTCAGCTCAGTGGAGCATTTTATTATCTGTAATTGTATCTCTAAATGTGTTGCTTTAACAGACCGCAGATTATTTCTTTGCTTTACTCTCACCGCTTTCATGGTGTTATTTTCAGCCGCAGCAGGCAGCTATTTTTAGTGAAAAAGCCACTCTACACCATCTTCTTAGCACTAAACGGCAGACACAGTTAGCTCTTGAACAGAATTGAAATTAAGCAGCTGAAGATATTTCCCTTAGGGGTAGGTAGAGACCAAAAACAGACCAAAAAACTGAGTGAATGTTGAATTTAAATTCATCAGGTGGCAACAAATACGAATCTAAATGAATGCTAATGTCACTCTGTGGCTGCTGTTTGCTAACATCTTAGCCATATTGCTTTATAGGATGATAACATGAACATGTTTATAGTGACTAAAAATGTGAGTCTAAAGATCTATTGATTAGCATGTTCTCACACAATTAGACTATCAATTTCTGCATTATAGCATGCATGTACACTGGTAGTTTCCACCAGTTATCCCTGCACTACATATGTTTCTTCTTCCAGCATACACATATTATACTGTAATATGTACTGTATTATACTGTATATTATACTAAACTGTTAAGCTGTGACTTAATGGAGCCGACTTCAGTTCGATGATGGTCAAGTCAGTTTCATATCATTTGTGTTGTGATAAAGAGAATTGGATTCATTATAAGGAGGAAGCAGCAATTTTCCAGCGATGTATTTCTCTATTATTGTCCCTTCCTCTAGATTTCTCCGTCTCTGAAGTTGCCATCTTCTCTGCCACCTCTTCCACTGTATGACCAACCTCCCATCAGCCCTTTCACCAGCCCCGAGACCTCAACCCCGCCTCCTCTCCCACGCTCACCTTCCACTGCACTCAACGGGGAGCACAAGCCTCCACCGCCTGCCTCGTCACACAAGGGACCGCTATCCACCCACAGTAAGACACGCACAGGCCAAGTTTTGTGTGTAGCTGAGTTAATTGAGAAGAGGTCATTGTGGCTTTTTACTGTGTACTTACTCTCTCCCTCTGTAGATCAAAGCTCTGGCAGGAGTCCAGTGTCTCCAGGATTTCCTCAGCAGTTGAGATTCACCCCTGAAGGAGGCCCGGGCAAACTACGACCTGTTAGTAAAATTGTTATTCACATTTGTATCTAAGATGTTTATGGTTTCTGACATTGCTGTCAATGTTATGTGATGATAAAACTATAGTATAATAACTAGTGTGACAGGTCCAGCAATGTTTTCTTCACAGTTTCTTTTTCAGATTCACAAAGCAAAATGGTCACAAAATTCTGTCATAAAATTAGAGTTGAAGTTGTCTGACAGACTAGATTTTAGCAAGGTTGCTTTTGTCTATGATAAGAAGGTAAATGGATAAGAAGGGGCTGATTTGTGACTTTTACACATGTTGTTATCACAATATATTTTGGGACAGACTTGTTTCCTGCAATGTTATCTGGGCCTTTATTTTGTTTTGTTTTATCATGCTGGCTCTTAAAGTAGAGAATAAATATTCTTTACTTTTTGGAGATAAAAGGTTTGTGTCCCACAGCAGGAGCTGAAAATTATGCTGTTTGTCAAAATGAGGAAAAGTAGGGCATCTCTGTTATTGCCTTGACAATAGTTTACTTCACTTTTTTTGCCTTTTGTCTTAAATCTACATTTATTACGTTTCCTTGCAGGTGCGAGCTGCTCCTCCTCCACCCAAACAGCACCCCCGCCGACAGCAGGAGAAGGGAGACAAGACGGAGGAGGTGGAGATCACGCTGGTGTGACAGACAGACAAGCTGGCAGGCGGTTATAGAGACCTGAAAAATGAAAACAGATGACAGACATACGTATCCTACAGGCTGGGGAACTGAACTGCTCTGAACTGAAGTCAGCTTAAATAAAGTGATGTGAAGTAAACTGAACTGAACCACGTCCGACACCCCGGCCTCTCCGCATCCTCTCTCATCCTCAAGTTGAGGAGCAGAGCAGAGAGAGGGGATAAAGGAAGAGTATCCAATTTAATAATCTCCGTATTAGCTTCCTAATGAAGTGCAGCAGTAGCCGCCCCCACATCCCTCTCCGCCCTCCCCCATTCCTTCCATTCTTGCCTTAAATCTTCACCTCAACGGGCAGCAAACCCAAGCACACTGAAGAAGAAGAAGAGGAGGAGGAAGAATGTTTCAGAGAGGGGGAGTGCGAGGGAAAGTTAATGATGGGTTTGGCAAGTTATCTTTTATCTTGACATGCTTACTTAAAGATTTTATAATGCAGCTTGCCTCTGCACAGGAAGATCATTCTACTACATGTGAGAAATTTCGCTCACTTGCTAACATGTAATAAAGAAACAGGAGAAAATTTACTGAGCCCTTAAACTGTCAAAATGTAGTAAAGGATTATAAGACAAGCCAAAAATAGAACTGAACACATAATAATATTGTCTAAAGCTTTATACTTATACATTTAATCATTTATGTATTTTCCCCATGCAACATTCTTTTTCTGCATCAAACTTCCTTTATGCATTCAACATAAAAGAATTAGAAAATTGCTGATGTTTGTTTAGAGAAGGTTGTGTGGCAACCTGCTTAGCCGAAACCTGGTAGCTAAACATGCTGACCACAATCCTTCCTAACTGTCTTCATTAAACTACACTGGCTACTGGACGTTATGTTGATCGCCCACATGCTGTACTGCAGCATCACTGTGTCAACTAGAACTCAGAAAAGAGACATTCAGTCACACACATACAACATGTTGATGAAACAGTAAAGACTTATTTCCATTGTGGCCCACAATAAAGACAAGAAATGTACTTGTAGAAGAAGATGAAATAGAGACATGTATGTGAAGTCTGGGAGCTTCCATGTAGGTCAGCAGCATAGCAAGTAGCTTGCTGGCTAAAATACTTACTGTTACAAAAGTTTATACACTAATGCTTCAGAGCATAAATTGCAGATTTACATGAGGTGCAGTAGCTGGTGTAGTTTTATGCCCCAAAATTCAGATAAATCGGGACGACATAAATGATTTAATGAGTTATAAGTTACTGTATATTTTTGACTTACCTGAAACCTTTTGCTATAGTGTGAGTGCCAAGGCTCCATAAACAGTAAGCTTGATGAGAGTGACTTAAGCATATAACTTGCCAAACACGTCATGATTTGGATTGCAGTTGAGGTTTAAGTAAATGGACAGAGAAACTGGGTGGTGTGTGGACGCAGTGTCACCCCCCTCCCCCCCTCACCAGCCCTTCCCTCGCCATATATAGTCCTGTCCTTATCATCCTACGTATTCAATGTGTATTAGTACAGTACATTACTGTTGTCATAGGAATGTTATGCACAGCGTTTCATATAGACTAACTCAGCTGAATGGAAAACCATGTCTGATATGTAGTGGAAGTTTTATCCTCACCTTATACTGAAAGGGCATTGTAAATACGGTGTGGGGGAGAGATGAAAGAGGAGAGGGAAGGAGAGGAGGTAAGAACAAGAGAGAAAGAGGAGGCTGGATCCTCCCTTCTGCTCTTTTCTCCCACCTCTCTTCCCATCCTTCCTTTCTTTCTCTTCCCTCTAATGTCTGTTCTGTCCATTGGCAGTCAGTGGGAATCGGTGGAATCATATACAGTTACAGTTACATTATATTACGCACACATTGCTATATATTCTCTCATTCTGTGACCCTCGGTGTGCTTGCGTTGCTGATTGGTTCAGGAGGAGGCCGGCGGTGCTTTCAAAGGCACCGAAAATTGTTGGTATTCACTATGTGGTGACAAAGAAGAAGTTTTATTTGAGATGACATGGACACTGGTGATATTTGGGGGTCAGGAGTTTTTATTCATCACAGAATGAACTGTATAGCTTGTTATCTCTACAGCTCATATCTCCTCTCACATTGATTTTTTCACCTATAACATATATCCTTGTTTAGTTGACATCGGCAGGTACTATTTTCCCTCTGCTGTTTGGACAAGCAACTCCATCACATCAACATTTATACAATCAAATTCACCTATAATGCTTCCAATTTGGTATCATCCTTTTGTTTTCCTCGTGTCTGACATTTCAACTATGATTGATGGTGGTAGAAAACAAAAGAGACGTATGAGAAAAATATATCATGCTCAATGGACAGAACTAGCAAACGACATTCAAAATGGAGCTAAGTACAATTCTTTTGTTTTTACTCAAAGTAAATAAATCTTCCCCCTAAAATACCCTTCAAGCCTTTAACACTCCTTGCCTAAAGGGCAGCGTAGCACTTTTATTTATTTGTACCTTCCCTGGAAAGTAGCAGTACCTTAACATAGCATCAGAATGGATAGAAAAGACTGACTCTTTTCTTTTCATTCTGATTCTGTGGTGGATCCTCTTTATTTCAGTGTGACTGATATTTTTTTTTATCGTTATTATTCTCCACTCTTCAAAAGAGACGGAGCGATAACTGTGGACAATGTTATTTGGTGTTTTCCTTAACTTATAAAACGAAAAACAAAAAAATTATAGAAACGGATGTTTTGAATGAAGACTTGGAGAGAATGTGGTTTTTTTGGTCATAGGCCTGACTGTTAGTGTGTGTGATTGTTTGAAGGAGAGAAGAGAGAAGAATGCTTTGACTCTGTAGATGTAAAGATGTGTCCCACTTCCTTCCTACATATTTACTTCCACCAGAGTTTGAATCTATAGAGTGTCTGAACATATTCCTCAACAAAACTCAAAGCTGTCATCATGGACACTAAATTTACTTGATTTTATAGTGTGATGGACAATATTGTCCCAAGATGCAACACATGAGTGGGAACTCCTCACAGCTGGCAACAATTCAAACTAATCGTGCCCTGAAATATGATGGAAAACAAAAGGCATTTCATCTGTGTTGCTTGAGGATATTATCAAAGTTGCAGTATTATTGCACATTTCCTGTTGACACACGACTGTCAAGAATTTTAATTTCTTTAAACTAACCGCAAAAACAGTATGAGGTATGAAGATAAGTGTAAAATACATACTGTATACTATTAATATGTAGATTGGAGTTGGGGCACAGCTTTAGGTTTTGTGTAAGAAGCGAAAGAAAGTCTTCTGATCTCTGCTCAATTTGATTGGTTTCCTGTTTGCAAGGTGGAGGTGAATAATGTCAGATTGAGAAAAGTGATGCAAGAAATACTAAAAAAAAAAAATCATTCTTTATTTGCATCAGCTTTTAGAAACATTTTGTGTAGCATCCACACCTGACAAAGCAAAGCACGCTGGAATCAGTAACAGTTCCAGATTTCAACCCTCTGCTCCTCCTCTGTTGTAGGAACTGGCGTCGACTTGAGCAGCAGCAGCCTCTCTTCGATCTCTCTCAGATCTTATTTATAATGGTTTTCAAACTTGTTTTGAAGTTTATGGTTTACAGCGGCGTCCCACAGAACTTCCCACCATAAATCAGTCTTATCTGTCAAATATACAATTTATGGCTTTTGTTGCCAGTTGCCACTTTGAACATGATTATTTCCCCTTTTTAAGAGTCCCTCTGGTCCGTTACAGTGTTTAATTATTTGGTATGGGCCTCTTTTTGGTTTTTTATGTATTATATAATTCTTATCTTTCATCCTCGGATTCGGAGCAGCTGCACAGCTGCTGTTATTAACAATGTGGTGGAACAACGAGCCTCCTCTCTCCTCACAGACTGTTGCCATCGTGACAATAATGAGAAGAGGTGCAAGTCTTTCTGCATATTACTATTGGCTGTACAAAAAACAAAGTTTGTATTTATTGTGTACAAATGTTAATTAATAAAAAAAATATTGAAAAGTTGAATCTGTTTTACTGTTTATGTTTTTGCGTTTGTCTTCATTTTGTGGTGTTTCAGTTGATATGTGTGTTTGTGAGTCACCTTCTTGCTTCGAATCCTGTGTGTTTATGCACCTGTCCGACATATTTGAGTGTGTACACAACTGAGGATTTATCTAATTTACTCTATGTGTTTGTAAGTGCGTGTGTGTGTTGTGTAGTTTCAGGCACTGGAAGTGGGTGTGATCGCGATAACCCGCTCTGTAAACACCCGAGGGCACAGTTTCCTGAGTGGAGCAGGAGGGAAAGAGAAACGACAGCACAGAGGAGAAGCAGCAGCGGTGAACTTTTTAATGTGGGTCATTAAATATGTTAATGCAAAGATTTTTTCTTTCCTTATTTTAACAGCAGCTATTGATTTGTTATCCATTGCAGAGGAAGACTAATGGACAGGTCCCCTTCAAAGTCCACCCACCTCTCATCTTGTGTGAAACTCTATCTGTGCTCCAACCCAGAGGGTATGTAAATGATTCATAATGCTCAAGTATCAGCTGAATTTCCTGAAATTTAAAAGAATAAATTATGTAAGTTTTGTGCACTAAATGAGCTACTTTGTGACTAGAGGTGTGTTATATTTGTGTGTATGCTCTGTACAGATAGTGTGGTGGAGCGCAGAGCTCTGAGAGAGAGTGTGTTCCCCAAACTCACAGAGCACTGCAGACACACACTGGGGCTGGATGTCAGGGTGAGTACACACTCATGTTTCCTGCTCACGACAGTGAAAAGACATCAGTGATGCTACTTAAAGTTTTACACCCTTTCTGTCGCTTTAATGCCATGAACATAAACTGTCTGAGGCAGGATGGAGGCACTGATACTGAAACACCTGCTGTAATGTCAGATGCACTTGTGCTATTAATTAAATTCAGCTATGGTCCACTGGAGGAAACATTATCTCAAATATGTCATAACAGTTTGGTTTGGAATGAACTTACATAAAGTGGTTTCTGTTTACACTGAATGATGTTCTTCTTCTAACTTGATGAGCGGCTGAAATGTAGATCTTTTTCTCATAGTTTGTATCATCTCACCTTTATCTCAACTTTCGCCTTTTCAGTAACGTAATGTTTTGTCCGACCAACAGTTAAAAAAGACAATAATCTATTAACAGAATGGAATCAAACTATTCTGAAAAGCTGCAGCCGGCAAATTAATTTCCTGCCAGTTGACTAAAAGAATAGTTCACTGATTGTTTCTGCACTAGTACAGTCAGATTCATGCACCATCAAGACTCATCTGTGTAACATTACTCACTGCCAATGGTGGAATATTAAAGCGACGTCGCTTGGTAGCTTCCAGGTGTGTGCGTCCTTTATTCTTTCTCACTATCCCCCCTGAGGCTGCGAAAGTGAAGGCAGTTCTGCTCAACTTTCCTAATTAGATTTGACAAAAAGGAGAAGTCGAGCAGCTGTAACATGACTCTGTGTGCAGTGTGTTAGTTTGTGTGGCAGTTCAACCTGCACACCGAGTCATCTCTTTTCAGCAGCATGTGTAATTAGAAAGATGGAAAAATATCATATGTCACAGAGCCACCAGCGGGCGAATTGTTATTACACCTCACCGTACGCTTCTCATGAACTCATTATCACTCATCTCTCCTCTGGATTGTTTTAACCAGTCTGTCGTATTTGTGTCTTAAGGTGATAGATCCGTTTGAGTCCGGCGATCCCAGTCGTTGGCCGGATGAAAACACCAGACAGCAGCTGATTAAAGAATGCAGGGAGAGCTCGGCAGGGCCTTTTTTACTGGTAAATAAATCAGCAGGATTAATTGAGCCATGAGTGTGCAGTGGTACAGCTCGCCCCCCAGGCTCTACAGGAGCATCATGGTGTTCAAAACCATTCTATTAGATTATGGTTTTACAGAGTGATCAGCAGCTCTGGAGGACTATCAGCAACACTCTGTAGTATGGACTAACTATCAGCTGCTGTTAAATCAGTCCCTGTTCAATCATGAAGTTTCTATTATTGTAAGTGCAACTCTTCAGGCTTTATGTGGGATTTGGGCGTTGGACACATTATTCTGTAACTGGGAAGTAAAATGTTCAGTTACTACAACAACTTAGCTGTTCGATCCAGCGCACTGTGTTTTTCTGTGATCCACTCTCAGATCACTCATTCAGCAACTTGTCTCATTAAATAACACATTTCGACTCTCAGTAAAATGTGTGCACAGTGTGTGTACAAAATATTATATAGAGATCAAAAACATGATCAGAAACAATCAATCAGAAATCATCCGACACCAATCCGACACAGCCTCAACACAACTGAATGGTTTTAAGAATCACAGTATTTACTGCAGGCTGTTTGAATTTCACAGTATCACAGAGGTGTTTCTGATAATGCATGCCACCACTGAACCTGATCAATCAGCTGATTAATAAATTAAAAGCACAGTCATTTCCAGGTAGTGCATGTTATGCAAACACAGAAAAATAAGTTGCTATATAGGCTTTATAAATCCATAAATGCACAGCACTGAACAATGCACCTCATGATGCTGTTCTTTCTGCGTCCACATGGCGGTGCTGCAGGCTCTGGTGGGACATCAGTATGGCACAGCCGGCCTGCCCACCCAGGTGGAGGTGTCAGAGTACCAGCTGCTGCTGCAGGAGAGCCAGCGGGCGGGCGTCAGCACCCAGGAGCTAGAGGGTGTTTACCAGAGGGACGAGAACACCATCCCTCCCTCCTACTGCCTGAGACCTCCACACAGACACACCTGCCGGCCTCAGGTGAGCACGCTGAACCTCACAGATACATGACTGATCTTTGTATTCATTGTCTCTAGTTAAGCTAACAGGAGTAGGTTTATATAAGCAGCTGTTCATTAAATGTGAGTGCATATTATAATTAGTGCCCTTATTTTAGTTTGTGAATGAAAGAGTTCTTTAAATAGGTTACAAAAAAACAAAGCTCTGTCTTTGTCCTTATGAAACTACATCAAGCATTTAGAAATAAAAGTCAATACTAATATTTAAATCTTGTCAGTCTGTATCAGATAAGCTTGTGTTTCTATTGTGCATGTGATGAAGTAATATTTATAATTAGTTACCACAACTATTAGACTTTACAATTTAGATCTAAATGTTTTTTCCTCAGCAGACAGAGGTCGATGAGGAAGACGAGATCAGGATGAAGACTAAAGAAGATGCTCTGAGGATGGTGTTTCAGACCAGTGTGGCTCTGTGTGTCCACAACGGCCTCATGACCCCAGACAGAGCGAAGAGCTACTGCAGATCAGGTGAGATCTGCACCTGTGTCCATCTGTTTTTAGCTCCACATTGCAGTATGACTTAATGCAGCTTCTCTCCAGCCCTCGATGCAGATTTGAGATTCGCTCTGAACAACCGTCCTGAACATGATATTGTGGGACGCTGTCTGGTTTACATCCACACGGTCGTCAATGCTAACGAAGAGAGAGAGAAGCAGATGAACTCGCAGTTTCAGCCGCGGTCGGAGGTGAGAGTCATCCATCACTTTCTCATGAGCACTGATTTTTGTTTGTTACTCATACACTTTATAATATGAGCTCAGAGAAGAACAAGCAATGATCCACTCCACAATGTGAAAAAAGCTTTTGGAAAAATGTTTATAATAGTTGAACATATGGACAAGACTTTCAGTAACCAAATCTATAGTTTCGTTTTTACACAAGGAACATGTTGGACTAAATTCACCTTCATAGCAAGACAGATCAAAATTACGAGATGTTTATGTAAAACCTAACTCAACTTTAGGTAATGAATCACATCTGTAAACTTCTATAAAATATCCAAAATTTCAAAAACTTTGATTCAAGTGAATATTATAAGAAGCATAATTCGTGTCATGTCTCCATTTACAATAAACAAGGGAAAGGTTTAATATTAATTCCTGGCGGAGAAACATGAATTACAGAACCATCGAGATGTGCTGGAAACATCCTGCACTTATCTAGGTTTTATGTTGTTTGCTTGCATAAAACCAATTAATTTCATGTTTTATAAAAGACAGTTTTGTAGTATAATAGAAATCATTCGCCTGATGCAGTAGAATGATTCAGTTTTTTTTCCATATCCTGTATTTTCAGGCTGCCACCTCTGACCTGACGACCCTCACTGATGGACAACTACTCTCAGAGCTTTGTGACAGCTTCCTCCCTGGTTGCATCACTTCCTCCCAGCTTCTGGTCTATACCACCACCACGGAGTGTGACCGCCGACACGGTTACACCACGGCCAGGAGGCGAGGCTACGCCGACTCTCTGTGCCAGCAGGTGTACTCTGACCTGGTGGCGTTGATCCACAGTGTGAACGTCCCAGAAAGTGGTCGAGGTTCTGTGCTTGGAGATGCTTTGTCCAGAGAGCAGGCCGAGCAGGAGGAGCTGTGTGACCTCCTGTCCCGATTTTATGATGTCACCCGGGCGGAAGAGGAGAAGGTCAGGATGAAGGGTGTTTTTTTTCTGCAAGACAAAAATCAGCATTAAAATGTAAAGTTTTTTAGTCAGATTTTAAGGTGGAAGTGTGAAGGACTAATAACTGAACACTCTTTGCTGTCATCTATTATTCCTGTGTTGTGACACTCTGATGAAACTTGCCAGTAATTTCAGCTGCAATATTGCATCACTCCAGCTCACTTTTCCATTTGTCGTAGGTCAGAGCCTATGTGGAGCAAAGCGAACAGCAGCGCCCACTGGTGGTGACAGGAGGACCATGCACAGGGAAGGCAGTTCTGCTGGCACACTGTGCTCAACAGGTATGTGGACTGAGGTGAAATGTGAAACTGGTGTGACAACTTTACATTTTCACATTGTTTTTATACAATGTGTCGATAAAGTTGTGTTCATATCAGTCCCATTTCAAAATCTCCCTTTTCAGGAAATCCAAAGAATAAAATACATGCCACAAACTGTAGGGGTAGTCAAAAATGTTCTTCTTCAATTTTTCTTTTTATGAAAAATATAGCAGCAGATAAGAGGAGCAGTTGCTTTTTTCATGCTTCTTATTAGTGAATTACATGATTTTTTTTTGTTCTGACTTAAAATGATTAATCAATAATTAATTCATTGGGTGACAGAAAATACATTTTTCATCTATTAGTGATTATCACTAGATTGTTTCAGTCATTTTGTCAAGCAATATATGTTCACATGCTCATAATTCAATGATTCTGACCTCTCAAATTTGAGTATTTTCTGTTCTTCTTAGCCCTCTAGTTGGGTTTTGGACTGTTGGACAGACAAGAAAAGACATCTGAATTCACCCAATTAGGCTCTGGACATTTTTCAGTATTGTCTGATAATTTCTGTACAAAACACTGAATTGATTCATCATATAAGTAATTGCCAGATTCATTGATAATGAATGAATAATGTTTTATTATTAGTTGCAACTCTACCCAAACTTACTTCAAGAGATTTGACGTATAGTTAAACAGAAGAATTTCAAGAGAAGAAAAATCAAGAGAAATTAAGCATATGGCTAAATGTTAAATTATAAACAGGATAATTGTCTGTAAGACATTTGCATTGTAAGACAGTGCTACAGGAATCTGCACCACATGCTCTTGACAAAATGTAAACCAGTGATCTGTCTCTATCCACAGATAAAGTCTTGGCTACCAAACTGTGATCCTGTGGTCATCTCTTATTTTTGCAATCTGTCAATCAACCCGACCCCAAAGCACCTGTTGTCGAGCCTGTGTTATCAAATTGCTGCTAGATATCACAGCAGATCCTCCTCTCAGCAGAAACCCAGCAACCTGGACGATCCTAGTTCCAACAGTTCTGACTACAATCAGAACCTTAGTACCTCATCATGGCCAGATCCTCGACCAAACACCGGCATCATAAAACCTGACATCAGCCTGTCTGAGCTCAAAGAGCATCTCTCATCCCTCCTCTCCACAATGCCTTCCACCAAACAGCCTCTAGTCCTAATCCTCGACGGTCTGGATCACATCGAAAACGACTCCGGGACTCAGATCATCGAGAGCCTCCCCTCCCCTCTTCCTCCCGGCGTCAAACTCATCCTCAGCGTCTCCTCCGGCCGAACCCAAGTCCTGCAAGCCATCCACCCACAAACTCCACCTGGCTGTGTGTCAGAGAGCAGTGAGAAGGAGTATGTGTGTGTACCGCTGGGACTGGTGGACAGGAAACAATGCGTGAGGATGTTGGCGTCCCTGCAGAGCAGTTCAGGAAGGAGGGTGACGTCCGGACAACAGGCGCTGGTGAACCAGGCGCTGACTTCCTGCGGTCTGACTCTCTACGCTCGACTCCTGCAGCCACACACTTCGCTCTGGCACTCTGGTAAAACAGTAAATACACAGGCAGATTCTTAAATGATACAGCTTGTGATATTCTGAGTTTTTCATATAGTCAACTACTCCTATGAAAAGACCAAATCCAACAACCTCTCTATATGATGTGTGTGGTGCTTTGCCCTGAGCCTGGTCTTTCCTACCGAACATCTTTAAAAATGGGTCAAAAATAAATAGTTCATGTTTTTAAAAAAAAAAAAAAAAAACGTTAAAACTTTTCCAAAAACAACTGGGATTGTAGTTTTTAACAAATATTACTCAAAAAGGAATAAATAGTGCAATATTTGGGGGCTATTTCTTGCCAAGGGTGCTGCAAGATCAGTTTCGATTTTTTAACTGTACGTTTTTAAACACTTCATTGCATTAAAAATGAGGCAACATTTGCATTAACTATAGTTTCAAATGCTGTAAAAAGGGTGAGATGAATTAAGAAGAAATTAAGCTTGTAAATTATCCTATTAAAAACCTGCAGGTCAGAGATGATTTTCATAGTAATGCAACACAGTTTCTGGCACATTTTCCAGCCATCAGGAATAACAAGTGTCAGCAATGCAAGTTTAAGCTGCATCAGATTCACAAGCAAGAGTCGTCACATTTATTGTTGTTTTTTCTCTGGATTTGTTCTGTTATCTGAAAACACAGGATCCTCAGACTTGTCCTTTAAATGACATTATATTTATCTCCGTCTTCTCCTCTCATCATCAGATTCAGATGTGACTGAGTCGTCTCTCCCCGATGGCGTCCATTCGTCCATTTCTGCTCTGCTGGATCACCTCGAACACAAACACGGCTCCTCCGTTGTGTCCCGCGCCGTCTCCTACCTCACCCTCTCCAGGACTGGGCTCACCGAGGCCGAGCTCGCCGACCTGCTGTCCAGCGATGAGGAGGTGTTATCTGACTACGCTCAGCAGGACGAGGGGCCTTCGTCCACGATGAGGGTCCCGCAGGTCGATGTGGAGAGACTTCTGCTGGACCTAAGGAGGTTTCTCATGAGGAGGACAGTGGCGGGGTCGCGTGTTTTGTTCTGGGTGAGCAGGCATTTCGAGCTGGTGGCGGCTAAGAGATATTTAGGCGCTTATGAGGCGAGGAGGGAGATTCATTCGGCAATGGCGGATTATTTCAGCGGCCGACGGGCTTGTGGAAGCACTAAACCACTTCTTATGAACCAGAAATCTGGACCAAACACGGACCTCACCCAGATGGAAATACGCATAGACAGGCAGCCATCCAGCCAGCCGTTTGTCTTCACCTCTTCTTCTGAGTTTGGCCGAGTGAACTTGAGGAAGGTCTTAGAATTGCCGCATCACCTGCGTGAAAGTAACCAATGGGAGGAGTTGGAAAATAGGCTGTTGATGTCTTTGGGGTTTCACCAGGCTATGGTTCGAGCAGGACTCCTGGGGGATCTGGTAGCCATGCTGGAGGCTGAGGAGGGGTCACCCCGCTCCCCTTCTTCAAGAGAAAGAGTCGTCATAGGCAGCATATTGAAGTCATGCGCTTGCCTCCTGCAGAGCTCGCCACTGCAGCTGAACACAGTGATGGAGACGAGCCTCCTGCCTTATCTGGAGGTCTGTCCTGTACTCGAGGGCTTCGTCAGTGAGATCAGGCAGGAGAGGAGGGGGAGGGGGAGGGGGAGCAGATTAGGAGTGGCACTTTGCCCTGCTCCCTCCTCCGTTCCTTCCGTTCAGTGTTTAAAATGCGACGCCAAAACCAGGGTTTCAGAAGTAGCCGGGACAGATTGTGGGATCGTGGCAGAGATCACGGATGACGGCGCGGCCTGGGTTTGGAAAGGCTGCGGGTGCGATGTCGTCAAACTATCGCTGAGCTGTGAGGGGAAGGAGCTGGAGTTCGCAGGAGTGAGGAGCAGCGGTCTGTTGGTGCTGCTTTCCACACGATGCAACAGGCTTTTCTTGTGGGATGTGACGGGTCCGGAAAAGTTCGTGCAGCTGAACGACCCTTTGAAAACAGAGTTTGAACCAGAGTCTTGCCGACAAGCTTCTAACAAAATTGAGGGGTTTGTAGCATGTCAAAAAAAGTTATTTCTGTGGTGGAGAGATGAGAGTTTTGTGAGTGTGTTCGATGTCTGCAGTGAGACCGTGACTCATGTCCAGTGTCAGAGCTGTGTGACCTGTGTGGTCTGCTCCTCCGATGGCTTTCACGTGCACTGCGGGCAGGAGGAAGGCACAGTGTCCATATTTGACACCAGCACCAGCAGTCTCCTTGGCAGCTATTCAAACTCAAACCACAACGCCGTCACACTGATGATCCTCTGTGAAGATAACATGGCATGTGTTGACAGGACAGGAAATGTCACCGTATGGGACGTGGCAGCCAAAACACAACCACCCAGACTGGTCAAAGAACGCTTCACTGGAGGTACATCTGAAAACATCTGCAATACAGATTACTCTGAAAAAACCAGCACTTTATTGCTGTGTCAGTCTCACCAGGTGACACTGTGGGATACATGTGAGTGGGAGCTGTGGGACCAGTTCTTAGCTCCACAGGGGAGGGCCTTCGCTCAGGCTATTCTCTCCCAGGACGGCCACCTCTTCCTGGCTCTGCTAGACGCCTGTCCCCTGGTCCTGGCGTGGAGGGTCAGCTCAGGAGAGTGCGTTCTCTGCTTAGAAACAAACCAGCAGCCTCACACGCTCCTCACAGCGGCCTCACATGTCATCTGCGTCGCTCGTGACGGCTGCCTGACAGTGTGGGACTCGGAGATGATAGGCGCAGCAGGTGCAGCTCCGAGGATGGGTCGTGGAGTGAAAGTAGTGTTGGTGGAGGGGACAGGGGAGGGGTTCTACACCTCTGATGGGTCGGAGGCAGTGTGGAGGTGGAGATTAGAAACAGGCCTCCCACATGCCAGCTTCCTACATGAGGGTGCTGTGGAAAAAGTCCGCCTTTCTCCGGATGACATCCACCTTGTGACGCTCTCAGGGGGGGACATTTACGTCTGGCACACAGAAACAGGTCAGAACGTCCTGCGCATGAGCGGCAGCAGAGCGACCGACATCCTGATCACCCCCAATAGTAACTTTGGGGTGAGCATTTCCGAGCAGCGGTTGTCTCGGGTTTGGAAGCTGGCGCATGGGGGGATCGTGTGCAGCATACACCTGTACCTATCTGACGCCCAGGTGTCGCCTGAAAGCACCTTCCTTATTGGCATTCGCCGCGGAGACCTGCTAGCTGCCAGCCTGTGGTCAGGCTCCATCAGCAAGCGTTTCTCCTGCGTGGCGAGCTCAGAGGACGTCGTCGCTTTCCACACACTCTCAGAACACCCAGACTTTGTGGCGGTGATGGCCGCCTCAGGGGCTGTGTACACCTGGAAGGTAGCAGAGGAGACGGTGTGCAGGCACTTCCAGCTGCCTTATGTGTTTCGCTGCCGACCACAGGACTTCCAAACATCCTCTGATGGGAGCTACGCCCTGCTGTCCACTGAGAATGAAACCATCAACCTCATGGACCTATCTCAGGTCCGACTGTGCTCGTTCAAGGCCGAGGGTCCTGTCATTAAAGCTTGTCTGGATAAAACCGGATGCTTCATTGCCTACCTGTCTCGCCCCAACAACCCTGAGGAAAGCTGCGTCTGCTCCCTGCATAAGAAGCCCGTCCTCACTGTTGTTCGACTGGCAGACGGGGAAACAATAGGAAGCATGTGTCTGTCTAAGAATCCGTCGACTCTGGTTGTGTGTGAGCAGCAGTCCATATTTGTGGGCTTTGAGGACGGGTCTGTAGGTGTGTATTCTATTTCAGATGTCACAATCAGCAGGGAGGAGTCCGCCAGGCGCAGAGATGATTTGAACGATCAGTTGCAGCAGTGCCCCTTTGACAGAGCACCATTCAACTGTTTACCTAGAGCCACACCTAATATCACATGGCCTTAAGGTTATTATACACTGTTGCTGGACTCCAATTCCAAAAATGTTGGGACGATGTGAAAAACATTAATAAAACAGAATGTGTTCTAATCCTTTTTGACATATACTCAATTGAAAATAAAGACAATATATTTTATGTCATCAACTTCATTGATTTTTTTTTCAATATATCTGCTTATTCCGAACTTGATGGCAGCAACACGTTTCAAACACGTTGGGACAGGAGCAACAAAAACACCTATTTGGATCATTCCACAGGTAAACAGGCTCATTGGTAACAGGTGATGGTATCATGAGTGGGTATGAAAGGTTCATCCTGGAAAGACTCAGTCGTTCACAAGCGAGGATGGAGAGAGTTTCAACACTTTGTCAAACACATGATTGTATAAAGGAGATTAAGACGTGGGCTCAGGAACACTTTGTAAAACTGTTGTTGGTAAACAGTAAGTTTGCAAATTATTACATTCTGTTATTTAAATTTTAAACAGCTTTTTTGGAATCAAGCTTATATATATGTGTGCACATATGTGTATATTGCTATATAAATAAACATGCTGCATGAGTCTATGTGATGTACATGATGCATCATTGCAAGAGAAGTAGTAACTAGTTTCATTTCTGGAGAACATGAAACCTTTGTGAAACCAACAGCTGATCAGTTTGTGCCATATTGTATCTACTGCTCCTACAAAGATCATCTTGACAGAAGTGTTTGAAATAAAATAATTTGTTAGAAATGCCTTGTTTTTTGTTGTTGTTTTTTGTTTTTTTTAAATCTTTTTCTTTATTAAAAATCAGTGCCACTTTGACAAACTTACATTACATTAAGTTAAAATGTCACACCTGTTCTTATTGTAGATATATTGAGATCTATTAAACTACATTAGACTGAGCAGCATTTCCTTGTTGATCTTAAAAATTAAAGTGACTTTCAATAGATTAATCTGTTGCTCTAATGCTGCTTTCAAGAACCCGATAAGCTCGTAAATTAGAGTACTACTATCATGCACGCTGTTAGTTGTGCATTATTTGAATTTATTGGACAATAGATGACAAATTATACCCAGCTGTAAACTTAATTATCGTGTCAGACTTCTTAACTCCTAAAAAACACCTTAACAACGTACTTCATTCGCAGAATGAGCAGCTCAGGCGCATGTTTCCTGTAGCAATTGTGATCCCTCCCACAGCACTTTAACGCACCATCAGAGCGCCTTTATCAGTCGAGAGACGGTGGTGAAGGCATTAGTTGAGTTCAGGTGGGGACATGGTGCAGCTGTTCTGGTGGGGAGACGGACCCAGTGGACAGGTCGGTCCACAGACAGGCCTCAGTCCGGTGTCCTGGACCGTCCCCGGGCTCATGACAGACATCGGCTGCGGGGACAGACACACTTTATTTCTCAGCAAGGATGGAGGCGTTTTCTCATGTGGACACAACTCACAGAGACAGCTGGGACGAAAGACGGGCAAAGATGGACAAACACCAGGTAGGTGTTTCAGAAAAAAAGGCATAACAAGAAAATATCTATCAAGTCAAGTGTCTTTTTTTTCTTTATCATTGCAGGGATATTTGTCTTATTTTTCATGAGTCAATCAACACATTTGCATCCAAGAATAAACTTTATCTTAATTCTTATTGCCTCAGTCGTAATCTTCACTGCAAATACAACACAGGCTGATAAACTGAAGCTCACTTTCAGTTTCGTTTCTTTCTCTGTTGGAACAACGAAACTGAACCAAACTGCGCTTTAATAAAGCTGAGTTCACGTGCAGATGGAAAAAGTTGGACATCCAGGAGATTGACGCGTTTGCCATTCAAGATGTTACTCAAGTAAACAAACACTATCAGCCAAATTTAGTTATTACTGCTTATTTTCAGTGTTTTATTATTCTAATTGTTGTAATATATTGTTGGTTTTTTGTTAATATTATTGACATTTTGTTGTGGTAGGTTGAGGCAGAACTTATTTTAACTACTTTATTTGCTGGTGTTTATAGTTTAACCTATAACAGTGAATCACACTAAGCTGATTCGATGTGGATTCTTAATGTGAAAAGAAACTAACGCTGTCAAATAAAATCAGGTGAGTAGAAGTATAAAGTTGTATAAAATGAAAACTGAAGTGTACAGGTAATTCAGCTGAGTATTTCAGTGAAGCCGAAGTTGATTTCCTGCAAATAGGCTGCACCAACTTTCTGTACCATGTGGAGGTTTGCTTGTTAGTTTAAGCTGATTACTATAGTGTTAAAGTAATTATGTTTAGATATCTATTGTTACACACTACAGTTTGTGATTCTCTGTCTTTCATCCTGTGTCAGGCCGTGTGGAGGGGCTGGGTGACGTGATCTCCATAGCCTGTGGTCAGGACCACAGTCTGGCTGTATGTGCATCTGGACAGGTGTTCTCCTGGGGGGCGGACGAGGATGGACAGCTAGGCCTGCAACCGAATGCACCACGCCACAGTCACAGACCGAGGCAAGATCTCAGCGTGTGGAATTTGTGAATGTGCAAACTGATCACTGAAAGTCTGCTTTTTAAAAAAAAAAAAATCCTTTAACCCATTGTTGTCTCCTCACCATGCAGTCGGGTGCCCATACCAATGCCTGTGCCAGTGATTCAAGTCGCTTGTGGAAACTCTCACTCCCTGGCACTGACTAAAGGTGCGTCGATGAACACGGTGAACACATCTTAGTGTGTGCTCATGTGAAACAGTGTCACTTTCAGTTTGGTAGCTTGTCATGTTTATAGCAAGGATTTGGTTTTATTTTCACATCCCACTACATCACTCTGTCAAATCCAGATTGCTGATTTCCCCGCAGACACTTTTTGTTTTGGCTCTGCCATTATGTTTGCATTAAGTTGTGTATGCAAACATGGAGGCACATATTTTTGGGCATTTTCTCAGGAAAAGTATGACATAAAAACTTAATACTGGCTCCACAGATTCCCTTGTACTGTAGACAGAGAGGTAATAGAGTAGATGGTCTGGTAAGAATTATGTAATGGTCATAAATGGGTGTACTGAGAACTACTACTCTCATATATTCTAGAGCAGGGGTTTTCAAAGAGTGGGATAGCGAGCCTCCCTAAAGAGAACTCAAAAGCACCCCCTCCCCAATTATTATTACTATTATTATTGTTATTGTTGTCGCTTTGTATGTTCCACACAGGCTTAAAAAAGGTTTTAAACAATAAAAGTTATACACATCTTTATTTTTGTGAACATCTTAAACATGTTTGTATGTTCTTAAACATATTTTTAAAACATTTTAATCATCTTTATCTCTGTGTGTGTGGATAAATATCTTTTTTAAACACATTTTAACATCTATATGTTTTCAGCATCTTTTTAAAATACATTTTTAACATCTGTATGTTTTTAGCGTGTTTTTAAACACATTTTAACATCTTTATGTTTTAACATCTTTTTTTAAACACATTTTAGCATCTGTTTGTAGCATATTTTAACAGAGCTTTTTAATATCTTTTTGAATACATTAAATTTAAGGCCTCTTTGAGTTTACATGGTCGCATACTGCCGTTAGCTAGCACCTCTTTGCAGATAACACACTGTGGCAGCGGAGCATCATCAGGACCAATACATGAAAAGCCAAACTTTAAATAATCAGGGTCATACTTCCTCCGTTTTTTGCCCGCCCCAGACTCTGTGCCCTCTCTCACTTTCACTTGAGATACTAAAAGTCGATCCATCTTGTCTCTTGTCAGATGTTTACACTTTTTTTTCTATTTCTTCTATTTATTTTTCACTCGCCGCGCCTCCCCTGAAGCCCTCTGGCGCCCCCTAGGGGAGGCGCGCCTCACACTTTGAAAACCGCTGTCCTAGAGTACATGCTTCCTTTTCATACCACCTGTTTTATATGTAAAAATGTGTTTGCTGAATAAGAAATAACTTACATTGATGAGCTTAAGTAACAACCCCTGGAGCTTAATTGTCATGACTGGTTATCATGGTGTTTACATTGTGAGCTCAGCTTTTGTTTTTTATATATGAACAATGTAAAAATGTTCATGTTTTTCAGAGAGTGTACAGATTTGGTGTTTAATTACATCATTATTTTATCTCCCTTATTTTCCATTTTCCAGGAGGAGATGTGCTCTCGTGGGGTTTGAACAGTCATGGTCAGCTGGGCCTGGGGAAGTTGGTATCGCTGCAGTACACACCCGTCCTGGTGTGCGCTCTGAGCGGCGTGGCGGTGACGCAGATTTCGGCCGGAGCGAGCCACAGTCTGTTCCTTACACTCCCAGGCCTGGTGTACTGCTGCGGGGCCAATAAGTCTGGCCAGCTGGGGGTCAACAGGCGGGATGAGAAGGGTACGAATGATTGACTTTAGCTTGGACACGGGCTCATTTGTTCACATTTCACAAGCAGCAGATAGTCCTAAGAAGTGGATCTCATGCTCTCTTATGCCTTGAATTCCCCAAGTTCTGACTCAGTTTTCTAATTCCAGGTCAAAGGTCAAAGCGTTTAAGCGTTTGAGTTTGCCATCCACTATGAACACAGTTTAAAAAAAACAAAACAAAACAAACAAACAAAAATATACACACACAAATAGAAATTACAAAAAAAATTGAGAATAATATCAGATTTCAAAAAGATATGTACAGGATATTTACAATAACATGAATGTGCAAATACCAGTTCACGTAATCATAATACAATGACTAAATGAATGGAGTAGTACTGCATCAACAGTAGTGCGATAGAAAAATCAATGTACAGTATTTTACAATACCAATACATGATAAAAATACAGCCTGAAATGATGAATGTGAAAATAAATATGAAAATAAGTAGATGAAATACTGCATCAACATCTGTCTACCAGAATGACTGGCCTCCTTATTAGTCGTATGACACACCAAAATAAAATGTAAATAAATTAAATCTAATACTGTGTATATAAAATAATGTCAAGACGCATCAGTATCGAGAGATGTAAGTGATAATATAACTTTTGCATTTTTGTTTGCTTTGGTAAACATAACTCATTAAAAAAAATTCTAAAAGTTGTTTTTTTGTTTTTTTTTTTAACAGAACTCATCATATGTATCCTATTTTTGAACTAAGCATTCTGTCCATTTTTTTTATTTCTTATAATCTTCAACAGGCAGGTTCAACGTCTGTATGGTCCCAGCCCTCAGACCTCTGGGCGTGTCCTTCATGAGCTGTGGAGAGGCACACTCTGCTGTCTTAACAAAGGTACAAACTTCACCGAGCTGCGTGATTACGTTGGTCTGATTTACAGTTCATGACAATATGACGCTGTGATTTCTAGGATGGCAAGGTTTTCACTTTTGGAGAGGGGCGCCACGGTCAGCTCGGCCACAGCTCCTCTGCAGATGAACTGAGACCCAGGCTGGTCGAGGGTCTGGATGGACCCGCCTCACAGATTTCATGTGGCAGGTATAAACTAGGAGGGTGTTTATGTGAACAGTGAAACTGTGTTGGGTGAATCATAAAATCATGTTTACAGTATCAAACTTGAGACACCTAAATGAAGTACTTGAGACGAACATGTTCTCTCACAACCGTTTCTTGTCTCCCAGATATCACACTCTGGTTCTGGGCTCCGCTGGCCGTCTGTGGGCTTTTGGCAACGGGGCCAAAGGTCAGATTGGGACTGGACGAGCAGAGAACAGTCTGACTCCCACTCTGGTACAACTTCCATGGATCACTGACAGTGCAGCAAACATCCCCAATGGTACGTATGATTGTTGACTTTATAGTAGATTTTAATGAGGCGTAAAGATGGTCTTTGTTCTTGGACAGTTCCTCAGTCACAGTTGGCAGTAAAACACTGAGTTCAATGAGTATTTAAGTACTGATTCGAAACAGAACTCCTTTCCAATAATGGTCTTTCTTATGGTAGAAGGTGGCGTAAAACTAGACAATTGTGAATGTGTTTTTATTGGTTCTTATTTATTTAAGCAGACTTGAAAATTTCGACTGGATGGAACACAAACTTCATTTACACTTCAGCTGCGCAGGTAATGTAACTATTTACAGACTACAGCAAAAGAAGGAAACCAAGATTTTTTTAATTAGGCACATTGTAAAACTGTCCAAATACTTTTCAGATGAATTTTGACTTTTTGTTTTGCTTGTTGTTTAAAATTATAAGTAACATATGTCTTTTAAGAGCTTGGACCGAGGACAGATAACTGGGCGGCTGGATGAGACAAAACTGCAAAAATTACTGACAATGAGACATGGCAACGCAGAGGCAACAAGGTGCTTTTTTATATAATTATTATGGTTGTAATTATGCATGTATGAAATATCTCGTATTCCACAGCTACAGTGTTCACGAGGCTCCTTCTTTCTTTCTTTATTCAACAGAGAACTAGTTTCGATCTTTTTTACAAGCTCAAGTCTTGTTGCCAGTTTCACGAAGGCCAAGTGAGTCCTTTTTCCTTCGGCTGTGATGTTTAGTAGCAAAATCAGTCGTAATGTTGATGTAAAGATGTGAATGTCAGTTACCCATATTGGTATTAATGCTTTGGCTTTGCTATCAGTGGGCTTCCACCAGAAGCAGATGCTTTGACCGTGGACCTTGAGGCCGCTGGCCGAGCTTTCGACCAGCTGCTGGAAATACCATGGATCAAACAATCAGTAAGATAAGAATATACGTTTAATCATTCTTCTCCATCACTGAGATTATTCACTCTTTTACTTGGGACGTAAATTGACTCAATGAGAAAACTAGTCCCCTGTAATGGAAATGTGCAGCTGTAACCTCTCAGGCCTCTTCTGTGACATTTTGTACTGTAGCTACTGATTTATTCTTCTTAACAAATGCATGCTGTGTGAACAGTGCCATGTTATCTCACATATCTCTTTTACATCCAGGTGAACTTTAAAATCCTGATTGACTTACTTGCCGCTTCGACAAGTTCCCTAAAATCACCAGAGGTCTTCCTCATTCTGCTGACGTGTCCCCTTCTCCAAGAGGACTCTCACGTGATGAACGACGTGCTGCCATTGGCTGTCATCATCGGGGAGCTGAATGAGAAGAATCGGGCAACATTAAGTAAACAACTACAGCAAACTTTATTTTTCTGTCCAAAGTCTTTTTAGCACACATTTCGTCAATTTTTGCTCATTATTTTTTACTTGGAAATACATTAAGTAGAGACCTCATTTACAATATAGCCAAGTAGAAAATATTGAAAGATCCTAGACACCAAGAAACACCAATAAAAAGATAAGGTAAAAATAATAAAAAGCTAAATCAGTAGAATAATAAATCCTTAGGAATCAATGTAGCAATAAAAAATTTAAGGGCTAAATCAATTGAAACAAAAACAGCTGGAAATGAAAGATTAAAAGTTTAACTTGCCCTAAATGAGTTAACTTTATAGTGTTGGTGACTTAAAGCAGCTGGCATCTGCAGGTTAACCCAATCATTTCAATGTGTTTGATAAGGACCCACATTACAAAATGTGACATTTAATATTGAATATGGCCAAAAAAGGCCAGTTTTGAATTTTTCACTTTTGAAGTTTCCATTTTCCTTAACGTGCTAGTTATCACAGAATCTGTTCCAACCAAATTTTAAAATATACAATATAAATCAATATAAACATACAACAATATATATCTATAAAACACATTCATATATGCTGTGCATGTGCAACAGTGTCAATATCATCCATATATGTTTTTCGTTCTGCAGAAGAATGGTGGTCTTCCCTGACGCCCTCTTTACTAACGAAGCACATCCTGGTGTTCAAAAACGCTCTGGCCTTCATGCTAAGAAATGGCCTCTTGGCAACTCACAACCCAGGAGTCAAATACCTGCTGGAAGTCCTCAAGCTGCTCTACAAAGTCAGTGCTGGGTGCTTCTGTTACAGTCATCAGATCGGTTAGATTTCAATTTGGGATCAGAGATGAAAAGAAACCGTTTATCCTGGGACTGAGCTCATAATCACACAATTTGACCCCTCATCTATGTTGAATCTGGACCAGTGGCTGAAAAATACACACAGGTTTCAGAGAGGATTGGTGTGTGTTTGGCCATGATCTCCATCATAAATCTTGATTTCTAAAGGATTTTTGAAAGCATTTGCATATTTGAATTTATTCACTGCTGATTAATGAAAGATTTTTTTGAATGAAGTGCTAATTTTTTAGCCTGTGTAATGTGAGAATTATTGATCACAAGTTACCAGGGTTTTAAGTGATAAAATTGTCCATTGCTGGTCTTTTTTTTTTTTTTTTTTTGTTACATATATTTTTTTCTCGACAGGCAAACAAAGCTGGAAAGTCCTACAAAGTCCCACTGAGCACCTTTTACGTAGAGGAAATCATGGGTAATGTGCAGCCAGTGCTGGACATCGCTCATTGGCAGGACTTTTCTGAAGTGGAGGTAAAAATCTACAATACACAGTGTTGCAGCGTTTACAATCTGTCCTTTTGTCTGTGAAGGTTCTCAGTCATCCAGATCATCGTATAAAAAAGCAAGTTGAATCAAAGGCAACTGGACTTGGTGTAGATTCTGGAAACACACACACATCTACACCAAGTCCAGTTGCCTTTGATTCAACTTACTTTTGTAAATCTGCTCTTTTGTCCTGAATAGTTTTAATTGATACTTATTGCTCAAATGATTTCTTAGTAAATTATCTCTTATTTTCTTAAAGGACGACGTCGACACACCCGCCATTTTCTGCCGCTACCCATTCCTGTTCACTCTGGTTTGCAAGGTGGCGATCTTTAACATCCATGCATTCATATTCAAGGTACAGTATGTAGAAAAAATAGAGTTTGTAAACTCTTTACTGAAGGTCTACATTAATGATACTTCATAATGTGGCAGCAGCAGTTAAGAATATGAGTTCTGTATCATGACACTAGATTAGAATTGCTTCCC
This sequence comes from Centropyge bicolor, assembly GCA_037975185.1. NCBI lineage: Eukaryota > Metazoa > Chordata > Actinopteri > Pomacanthidae > Centropyge > Centropyge bicolor. The sequence continues at coordinate 1,998,836 of JBBMOC010000047.1, forward strand.
ATGTGGGTTTTGTAATTACAGAAAGCACAGCATTTCATTCACGAATGGGCTTTGGGATGGCCTGACGAAACTCTGGTAGATCCCCTGGAGTCTCCCCCGGCCCCGGTCTTCCAGCTAACACTGAGACGAACTCACCTGGTGGAGGACACCTTCAGACAGCTCGCTGCGGCCGACCACTGCGCTTTCAAAAGGGAACTTTTGGTAAACGTGCCGTCAAAACTTTAATGCTCACAGGCTTCATTTTTCATTACTTCATAATTAAGTGGTATTCCAGCATTTTAGCTTTGCATTTATATAAAGTTATGGAACTCACAGGCAGCAAAAAATTGTAGCAGCATGGGTATGAACATTTAGTCCCTGGTATAACTAGAACTTCAACAGCACTTCCCATAATGGAACTTAAGTCTGACAAGAACACTGAACTTTGAACACTGACAATTGCCTCAAACATGTCAGTAACAATTAAAAAAAAAAAAAAAAAAAGAAGAAAAGATTATTGTAATCGTAATCGTATCTTATCTTAGAAGTGTGAGGGTGAGCTGCCAGGCCACTTCAACGAGGTATTTAAGCATTATTCTGTTCCTGCTAGGTGCAATTCGTGGATGACAGGAAGGTGATGAACGTCAACAAAAGAGACCTCTTTCTGCATTTGTTTGATGAGCTGATAGCTCCTGAGTCTGAAATGTTCATGTACAACGACAGCAACACCCTGGCATGGTTCCCTCCCAAGGTAAGACCAGTCAAATGAAGAGAAAACCATGTGTCTCATCCTGTAAAAAAAAACTTCATTGAATTGTACTAAACCCTAATTGTATTTCTGTCATCAACCAAACAGCCAAAAGTGGAGGAGAAGACTTACTTCCTGTTTGGTGTTCTGTGCGGCCTGGCTCTCTACAACCACAACATTATTCACATGCCTTTCCCGCTGGTCCTCTTCAAGAAGCTGCTAAGAGTCAAACCCTCCCTGGATGATATGAAGGAGTTTGAACCTGTCATGGGAGAGTAAGATTAAAAACACTACTGTACATGCTGTTTCTGCACAGTCGCAGTTTTTGTTGTATTGTTGCTTTTGATTGACAGCTTTTCTTTTGTCGTTCACTGTGTATCTTCAGGTGTTGGCGCTGCATGCTGGAGGACTACACTCCCGATGTGGTCAAAAGCTTGGAGACTACTTTCACTGTAGGTTTGCGAAACCACAGTTCGAATGTGTTATATCTTACTGTGACTCTGGTGCTGCAGTGTTCCCCAGTCTGACTCTCAGTGTCGTTCATCACAGGTGACCTGGGGTGGCGAGACGGTCGAGCTTGATCCCAAAGAACCTGAAAAACCTGTCACAGCCTCAAACAAGTATGTTTATGCAGAATATCTGTATGTAAAGATCTGCGCATCACAGATTTAGAGTTTGCTTCATAACCTCTTAATAATTTCTATTTCTGTCAGATGCTTGTGCAATTTTGCATTATTTTAATGTATTCCAATTCTTGCCAGGAAAGAGTTCGTAGACACCTTTGTCAACTATGCCTTCAACCAATCAGTGGAGGGAGTGTTCGAAGCGTTCAAGAGAGGCTTCTTCAAGGTGTGTGACATGGACGTGGTGGACTTCTTCCAGCCGGAGGAGCTGCAGGCTGTGATGGTGGGCCAGGAGAACTACGACTGGGAGGTGTTCAAGCAGGTCAGCTTTACTGAGATTTATCCTCATTCAGTCTTAATTTTATAAAAACCTGTGTCCAGAGGATAATTTACAATAAGAATACATGATCAAAAATACAGCCAGACTTTTTTTGTTTGGGTTCACCAGTCAGAAAGATTGGGAAATTCTGCATTAATCTTAAACAGTGTGTTGTTGTTTTATAAGCTTTTTATGTAAAATCATAAAGTAGAATATTTATAGCTGTAAAATAAACAGTACATTTCCCTCTAAACTGTAGTACTGGTAAGTAGTAAGTAAGTAGTAATAAAAAACATGGCATGAATTACTCAAATATATAATTTAGAAATGTTATATATATTGAAAAATTTTGTAATTAAAAATACTACTGACTTAAGTACAACACTTCATTGTACTTTTCTACATTGTGTATAAGTTGTACTGTACATGAGATAAAACAGGATTTGTTAGATTTCCACTCACATGTGTCTGTTTCTATTGTTCCAAACAGAACACAGTTTATGAAGGAGACTATCACGCCGAACATCCGAACATCGTGATCTTCTGGGCAGCGTTTGAGAAACTGACAGCAGAGGAAAAGAAGAAATTCCTTCGTACGTATAACACGTGACAAGAGAAAGATTAAGATGTTTTCTCCAAACTTTTTTCGTGAATTTAAGATGATTGGATCACGTATCTCTTCCTTCCTCCACCAGTGTTCCTCACAGGCTGTGACCGTGTCCCCTTCCTGGGCATGGACAGCATCAAGATGACGATCGCCGTCTTGCCCGACTCCACTGATCTCCACCTGCCAGAATCCCTCACCTGCCATTTGCTTTTATTGCTGCCCATCTACCAGAGATACCCGGTGGAGAGGACGATGGAGACCAGGCTTCTTCAGGCTATTAACCACAACAGAGGCTTCTGGAAAGAAAACCCTGCAGGCTGAAGTTGGGAAGGCCTCTTCAGAAACACTTCAGTTAGCTTTGGGCTTTGTTGTATCCACAGTCTGCCAAATGTTGTGTTTTTTATTTTTTACGTAGACAGATTAATTTGACTCTAATCATTAGCAATATTATTCAGTTATGAAGAGACAGTTCATCTACTGTTGTAGTTAAAAGGGAGCAGGCATTAATACATTTTTTTTTTCGCTTGCACATGTTAAATGTATAAGTCTTGTTTTTTTTCTGCTGTCAAATCTTGCATCGATGAAGCAGCACAATCTAGAGATAATTAACTAATAGGAAAAGTTATATACTCATTGGCTCATACAAAGATATGCAAATCACAAATAGGGCCAGGATGCATAAATCACAATAATTGGTGTTAATTATTCTGATCACGTGGTTGGATATTGGGCCAAAACTTCACTCGTTCTCCGCTTCAGCTGTCAGGCCACTGCCTTTGCTTTCAGTCACTGCCACACCTCCACCCTATTGAGCCCTCACTGTCATGACACCCTTAGCATTAAGTACTCTGTTCATGTTCATGTTATACCAGTATTAATCATTAGCTCGTAGTTCATGTTTGTGTCATTACTTTGTGCCGTAATAACCTGCCAAATAAATGACTTTCTGTGAAATACTGGCTTGCAGTTTCTTATCATGTCGCCAACTATCAAAACACCCTCTTCACTTTCTTCTAATATCCAACAGGGCCTGGTTATTTCCTGATTTCCTAGTAGTAGTAGTCCATCTTTTATAGAATAACATTCTTGATTTTTTTTTTTGCAGGTCTAATATCCATATCAAATTAAAAAGATGGCTTAAAAACATAAAGGCCAACAGAGGGAGGATAAAATGAGGAAATTTGTGTTTGCAGCACTGAATAAATGGCTGATTATGATCATTTCCTGTAATGCACATAGCTGCAACAAAACAGTTCACATCAGAGAGAAACAAATTTTGAGCACATAAAAACACAAGTTGCACCTGAGCAGCTCCATCAGTCAGACTTTATTGAACAGTCCTCAAATCATTTCAGTGGCTCGATTTGATTGGCTGTGTTTAATTTGCCTGCTACATAGAATTAATCGTTCTTAATGAGATGCTGCAATTTCAGGATTATTTAAATGAGCACTTTCTCAAAACATTTGTGAAAAGTTTTTATTGGCACCTCAGTTCACTGAGATCAATTATAAATTTAAACTGGAAAATGCAAATATCCTGAATTTTAAATAGTTTCCTGAATTAACTGAAGTGAATGTGAATCCTACCCTGGTTTGAATTAGCATTGGCTACATGAAAAATAAAGCAAAGCAGAGGCAGCATATTTCAGAGTGACATGAGATGACTTACAAGCACATTAAAGCACAAGAATATTTCAAGTATCTTAAGGAGACTAAAACAACTTTCACAGAATGGACCACCTCATCTCTTCCCTTTCTTTATTCCATCTGACTTTCAATGTGAAAAGCAGTAAATAATTTACTTGGTTTTTTAAAAAGTCAACTCACCAGTTCATTGTGAGGTCTACACATTATGTGGCTTACACAGTTTCAAGAGTTGTCAGGCAGCAAAGCTCATACATGCATCAAAGCACACACAAAAAGATTTGAACAGATAAAAAATGGAGGTGGTGCTACACCCACACTTACCAGTTAGATAAGCCTCGTTTTCCAGATCCAGTGACGACTTTTCTCATCCATGAAACAAACATTAGGACCAGGGAAAAAGTAATTCTAGTCAAACATCAAAGCAGAGCCACTCGATCACTTATATACTTGAATTTGAGCTCTTTCTTTAAATGGACGGTTTGTGTGCTTTGTTTCTCTGTCATGTTCAGAAAAAAACATTTTTTAGATTATCAGACAGGAGCAACATCTGCAATAACACTTTTGCTATAGACACACATACTGTACATACTTAAATATTCCTAAAAAACATAATTACAAACAAATAATTACACAGAATAGAAAAACAACTTAAAGCCACTTGCTCTTGCTACAATTTTTTTAAGATATTACATAAAAAAAGACAAAAAAAGGCAATACTAATGACGGGGGCTGTGCTGCGAGAGAACAGGCAATGATGCCTCAAATCTCCTCTTCATAGATTTGCAGTATGTGTTATTTGCTCCATACATACCCAGAGTGAGTTTGTGAATGTGTCCTGTGTTTATGCCTGGAAAGTGATGGGCTATCATCCAGACAACTGTAGTCGTTCCTTCTCTGATGTGTGTGTTTTCTCAAGGGTTTTCAGGGGCAGGGCTGAGATGGCATTCGGACAGCAAAGTTCACCTTCCACACAGTGTGTGTTCCAGGTTTTATCTGATGAGGTGGTAGGTGAGCCAGTACATGAAGATGGGCTGTGCTGCTGCTATAGACATGGTGAGGTACATCCTCAGCTGGTTTCTGGTTCCTCTCACCAGCCTCCCCTCTGCCGCCGCCTCAGATAACAGCTTCAGACGCAGGGTTCGGATCTGAAGATAGAGTTGGTAAAGATTCAGCCATTTAAAAAAAATGTACATGCAGTTTGGAAAAGCTGAGTCATCAAGTAAATTAATTTCCAGATGAAAATTTATAAAAAATTGGGACTGAAAGAGAGTTTATGAAGCCCTGCCAAAACATCCATCTTTACAAAGCTAATAATGTTAATAATAATAACTATATGTATTAGCATTGAAATCTTAATTAGTGGTGTTTTGAAATTAGTGGTTCCTAATATTCTTCCCCCTGATGCATGTAAACAGAGAGGACAAATAAATTTGAAACATCAATATAAGGCAGTCCTGTACAACACCACTTTTAACTGTCACCTAAGTGATAAACATATGATTACAACATCAACTGAACATTATAAACTTTGTAAGTGTAGGATTAGTGGCAGAACTGTTGCATTCGATTGCACTAGCTTATACAGCTGCACCTGATGAAGTGAGTGTTTAAGTATGTATGTGTGAAGATGATGGGATGTCAAGAGGGTATGAGATGAAGATGAAAAATGAAAAATTGTGTGTAATTATAGCATGTCTTGGCAGCTTGACATCAGGTTTATGTATGTTACCAATATGCAGGTCCATTGGAAAGCTTTTAACTGTCTGCATGAAATGTTGAGATGTGTGCAGATGGGAGGGAAACCTGACAAAAGTTTTGTGGTGAGGGGGGGTGAGGGTGTGAACAAAGAAAAAATGTCATGATGGAAACTTGCTTTCCAGCATCTAGAGTATATAATTATATGCAATGCCAGGGCATCTATTTATATGTGTGCTGTAGGTATCTGGTATATGTCTAGTGTCTGACAGGTTTTGCAGGCACACAGCAGAATTTTGACACTAGCTCCTAATGCTGAGGCTGAGGGGCCTCTGAGCACTGCAGGGATCAGGTAAAGTCTCACAGTTGGAAGAACCAATTTACAGGTTTGATCCCAATTTCTGTCAATTAGAATCAATAATTAGAACTCAAGAGTTAGTGACCGCTGCGACTCACCATAAAGACAAAGATGGCAACACAGCACCACAGTAGGGAGAGATAGTACGCTAGCCTCCCAAACAACAGGCCTGCTACTACCCCAATGATCATCCTAAAGAGACAGAGAAAAGAGAGAGTCACACACAGTCCGAGGTTAGGTACAAAATCCACAGAGCCTTAAATGAAATGAAAACAAAAATTAAGAAAAGTTTTGTCCGTAGCTTTGTTCGAGGGAAAATTAGCTATGAGAAAAGAATAAATTACTAAAAAAAAATAAAGACATACAAGTGGTGGAGGGAGGTGAGAGGGTGAGAATGTGGTGGAACATACCCAACATATTTGTAACCAGAAAAGGCTAGAAGGTCTATTGTGGTGAGGTCGGTGTTTACGGTCACCAGGTAGAGTGACAGTAGGACGGCCAGGACCTCCATGATGAGCCACACCAACGCTGAGCTGGCCTGAACTCCCAGCAGCTCTGGAGAAAACCTGAAGGGTGCACAAAATGATACTGATTCATACAGTGTGAACTCTATAGTAGATTGTAGTTGTCATGCATCATCAATGTGAGGTGGTTAATATTTATCAAATATTATCAGACTGCAGGGATGTTTTTATTAGCATGCATTTGATAATTTCAGTTCTCATTTCAGTATCATTTAGCAATCCACTAAAGAGATTCAAAGTATTAGTAAGAACATGAAGATGAATTACTGCAACACTGTTTATGAAACCATCCTTTAAAAAATAAAAGGATATCTGCTACCAAGCTGTTAACAGTTACTACTTTGATTAAAAAAAAAAAATCAGATGATGGAGATGAGGCATTAGATTAGCATGTCTTTTCCAAACCTTGATGACGTTAATAAACATGGACGTCTGTGTACCTGTTCTGAGTGCCGAGGGCCAGTCCAGCCACCAAGACGTAGGTGATGAAGCCCATGGCGGGAATATAGAGATCGGGAGCGTTCACATCAAAGCGTGGAGCCACAGGTGTGTCCTGCTGGTAGCTCACCTCCCAGTTCTACAACGCACAAATAAAAGACCACACACTTGCAACTTACTAAACCTTGAATTTCTGGGCAGAATGTGGCAATATTCAAGACATGAGCAGAGGCAATGTGTGGGCTAAAAAATATACTGCAAATAAGGAAAATCTCAGCACACTGTCACATGCAAAGGATTACCTCTGCCCATTCAAAGTGGTAGACATGACAGAAAAATTTACATTTAGCAGGTGGAAGCAGACTCACCTCATGCATGTAAGGAAAAACTAGAAGGCCCAGCTTCTTCCCCACGTACACTGTGTCCACGGCAAAGTAGTATTTCAGCTTGGAAATCGGGATGAACCTGTCCAACTGAAACAAGGCAGACATACGCATATTCTTTATTTGAGGAGTTATATTTCATGTATATAGCCTTTCTGTATCACCAGGCTTGCAAGACTATTTTTGTGGGAGCCTTTTAAAATTCTTTCTGGTAAGTCACTCTTACATTCTTGTCCACCATTTCTCTTCCCTGGGATGCCAGTGAGCTGCCATAAGCCATGGCTAGGTTGGACATGGGGTCTGACAGGATGGACTGGCCGGGAAATCCTGCTGCTTGAGGCCCGGCCTGCTGGTGGCTGTCAACATGACGCAAGACAATGAATCAACTGAGAAAACATTACAGTTGGATCAGATAGAGAAATCATCATCGTCATCATGAGGAGAAAGATGGGAAAGCAGGGTAATTGTGTTGCTTTTCTTCCCTAAATAGTCAAAGGTTTATTTCTGATGGTCTGATTGAAAAAAGCAGCCTGATTTTTAACTGATGTAACTTTGGACACAAATGTATAAAAAGCAAAAAGACAGTAAGACAATGCATCCTTCAGAAAAATATAAACTTTCAACAATCAGAATCAATAAAATGTTAAAATGCCAGTTTGTATCAGCAGTTCTTTATTCAACAGTTTAATATCCATACTCCCACCTGTACCCTGTCTGTGATCCAGCTGCAGGTCCACTTGTATCCTCAAACAGCGGGCTGTCTCCTGGGCCATCCACGGAGGTATTCCTTAGACGCATATTAGGCTCTGGATGAGTGGATAGAGTGGTTGGAGACAGAGACGTGTCAAACACAGGAGCAGATCTAAAACTCTTAAATCACTTAAAATTTCAGGGGCAAAATTAGGGAAGCAAGCAAATGCAAGGAAGCCAGAGGAAAGCAGAAAAACCAGCAAGCAAGAGGCTTGATCAAACTTCCCCTCACCCTTTCCTGTTGTTTGAGTGATATTCAAATGAACAGACATTCAAATCAAGTCAGTTACTAACACTGGCTGTCTTGTGTGTGTGCTGATAATTGTCAGATTTCACTCTCTGGGATAAAAGTGTGAAGTACTTCACAGGTAAAGTGAATCCTGAATATTTTATCTATGACTTTTCACACATAAAGCACCTCAAAGATCTATTGAAGCATCTTGTTTATGTGGAAAGACAAGACATGGACTGAGGCTATCTGTGGGCTAAAAAAATATGCGCCGCAAATAGGGAAAACCTCAGAGACCCATAGAGCAAAATCAGGGCATTTTCACATACACGTGTGTACTGATAATTGTGGGGGTCTTTAGAGTGACAGTGTGCTGCTAAAGTGACTTAGTCAACAAAATACACTCAGATTTAACTTTTAACACCAGTAACATATTCTGTGTGCAGCTGTGCACAAACATCAGTGTGAAGGATCTGTGTAGGACAAACAGCTCTTTAACTCTCTTCCCTGAGGAACTAACAACCGCATCACACACTTATCACAAGAGCACATGACATCATCCAGAAGAACCACAAACGATTTTAGCTTGAACCCCATTTCACACCTTCACATGTTTAACAGTGTTTGCCTCACAGTCTGCCAGCAGTGGCCTTATGATTTCTATCTTATGAAACAACACAGTGTGACTTGCATATGTAAACTAAGGTCAATGCACAGTACACGTAAGTTAGCTTGAAACAGCACCACAGCTTACACAGTATGTAAAGTTGCAAATATCCCACAGTCAGAAACCCGTACACACAAATGACATGCTCCCGGTTAAATGGGAGTTAGCCAGCCCAGGCTGTGTAACGTTAGTAAATTAGCTAGTTAGCATTGTTAACCTAGTTGGTGCTTATTTATATACTGTGGGCTAACTAATTGCTATCGGTTGCAAATGCTTATCTATTTATTTAACTAATTCTCTCTTCACGTTGGTTAATATAAGATGTTTGTGGACTCAAATGTAACGTGTTGGTGTTTTTACAACTTGTTTAGCGTTAGTTGTTAGCTTTAGCTTCAGCCGGCTGCAAACAGCGACATTAGCAATTCAGTTCCGTTTACGTTGTTTCCCACAAAGCTAGCAAGCAAACAGTGCACACGAAGCCGCTGGTGCGAAACTGATTTGATCGATAAATTCACGTACGTAACTTACGCTGTCTGAACCCACTTTGAGTTGCAGTATAATCCATTTGGACTGACTTGGTGGAAGCAGCAGCAGCAGCCGTCAAGAAACCAGCTCTACTGAGAAGCAGCTGCTAGCTGTTAGCAAGCTACACTGGGAAGTTGGAGTCATTCATACATTTACACGGAAGTAAACGATTTCTTTGTCTTCTTCCTTAGACTTACTAACGGTTACACATCTACATAAAAAGCAAACACCGACACCTGCTGTACGGAAGTGTCATGACGTCCAACCAGCCATCATGAAACCAAGGTGAAGAAAGTCTTTTTTTTCTTTCTTTCTTTCTTTCTTTCTTTCTTTCTTTTTTTTTTTTACCTCGTTTGTCTTTTATCTCCAACAACATTTTAACCCCTCACTCCTATTACTGATAACTTTTTTGTCTCATTTTCCCTTGAGCATTTTCTTTACCACTTCAAACCTCACATCTCATAGGCTCACTTTCTTTTTCATGATGTGGAAAGTAACCAATTAAATTTACTCAAGTAGCCTACCTATATACAATTTTATGTATTTGTAGTTTTACTGAAGTGTTTTTTATTTTCTTGCTCACTTTTAATTTTGCTCCATTACATTTCAGAGTGAAATATTATAATCCATTACATCAAGGTGCAACAGCATGAGGCATTTAAAATGAGCTCAACATCTACTAACTACAACATTGAAAAGTCCTGCTTACATGTTCCAATCATAATATATATGATAATATAATGTAACAGTAATACTGACAGGGGCCATTCTGTAATAAGTATGTTTACTTTTAATACTTACTTCTTAATTTCGAAGCCTGGACTTTTATTGATAATGAATCATTTTCATTGACTGTTGTTACTTTTATTGAGGTAAATGATCTAAAATTTCTTCTACCACTGTTTTTCATGATACAGTAAATGTTGCATTAAACCCTGCGTGTGTTCAAGCCTTGATATTGAAAAACAAACAAATATACAAACAGAGGGTTTCATTAATCCATAATTGATTTAACTGATTTTGCTTTAGTTCTACCACACTGCTCTCTGAAATGTTATTGTCACATTTCTATAATCCTCCCTTTCCCAAATGATTAACAACCTTGTTCCCCTCTTTTCCCACATGTGGAGAGCATCCTTGTGCTTCCTAGTTAAATGTAACGTGAAGTGTGAAGTGTCTAAGGGGCAAAAAAAAACAGAAAAAGGGCACCAGCAGTATGTGGTGAAGCACAAGCACAGAAAATTGTATGCATTTATGGGGAAACAGTTTCAAACTATTCCAGTATAGGGTTGACTCAAAGGGTTGAATCACAGGTGTGGTTGTAGATTCCTGAAGATGTTTCACTTCTCATCCAAGACGCTTCTTCAGTTCTGGACGACGAGAACAGAACAATACGGGAGTATGAAAAGACAGTTTCAGACAAAGATGATTTATTTTATTGTATTATTATTTAATGTATAACTACTGCATCTCTGTATAAAAACACACAGGGAACTACTAACTATTTCATGTTGAGACATGAATTGAGTTGAATAGAATTGAAAGGGCACCCAGAGGCCACTTCCACTTCATCTAGTTCTCTTACACAATGGGCCACTGGGGCTTTTTATCATGTTTTATCTGCCATAGGGGAATCAAAGAGGGCACAACAGCTGCTGACAATAACACATACTCACAGATGATTGCGGTGGTTTCCACAAACAAAGACGTCAAGTGAGAAACACTTACTGAAACAGGAGCAACAACATTCCAATATTCATCTGTTACAGTAAATGTGTCTGTGTTGATGGTAAGTTACTGCCAGTGGAAAAACAAGCGATAAACATTCAGTAGTCTGTAAGCCTTGCTGATAAATTGTAGGATCTCGGTGGACTCTCGGATCTCTCGGTCAGCTCTGCACATCAGCTTGAAGCAGTCTTGCTTGGTTCATCTGCTTGTCATGATGAGAAAGAGACCTGGCTACACAAGACTTAACAGCAAGTGACAATGGACTTATTATAAACCACGTGATCATGTCTGTTCATCTAACCTATTTAAAATATTATAACATGTAATTTTCTTTTATATGTTTCCAGAAATGCTGTCATGTCAATTGTTCTCTTCTGGGTGGTGCAAATTATTTTCCCCACCTCTGAGCAATTTCCCATTTACATGTATTTCCTGGTAGCACAGTGTCAACACCTCACATTGTCTCTGCCTCTGCGGAATGTGATTGAGCTTGAGTGCTTTCCCTTCAAATAGAAAGTGTCAGTTAACACAAGGCTGTCAGAGAGGACAGAACTCCTTTCAAGATTTAGACATTTGTTTGAACTCCAAATCTGTAAAATTATGTCCCAAAGTACTCTGAGGCAAACGCAGACAAATGCTGCACAACGGGCGACTACAAGGAAAAAAGGTAATCATTTTTAGTCTTTTGTCAACTATACTGTTTTTAATGCTTAATGTATTCTATTTTTTAAATGCCTGATGTGGGATAAATGCATCAATATTGAATTGCAGAAACTAAAGCCTAACTGAAAATCTGAAAACACAAGATATCCAGCTGAAGTTACTGTCTGGTGATTTACATATAATTACAGACAGACAGAGTACTTTATTAATCCCTTTGGGAGGTTCCCTCCAGGAAATTGGCAAATTATTGGCAAAGATTGTCAACATAGATCAGTTGTTTTAACTTTTTTTTTTCTTTTTTGAATCCAACTGCATGAACTGGTGCATGTCAATTATATGCAGTAATACTTTTCTTACAAAACATGATACAGTTAATTACCAGCATTTAAATGGCATTTTATCATTATCATATATTTTCTCTTGTCTTCTCTTATCATTTTTCATGGTGCCATGTCCTAATCTGGTTACTGCTTTTTCTTCTCATCGTTCTTGCTTCTTCTTATTGATTGATTTGGCTTGGATAGTTCAGCAAACAAAACTACCTGTATATGAATCTTAAAAAGATACTATCTATGATTTTATAGTGTGTGACGGTCATCCTAGTTTTTTTTTTTAACGTTGTTTGTGTTGTGGCAATAGTCTTATGCTGCCTTTTTTAATCAGCTGTGAGGTCAAGTGAAAAAGAGATTATAATTGTAATCGGCATGGAATAAAATAAAAAGAATGAAAGAATCCTAATGAAAATAAAGAAATATAAAAGTTATTGCTGCTGTTTAATCATGATACAACTGATTGATCAAAACATTTAATGACCTTGTCAATATCTTAGAGACCTTTCTTAAGAGGCTCATGCACTGTATATATATATACATACATACATATATATATATATATATATATATATATATATATATATATATATATATATATACATACATAGATGAAGGTCATAGGGATACACTTTCTACCCAGTTTCATATGCACAGCAGCATATCATTGACAAAGTAAACTGCCAATACATTATACAGTATTTAAAATGATATAGTGCCTAATACCAGAAGCACATTGTATAACTCACTGCAGCTTAACAACTACTAAAGAAAAATATGAACATTTTGTTTGTAGGTCTTGATCCAAATGAAGAAATTCGAATAGTGATGCTCGGGAAGACAGGAAATGGGAAGAGTGCATCGGGAAACACCATCCTGAATCGGAATGCTTTCGTGTCAGCTCTCTCTCCGCTCTCTGTGACATCACACTGTGAGAAGGCCAGAGGAGTGGTGGACAGATGGAGGGTCGCCATCATTGATACGCCAGGAATTCACGACACGAAGTACAAAGAGGACCAAGTGGTCAGGAAGCTGAAAAAGTGCATCTCTCTTTCTGCTCCTGGTCCCCACGTGTTCCTGATTGTGATGAATTTGAACAGATTCACAGATGAAGAACAGGAAAGTGTTGAACTCCTGCAGATGGTGTTTGGTGAAAAAGCTGCAGATTACTCCATGGTTCTCTTCACTCACGGTGACCAGCTGGGAAGCACGAGAATTGAAGATTATTTTAGTAAGAGTCCCCAACTAACCCATTTAATTAGAAAATGTAACTGGCGGTATCATGTCCTCAATAACGCTGTCCCTCATAAGAGTCAGGTCTCTCAGCTGCTTACAAAAATCCAAAATATGGTCTGTGACAATGGAGGGAAATATTACACCAACGGAATGTTCCAGGAGGCTGAGAGAGCGATCCAAGAGCGAGCAAAGGAGATCATGAAGGCCAGTGCTGAGCAGAAACGCAGAGAAGAAGAAAAACTGAGGGCCATGTTTCAAGGAGACAAACTGAAGGCAGAGATGAAGGGTCTCAATGAAGAGTATGAAAGAAAATGTCGAGAAAAGGCAGAGAAGAAAAACAAATTCATCGAAGCTGGTATGGTGGTGACAGCCGCTGAAGCCGGTGTGCTAATCGGGGTTGCTGCTGGTACTGCAGGAGGTCCGCTTTGCATGGGCATCGGAGCCGTGGCGGGGGGACTCGCCGGGGCTCTAGTTGGACTCTTGGCACCAGCGGCTGCAAAATCAGTGAAAAAGAAATGCACTACACAATAAAACATATAACTTCTATGTTTACAATCAAAAGATACTGACTAAAGAACTGAGACAGCTACGTGTACTGTATGTTAAAAACCTCATCTTCTGTAATGAACGGACCAACTTGAATGGATGAACCGGAAGCGAGCCAGCTGTCACGGGAAGGGTTATTATTGTCTGTTCTGCAATTATACCTCTTGTATGTATGTTGCATATTTCTAATGAACTTGTTTGTGGAGGCAGCCTTTGCTAACATATCTTTCATATGTAACACATTTTTGATGATAATTTTTTATTATGTGTGTGTTCCTGCAACAGCAAGCCTCGGTTGTGCAGAATGAAAAAACAGCAGCTTTTGAAATGTATCTGTTCATATGTGTGTGTGCAACTAGTACTACTACAGGATAAATGTTGTACTTCTATTTCTATATGCCAAGGAGCTGTTTAGGCAGATGAGAAGTGAAATGCAATGGGATAATGTGCAATAAAATACATATAATAAAACCTCATCAATGAAAATTATCTGTATTTCTATCAGTCCACTTTTTTGCTCCTTGTTTCCCTTTTGTTTAAAAAGGCTTTTTATCTCACTGTCTCAGCTGACAGCTGGACTCGGTGTCCCTCAGGGAAAATGACCATCCCTCATCAAATGGCATAAAAGGAGCAACACATTGCTCTGAAGCAGCCCTGCCTCACATACACATGCCGACACACTCACATGCACGTATAATGTATGTAGGGTGCATACGTGTACAGTCATTTTCTCACTCTGACTTGTAACACACACACACACAGGAGAGCAGGGACAGGGACTATTTTAAGGGGTTTTCTCATGCAGTAGTAATGGTTCCAAAGGCCACTGAGTACAATAGAGGTCTACAGTTAACAGCTTGGTGGGCTGTGACACTGGAGACACGTAAGTGGCTTGGGGTGAATCTGTCTTCGGAAATTAAATTCAACAACCCAGACAAGCTTATTTCAAGCAGAGACGAGGGGAAAAATACGGCTGACTGTATCTGAGCAACACTGCATTTTGTGTGCGTGTCTTAATATTTGTGTGAGATGTTTTTTTTTTCAAATCTTCTGAGGCCATTTGTCCCAACAGCAAAATGCACTTTATATGACACATGGGATCCTAGACAGTGAAGCGACATGGTTACAGTTTGGGTTTGTGCATTTTAAGCAAGAAAGCGTGTTTCCATCCACCTGTTTAATGCACATTTTTAACATGTGCATAAAAAGCTTGTTTTCACATATGGCTGGGATAAAAATGCAGGTGTATTGATAAAAGCGAAATGCAACAATTGAAACACTGTGAATAAATCGTCATGTGAAGCAAGTGACCGAAGCCTAATCTTGAAGGTCCAGACAGCGACAATTACACCACATGGCAAACTCCAAAAACTCATCTAGGATCATCCACAAGACGGCCTTCACACACACACACACACACACACACACACACACACACACACACACACACACACACACACACACACACACACACACAAACAACAACTTCTGTGGCTCGTCAGGTAACTTATGGTCAACCAACAATATTCCTTCAGTTTGAAGTAGCCTCCGACCCAGTGTCCCTAATGACAGCAACCCACCTCAACCCAATTTGCCTAATTTGAAAAAACGCTGCAATTAAGAAAGTATGAACAACTGAATTTACTTAACTTTTAACAATGTCAATCTACTATAGGATCCCTGTGCTGGAGCTAAAAGGTAGCTTGGAGGCACCTGAATATTAGGAACAGTCTTCCAAATTTAACACCTTCAAGCAGATTTTAATCTAGATTTTGTAAGAAATATTCACTTCACAAAAATACCCCTCTTCTGCACTATGGGTTGATTTATGAGTTGTTCTGTATTGACACGATCACATGTCACGTAAGGAGATCCAATGTTCTGTTGATACTGACGTAAACTGTGAAAATGAATTTGATCTGTCACAGGTAGTAAAGCGATGTATGAGGATACATTTGTTGTCGAAAATTTAAATAGAACCTGAGAGATAAAGCAAAAATTTTCAACACTGTTACTGATCACAAATTAACCCTCATTGGCAGAAAGCTCACTATAACTCGGTCGTATTTGTGACACAAAGCCCTGTAAATTCAGAATACCTCAGAGTGATGTATGCAAATTTGAAAATGCAATTACTGGACCATTTCAAGTAAATGCATTTCATTCGCATGTACTGGATAACAAAGATAATGAATGTTGCTATTAAAGAAGGGAAGTTCCCAAAGGATCATTTCAGGGGACCTCCTAACACACTGAACTGGATGAAGTGATTTTCTCACAGGAAAGGTTTAGTACATCAGGGTGGGAGTTTTAGAAACTGTTCTACAATCAGTCAGCTCTGATCAAGGTCAAAGGTCAAAGCATTTGCTGTCGTGTGCACAGTTAAAAGAAACAAGTTCCCCTGTACAATGAAATTCTTGCTTTGCCTTCCACTACGAACATTGTTTTGAAAAAATAAAATAAAAATAGAAATGGCAAAAAAATATAATAAATAAAATCAGAATTACAAATATATTGACATGATATTTACAGTAAGATGGATGTGCAAAAATGTCAGCTCAAGTGATCATAATACAATGACAATATTATACAGTATGGATACAGAGATGATGTATATGAATATATATAAATGTAGTAGTAAAGTATAAATATAGGATGGAATACTGCGTCAGCATAAACAAATATGTGGTTGTGTATTTGCTAAAATGGGTTGGGGTGGAGCATGTGTGGTTGAGGTAGTTAGGGTGGTGGCAGGGGCAGTGGCTGTAATCTGTTTATCAGTCTGGGATATGTATAATGGCACCTTAACCCTTAACAATTAGTATTTCATATAAGTATAAATATTAATAAAGCAATAATAAAAGGGTTGTTACAATGATCTATTGCATCTGGAGGTGCAATATGTTGTCAGTAAATGAATAATAAGATAATGAAAATCTGAAATTTTTGGTCAGTTTTTGTCCCTGATGAACTAAAACAAAGCAACATTGTGGGAGCATTGTGGGAGATTTTCACAACTTCGCAACCCAAAAGTTATTTTTATTAATGCATTATTTCTCATCCATAAAACATTATGAACTGATTTATTAATCATAGCAAAGCAAGCCATCAGTTATAACTTATTAAGCCTTTATAAAACTGAGATGGATACAAAAGAGAGAGAGAACGACAGAGAAACAAAGACACACACAAAGATGATTTTCAAATAAATTTTCAGATGGAAATGAATAATTCAAGGATCCACCTTTGGGATTAAGTTCATCTAAAAGAAATCATGTAAAAGTGGTGGCAGGAAGATGAGCGGGGTTGCAGTGTCAAAACAGCTCACATGCAAAAAGCCACACCAGCATCAATAATTCTGCAAGGCTTGCTTGGCATGCTTCAAGTTTACCCTGCCCCCCCCCCCCCCCTCCCTCACTTCAACATACACATCCATACAGAAAGAGAGAGAGATGTGCCGAGTGAATAAACTCGTCCATGAAGCATGAAAAGCATTGCATTGTGTCATTATGTAGCACATCCATAACTGCGCTCATCCAGGGAAGCACAGCTCTGCACATTCACAGACGTTCCTCAGACTGTTTTTTTCTCCCTTGTATTTCTTTACCATTCCTACTTTTCCAACACAACGCGCTTTTTTTTTTAAACACACTCAGGCTGGCAACCATTGATCCTGGGATAATGGAGTTATCGCTGATGGCAGCACAGGTAAGGAAGTAGAAATACATTTATCCATTTAAGTTGTTACGTTTAAGAGGCAATTAAATCCAAACGTATTATTACTAAGGAGGAGGAAAGTACTTGATTACACTGCTGATTACAGTTTACAGAGGGTTGTTATCTTTTCACTGTAACTAAACCAAGCTCAGCAAAGAAGAGCTAATATGTTGCTGAGCTCTTTAATCTTATTTGTGTGCTTTCATTTTCTTGTATGTTTAAAAGTTGTTATTCAACATTTGTGACAGTATCACTGTTTTGTTTGTTGCTTATGAAACAGATAAAATATGTAAGTTATTACAAGAGTAGACAGTGCAGATGCTTCCATGGTCTATTTTTGTCAGCCAGAGGAGGCAAAGGAAACTATTTGGGAATAAAACGTAGCTGCTCGCATTGACTCACTGGAGCGTTAGAAAAGTTTTCGTACGTTTGTAAAGCACAAATTTGCACGGCAGATATAAGATTTTGGACAGTGTGCACACACAGAGGTGACTCAGACCTCGACATAGCTTCTCCAGAAGAAGCACG
Organism: Centropyge bicolor; assembly: GCA_037975185.1. Taxonomy (NCBI): domain Eukaryota; kingdom Metazoa; phylum Chordata; class Actinopteri; family Pomacanthidae; genus Centropyge; species Centropyge bicolor. Next base: position 2,017,075 of record JBBMOC010000047.1, read on the forward strand.
CGAGCGAGGACTCAGGCTTTATCCAAACAACTGAGTCACTACGAAGCTGCTGTTTCAGTCTTCTTGTCATTTGAACTTTTTTTTTTTTACCGGAGTGAAACATCCCTGATTCTTAAACACAGATTGCATTGAAGGTGAGAGCAATTTTGGTTTTCTGTTAACAACATTAAAAAGTTGGACAAAGGTATTGATCAGTGAAGTTAAGAAGTGAAACAATAACAAACATTTTTTTTATGCATTATACACATTTTTCAGTTTTGTGTGCAATTGGGTTTTTGGACTAGATGAATTTCTTCATAAAAATGGGGGAAATTCATCTAGGAGAAATTGCAATTGTTCTCTATCTGCAAAGAAGGATAAACTGAAAGATAGAGAAAGTGATTCTGTCTTTTTCTTGAGGGTGCGTTTGTTTCTTCCATCAGAGCCGCTGCAGCAGTCTCATCCATTTTCTCTCTCTGCATCGTGGTAAAACATTCTCGTCCCATTTTCTGCCTGTTTTTTTTTCTCTCTCTCTCTGACTTCTCTGACCTATGATGTTGAGCTTCAACTAGCCCGAGGGCAGAGCTTTATGTCACAATCAAGGTCCCTTTGTGAGTTGTGGGGCCACGCAGCCTATGGATGCGCTTTGAGAGCAATTACTGTGCTGTGGCTTTCAAGTGCAAGTCCTACTTTTACTGCACTCAATCGCTGCTATTTCGTTGCTCAACTTGCATGAGGAGGCCTTGAGAGTTTTTCCTTTCTTGTTAGAAAGAAATATGGTTGATGCTGTGGTGAGGAGGAGGAGGTTCATTACGGCTGTGTCTTTAGATCTGCACAGTTTTAATAAATATTTAATGTCCAACATGAAAGATATGTTTGACAGGAACGAATAATTTAAATCAGATCATGAAGCAAACTTCAGAGATTGTTGCTTCAATTTGATCTATGAAGTTTACTTTTTTATTAATGGTACAATTACTTTGATGACAAATATATTGAAAGGTATGAACACCTAACTGAAAAGGAATATTTATAGTGAGTGTGTTTGTACTGTGATCCAAAATGGATTGAAGAAGAGTTTCAAATTGGAGCAACACAAGATAGTCTTATAGAGACTGAGCGCCAAAAAAAAATAAATGTCTGTGTAATTTTGTACAGGTGATAAAATGTATAAGTGTATTACGTGACAGTATTCTAGATGATTAGATTTCACTGTTTCTGGTGACATCTGCCACAGCAGTTCAGATTTCTTACATCAGAAACAGTGCTGCCTGCTCAAATGTGAAATCACGCCATCTGCTGGTTGTATCACAAATCATTTCTCCCATTCCCTTTCACATTTTGTGGACTCAGCTTGAGCCTTCTCATATCACATTTTATGACACCAAGGATCATGAGTCAAGTTGGAGAACACTTATGAACCTAGAAGATGTCTTATAGCAGGGCACATGCAGCAGTCCTGTTGTGCAGGTGAAGTACCTATTTCCCGCAGTGTACCCTGTCCAGCTGTGCAGATTTGATATGATAACCATCTGCTCAATGGTGCTAAATCAACAAACGCCTCTTTGCAAAGACACCCTCAAGTCATGGCGAAAGATGTTTCAGTCTTAGTAAAGACATTTTTTGAACTGTGGAGTAAAATTGTATGTTTAAATATTCCTGCAGATTCAAGGTCCCATTTTCTACTTTCTCCATTGAGCGGCATTCCCCTTTAATTCTCTGACTGTTGTCACCGAGCCTGCTCCAGACGTGAACCCTGTCAGGCTGAAGGAGTTTGATGGAAAGCCTCATCTGATAGCCATCTGTTCTCAGATAGTTAATCAGGTGTGCTCAATGTGTGGTCCTTAATCACCCCACGCTAACTGTCTCTGAGCGCTCTGCAGTCAACGCCGCAACGTTCTCACTAAAGAAAACCAGGCACCTCCAAAACTTTGCTTCATAGAATTTGAAAAAAAAAAGGCTCTCTCTTTTTTTTTTCTTCAAAGAACCAAATTCAGCCTATTGGAAATAACTACATCAAGTCCACCAAATATAATAAACATTTAATATTCTTGTAGGTCATGTCAACAATCATGTTATTCCTCGTCAACTGATGTTCTTGCTGCGATGTTTCAAATGTCCTTCAACAAGACTCTGAGCTCAAACTGGGCCCAGTGTCTGACCTTGTGCTAGAGACTATTTTCTCTTTCTTTCTGTAACACAGCCTTTTCTTTCTGTGAGTTAATGTTGGGTTGGTCTTAATTAAGTCGTGTCTATCAAAGTGTGTGTGATGGAGAGTTGGGTCAGATTACCATCTGCTAAAGAGTTTATCAGTTACTTCAGGGGGGCATCTCTCTCCCAGACAGCAGATCTGATCGATCATGGGTAACTCTTCCTTTCAGTTAATCCATATAGTGTGTTTGCATTACAAAACCAGGTTTTCCTATATTTCTAGACAATAAGAATTTCAACACTGTCGGCATAACTTGTGTTGCAGAGGCACTTTAGTACCATTGTACCATGTACTTAAAACAATATTTATTTCAATTTCCCTCGAATACAAAACATCTTATCTTGCGAGTGAACTGAGAGTATTTTCTTTTAGCATTCAATGCCTTCATATGCCCATTAAAAACAACTGGATTCCACAAACAGCTGGGATAGCCAGGTCACACATTCCCTCAACACCCAGACTTTGGATTAATTAGTTCCTGAGGTGTTGATATGGAATAAACATACGTTGGTAAAGCACAACATTGTGCTCTATATCGTATATTCTGACCTCCTTTTGCAGCCTCTTGCTCCCCTGTGTCTCTTTCCATTTTATTACATTGGTGCTTTTACAGTGCAACTATCCAAGGTGGAATGACATCTGTGTAGATGTCTATGAAAGCTTCTTTACAGTGTGTTATTTCAACGTCGAGAGTCGAGTTAACCTTCAGTGATGAGCAGAGATTTTGACTCTGCTGAACACGTTGAGTGTACAGACAGATGAGTCATTCATGGCACGCAGACTATAAGCTCTGTAATGCTTTATTCATCCAGGATGGATGGCATGACAGATTAGACACACACACACACACACACACACACACACACACACACACACACACACACGTCACACATGTATGGATGGACACAACTGCACTTTTGTTACGTAAATTGTCAACCCACACTTCACCTCAGGGATTTAAGAGGGGGATCATTTAGAAAAACCTTTATTATGGCCATATACCTTCATGTTTACATCATGTCATTAGTGACAGTGTTAAAGTTTCAATTTCAGGGTTTGATTTAAAACCAGTTCAAGGATCAAATAATACATTTTCCTTTATGGTGGGATTTCAGGGCAGGCATGCATTAATCTTGCCATGAGCCTGTACAACCTGTAACCCCATTAAATAAAAGCATGTCAAGTGAGTGAAAGCTTATTTCTATAGTACATTTAATCACATTGCTTAAGCTTTAAATTTGAGATGCAGTAAACACTGCATTAACTTTCTGGGATACCTTGGCAGTACGGTATTATGTCAGCTTTTTGTTTTCTTTTGTATTAGAGGATTAGGATAATCTCTCTCACACACATCATATATCACTTATATTATATTGCACTGCAAAGTGGTTTGACACAAGCACCAGAAACATCCCCGACAAACCAGTCCATACACCTAAAATATTATGTAAGCATGTGAGAAAAACATTTTCAGTAACCTACAGTACTGCACATATGAACAATTAAAACCTATGGGTGCATGTGCTTGTGTGATTTATCTTGTACCATGTGAGTGACCTGTGCATTATAGCATAAAGTGCCACGATTCATTTGAAATTTGCCAAACACTGGAGATGAAAATGGAGTTAATCAGGAAAAAAAAAAAAGAAAAAAAAATCTTATTACTGAGGATTTTTATTTGGGACTTTACCATTGATTGGTCTTTCATTAGTTAGTGCTACAAATAATTGGGGACCTGTGGTTAAATGGAAACAACAAGTGGGGTTTAATACTAGAGAACACTACAGTGTAGCCAACATATGCTGTTTTAATAAAGAAGTCAGTCAATGAAAATGCTGGTGCAATTAGTTTTCCACACAACAGGGCAGTAAAAATTTGGTTACCTTGCTGAGGAGTTGGAGGTGTGCAACCTTATTGTCTGTAACTCTTCATCTAACTTGTCTTATGCACAGATTTGTGATGAACAGTCACTGTCAGGACTAACCCCAGTGACAAATACATGCTACTTTGTGTGACTGTTTGACAACCAGCTAAACACTTTTGATGCAAATATCTGATAAGGTGTAAAGTGTGTGAACAGTAAACAGGTTTCTTAAAACAACATAACACATAAATTCTCACAGGCTGTGACTTAACCTCCAAAGATCTGGCGTCCAGATGTGTGGAAATCACATCGTACACCTAGTTTTTTTTACATAGCCAATGATAAATGCTTTGAAAGTTTTATATTTTGTTACAGGCATATGATGTCTTCCTGCAACTGTTTGCAGCATTTCAAATGAGCCATGTTGTTGGAAACACAGAGTTTTGCACTCTATTACACAAAGATGACTTTATTGTTATATATTTAGTTTTTATACTTCAGGTTTCAATAAGCCCAAATAGCAAAGAGAAATAAAAAATGCATATCAAACAAGAGCTCGGGTCTTAAAAAGGTTGTGTGTTCAGCAGTCAATGCTCTTGGTTACATGCACCTTCACCAACTTCTCTGAATATCCCCGGATGCCAACAGGCATTTACAATCAACATGACTCACCATGTTCTGATTTCATTAAGAGTTCCTCCCTCTGCTGCTCTGAGCTCACTCATCGTGACAGGAGCGACAGGATGTCTTTCATTAGGTGATGACATGAAGCCAGGTTTCATGAAGTGCACTCAGTAGACTTCACACGTCTCAGCGCATGCAACAGTAACAGGGCTAGTACGTCTGTTGGCGGGGTTAATGAAACGGAGCTTAACAGAGCGTGAACATGAAACACACTATATGATGAGAATAACTGGAGGAGCGGTGTGTGTTGGATGCATTGTGTCGGTGTGCAGTCTTTGCACGCATACCTCTGTGTTCCTGTTTGCACACTGAGGCGCTTCTCTGCTTTGGTTGCACGTTTTTACATGCTTATTCACTAACCTTTGGATTTCATAATATATTAATATGTTGCTTACATGGAAAATTTTCACTTTGTTTTGAGAGCTTGCAAAGTAAAAACGTATTTGATCATAGCGACAGACAGGAAATGAGGTGAAAGAGGGATGTGGCATGCAGCGCAGGTATCCAAGTCTTTATTCTTATGTGTCTTATACGATGAAATACTCTTCCTGCAAGTCTAGAGCCTATCACATTATATATTGAAATTGACCTTGTACATATTGGCATTACAATATTTTGTCCAGAGTGTGACTTTCTGATGTGTTGCTTGGTTTATGCATTTGTTAAGATTAGTTTTTGGGCATTTTCGTTTTATAAAATTATCATAGTGGTGGTTGAAAAACAACGGACACATGAAACCAACAGCGGTCCCCCGTGTTGCAGGCGGATGTTTTGTCGAGCCATCCGCCCTGACACATGTTGTTCTGGGGCATGTATGATGATGTTGTTCTTCTTGGAAGTTACATAAAGTTAGAATTCCCAAAACAATCACATGGGCATCTGCGTGAATGCTCGCAAATATCTGCGTATGCACATTTGCACCTTTCAGTGTGTGCGTGTGTGTGTGTGTGTGTGTGTGTTTGAAGCGTGAAGGGTCTTATGAAAGCTGGATAAGGTCACTTAATGATGTCAGCGAATACTGTTCTTTGCACTTCTGTCAGGCTCTGAAGCCTCCAGCAAAACTTAGCAAAGGCTCAACCAGCCATGAGAACAAGCCTCTCTCTCTCTCTCTCTCTCTCTCTCTCTCTCTCTCTCTCTCTTTCCACGACCTACAGACCGGACACCTCTGCCTCCTGTCATTCATCTTCTTGCTCGTTCTCTTTTCTCTTTCTCTCTCTCTCTGTTATTCTTCTTCCCTTCATTCTTGAATTCAATCAGCTCAGCCGCCCCTCTGGACACGTTCTAGCAGCAGTATTTTCTTTTCATCACACGGCTCAATAAGTTGGAAATTATGGAAATTATTTTCAGCTGCTTCTGCTTTTTGATTTGCTTTGCTTGGTGTCCATTATTTCAGGGCAAATTCATCGTCCCATGAGAGTCATTTGAAATGAACTCAGTCAAATGTGCTTTTATTCCAAAATGGAGACCCACTGCCGGCAGGAGACAGTGTCTGCAGCTCTTTCACAAGGATTAATAAAATAAAATTATTTAAATGGAATGTCTTGTTAAAATAATTCAAATTCATTTTCTGGAGGGTTTTTTTCCCCCCCAATTCTTTGACAGATTCTTATTAACTGAAATTCCATTTTGATGCAAATCTCAATAGTAGACAGGCAATTTAAAATCAGCCATTAAAGAGACATAAATTAAGCGAAGATCAAATCTGTACAAAACTAAAGACCCAACTCACCAGCCAGCGCACCAAGTCCTCTGATCACTCAAGTTTAAATTCATCCTGCATAGAAAACTGATTCAATCTCAACTTACCAGAAAATGTAATTTTGAATGTTAATTGCATTTGTAGTTTTTGAGATGAGGACATCAGTTCTTTGGCCCTGTGTAGTCTCTATTTTACTATGCTCATTTTAGCATTAAGCTCAAAGCACCACGGTCCCTCAGTAGAGCCTCATGGCTGCAGACTCTTGGCCTTGTTATAATGCAAATGAGAAGAGAAGTAGCCTCCAGCAATTTAAACAGCTTTCATATAATGTGAAACAATTTGAATAAATGTTGATTATATGACTGGATGGGGACATGTAATGTTTAAATTGTACAACCTTATCCTTTTTTGGTCAAACCTTACAAAGGTAGAGAGGTAGAAAAGAAGGATTCATATAGTATATTTTCCTCTCATCTCTCTATAGTATCTTTCCCCTCTTCACTTTCTCTCTATCTTTCCCTGTGCTTCTCCTTTTATGACAGATGTTTCAGGCAGGAGAGGAACATCTGGCTGCTGTGGGGCTGTTTATTCACCCTTTAATTTCTTTCTCCTCTGTCCTCCCCCTCTTTTTGTTTCATCCTTGTTTTTCTGTCAAAGTGGTCACAGATGGAGACTCAAATTTCCATCCCTGCAAATAGTATATAATTGGGGAATTTAACATTTTAATATAAAATGCAAATATGATGCTCCTTTGTTTGGTAAAGTTGTGTATCTGAGACAGTGTGCAGAAGGATGAAATCTTCCCCTTTCCCCTGGAGCAAACATCACATGGCGGGCTACACTAATAGCTTGTGAAACAAATAGCTTGTGAAACAAATGCCTCATAAATGATAAGTGAGTTCTGGCCGCTTGTGCTCTCCTTCCTCCTCATCCTCAGCTAATTATGGGAGAGATATTTTTTTTCTTCACCCAAAATCTCCTTATTCCGCTCAAATTCCCCCTCTTTTTAAATAACCCCCGGGCTCCAGTGTGTTGTTCTTGTGTGTGTGTGTGTTTGCCTTTCCAGTGATTGATGAATGTGTGTTCCTGCTGCATATGTGTGCGCAGTCATTTGTGCCTTCTGTGTGTGTGTGTGTGTGTGTGTGTGTGTGTGTGTGTGAGAGAGAGAGAGAGAGAGAGAGAGAGAGATCACCGGAGGCAGTTTCTGAATCTTTCCTCAACGTAGAAGAAGATTATATAACTTTATAAACCGTCACTTTTCTGGACACACACACACACACACACACACACACACACACACACGCACACACACACACACTTACATGCAGTCACTCAGAATGAATTGTTGAAATGTTTATACACACGGGCAATGCATGCACCTGTGCTTAAAGAACAGAGACGGGCTAATAAATGCAAACGCATCCACACATACACACACACACACACACACACACACACACACACACACACACACACACACACACACATACATATACAGACAAAGACTATACACATGCGCTTCCTCCCTCTAAGCCCCCACAGGACACACACTCACAGATGGGCACGGGAAACACACTCACACGCCCACTTATTCTACACAATAAGGATGTAGTGCACTTGATACGTCATGCAGCAAAGACTTCTCATTTTACGAGATGTGGAAGATTGAAGCTGTATGTGTTTGTGGACGTTTGTAGAGATGATGACAGAAAGGAGGAACACGAGGATACTGTTGAACAGTAGTGGATAAAAGTTTGATACAGGTGAGGGACAGAACAGAAGACAAAAATAGCCATAAAGATGAAAAAAAGAGAATATAGACAGAGACAAGGAAAAGGAAAGAGGGCGATGGAAAAGCAAGAACAAGTGGATGTGAGATGAGCCCATCTTTCCCTTTTTTTTCTTTCATACCTATTTTCATCGTCTAGAGACAGAAGCTAATTAGACACAAGTGGTGGCAGTGGACACCTTTTTTTTCAATGTATTAAAGTGTTGGATAGAGGGGTAATAAAGAAAAAGAGGATACACATGTATTAGAGAGATTTTATGATTATTTTTTTGCTCTTCTTTAACTCAAAAGAAACGTGAAATGTGACGATGACACAAACAATGTGTTCAGACAGATGTTTTCTGCATTGATAGACAAGCAGATAGACTCATGTTCTTTAACCTGTGCACATGCATCCACCCATATAGATGCATGCTATTAATATTTGTACGAGCGCTCACACACACACACACACACACACACACACACACACACACACACACACACACACACACACACACAGTGAACATGCAGATTCACAGGTGCATGCTGTAGCAATGTTGATGCATGCATGCGTGTTAAAATACTCAGATACATAAAGGAAGCCTTTTGATTGAGTTACTTGCTGTTACCTGCGTGTGCAGTTTCAGATGTAGACGCAGAACAGCTGAACATCCAGCTCAAATCTGATTTGTGTCATCCTGCCCTTACAGCCATTTGTCAATCTGCTACTTCCGTAAAGAGGATTTTTCACTGTGCTCACTGAGCTCTGGAAGAGTTTCTCCTTCACTTAGACATGAACCCTTTTCACACCTGAATGGATAAAAAGCACCAACTGCTGGGCTAATTTTGGGCTCTTCTCTGGCATCAATTTGGAAAAAAACATGCTTGCTGTCAAATTTCTATCCACCAAAATCAGATTCTAACAAAGTATGAGGACAGGCTGTTTTAATGCTTGGTTTTAGATCTACAGTGACTGTGTGAGGCTACACACATCCAGCTCAGCTGTTTCAGAGATGAAAGCGTCACCTGGAAAACTCCCCTCTGTCGCCCAAACACGCAGTAGGCTACACACAATTTTTTTTTCAAATACACCGACATGTCCCTGCTGTGTTCTGTCTCTCTCTGTCAGTATCACATACACTCCGTTTGCACACATACACTCACTTGCTCACAGCAGGATGTCTAAATCTGTCTCACACACATGCTCTCACAGTGTGTGTTCAACTCTCTCCTTTTCACTGGGAGGGATCTCTCTCTCTCTCTCTCTCATCCACATGGTGTTCAGTCTCTCACTGAGCGCTGCTCCTCCCTCCCCTTTGGATGCACTCAGTCTAACTCTGAGTGTAGGACAGGACCGACAGAGCTGATCTCTCTCTTCACATACAGCCGGCAGTAGGTACAACTCTCTTTCTCGCTACATGTTTCTATGTATCGTCTATGTTTTTTTTTTGTTTTTTTTTTACCATCCTCTCTCCCACCTCTTCTTAACCCATGACAAACAATGAAAACATCTGTCCTTTCTGTTTGTCTCAGCCTATATTCTAACAAGAAAAAGTAGCAGGAAACCTATGAGGACAATTAAAAAAACCTTTAGCTGCATTGTATAACTTTTATAAATCAGCTTCAGTGTTGGTATGACTTCATTTGGGAAGTAGCTGAATGACTGAATACTGTTGGTGCATGAGATGATACCCTGCTTCTCCAGATGCTAGACGAATTCAGACAGAGAGGCGTATCTAACAATGAAGTAGATATCTCACATTAGATTCAGTAAAAAGCTCCTGCAGTGGATGAACTTTCTGTCCTGGAACAGAGAATCTATCATACGTAGGGATCAACTCTTACACGTTCATAGAATTATGCACACAAGTCTATGACAGTATAAGAGTTGACATGACACCAGCAGTGGAGCACTTACTTCTGTTCTGTTGTTGTGATGCTTGAAATTATTTTCAGAATGAACAACAGATCTTGCAAACTAATATTTTTTCCTGCCAGTGGGTGCAATTTCTATTTCTGAGCTTACACTTTTTATGTTGACTGATTGTGTCTTACTAACTTTATAACATCATTGCTTCACTACGAGGGTCCTGAGCTGACTGCTGTGGCAGCTGGTGTCAGTTTTCTGTAACCCTACCTTGTATGCTGTCGAAATAGCACCCATCCATTATGTGAGGAGTCACCTTACTTTGCATTTTGATTTTATGAATGATGATTTTTTTTTTGCCATGCATGTCTATGTGGTGTTCAGATATTGTTAAATAGTATATTGTAGGTTGTTATTGTATATGTGTGTCTTTGTGGATCTAGTATAACTGTAGATGACATTTTATAAACTGGAAACATTTTGAAAGAATCACATTGAGCTCTTTCAATATAGTATGAACAACTGTAAAAAAAAAAAAACTTCAACCAACAATAGATGCAGTGAATGTGTGAAGCAGTCCCTTATATAACTGTAAATCTGAATGAACAGATTGCTGCTTTTCTACACAGCTTGATAATTAGTGCAGTGAATGTAAGCATATGTGGTTGTCTGTATGTCTGGGAGGGTTCCTGTTCCCACCACTCAGTTTATATTGTGTAGTATATATGACATGGACACTTAGCAGTTTACAGCTAAGGTTAATACAAAGTGGATGCTGCATTGTAGACATTGTGAGCACGAGCAGATTTATATAAGGATGAAGTTATATTTTATTTAGCATTACCAAACACCAGTCTTCAAATCTTGATAAAACACTGCCATTTTTTGACTGCTCGTCTCTTCAGAGAGTCATTCTCATTTGACGTGTGCAACTTAAATGCTCAAACCAATATGAGGCTTTCCTCTGGTCTATTCTGTTTGCACACATAGTGTCACAGTGAAATTAGCCAACAAATGTTATGTTTGCATTAGAAGGTACATTCTTGCTATAGGACAGATGTTTGCCTTCACAGCTGAGTTACTCTGGCCGTTAAGTTTGTCAAATGCATTTGGAGAACTGCTGCGAGTAGACGGATCTTTCTGAAGAGCTGAACAGAAACATTTGAAAGCCTCCACACTGTGTATTTGTTAGACATTTGGTGCATTTTATTCTCTCAAATTCTAAACTCATTGACTATATAGCTCCTGTGGATGAGAAGCTCATGTGTCGTTCATTAAGATTTTCCTGCAGTTTCCTGGTAAACAATGAGGCAAAGACACAAAGAGAAGAACGATGTCTGAATGTTGAAAACTGCGGCATCTCACAGTCTGAAGTGTCGAGAATTCGGTCAGGCTGCACTGGAGAAAAAGAGTTGCTCCGATATGTGCCATCAACAAGATCATGGTGACTCGCTTTGGTTCTGACTGGCAGATTCGGATTGGCATGACCTGTCTGTCTCAGTTTAATCAGTCCTACAATAAACCTCATGTTCAGTTGAGGTCTACTTTACACTTTGGCATCTAGATAACATCATTAAATATCTTGTACCCTGACCTTGCATACATTAAGCTTTTTGACTTTAGACTGTCCAGTTCTAAAAAACAAACTCATTGCATCATGGGTAGTTAGTCTTCCAGGCCTGTGGTGTAACACACTTGCACATGCATTCATACTCACTGTTTTTGTTGATGACCTTTCTGTGCTGTTCTACTCACAGAATGAGACACAGCTTCCAGGCAGGGACTTTTTTTAATGAGGAGGTGAACGGCTCTTTCCGTTTGCTAGAAAAGGGTTTGTCTTCAGGTTGGGATTATTTCTATATGATTTTATAATCAGTTGCATGTTTGGGTGCTTTGGGTTGTGAGAAGGAGAACAGCAAACAATCCCTCAGTCATGAAAAGCCTGAGAGGCAGTTTTAATTAAATATACATATTAAGTGGCTGATGTGAGAGCTCGCAAAGTTTCCTCATAAATTATGATGCCATATATTAATGGTTGTAACATTTTAGACTCTTTTTTTTTCCACTTCTGAGAAGAAACTAACACACGCACACACACACACACTGGTTGGTGTTATGGTGATGTTCTAAGACAGTCGTGCATAAATAATGACGTATAAAGGAAAGTCATCATCCTGTACATCAGTGGAATTTAATGTATACCAAGTCTGGAATCCACACATGCTGGTTGGGACATGTGATATCTATTTATAAATGTACATCTTACTGCATGTGTAGAATATGTAGAGAGCTGTTCTTTGTTGTGACATCATGAAAACCCTCTGTCTCTCTAACTACTCTACAATCTATTAGAAACTCTGTTGTAAATCAAGACAGGCTGAAGAAGCTGGTTTGACCAAAACCAGCCAACATCTGAACCATGTCTGTGGCCCACACCTCCACCCAGACAAGTGGTGTCCGATATCTCATGTCATGCCCCTTGTGAATCCTCACTGACCCCTCATTCAAAACGAGTGACTAAACTTTAACAACCTGCTAACATATGTTAAAGTCTGGAGGAAAGTATTTTAAGTTAAATACCTCCATCCCCTTGTGAAGAATGATAATAAGTACTAACTGAGCTTTGACACTTGATGTATTATACTGGGTTTCTCTTGTAATGTTCATTGATAGCAATAGTGAAACTGGTTTTTAGTCTCCTTGGTGTGAAGATGTCACATCTGCACACGCTACAATGGAAAACAAATCGATTTACAATGACAGGGGTTTGACCTCAGCTCAGAGAGGCAGAAACATTTATTCATCTGCTTAATTCAAATTCCTTATCTTTAATACATTTTGCACCCTCTCCTTCTGTTCAGGTGTGTTCTTGGGCTTTCGTACTCATTTCTTAGTATAACTGCATATAATTAAATATTGATATGTTCAATTTTAAAACATATTGACATTTCAAGCAACCACAGTTTTAACATCTGCCCCCTAATACACTGAAGATGAATGGATTAAACGCTGTTCTCCGAGAGCTTCAAGTAATGAGATGAAATCAAAACTACTACTTATACTACTAGAGAATGAGAAGAATATGACTATTTTTGTTTACATTTGGGTAAAATGGTAAAAGAATCTGAGCCTCCCCATTTTAAAAACACTGTACACTTTATTTGCATCCTAGTTTCCCACATACACATTTTTGACTATGAAATGATGTAAGTCAAACTTTCTGCATGTCAGGTTATGCAAGGACTTTTCCAAGCAAGGTCAGACTGGACTTCTATTTTTCGACACCAAGGGGAGAAGTGATGCTGTTCAGGGCTTTTTTATGTGCTACAACACCCGTAAGTTAAAGGGTCAAACTCACTTGAACCTTTCAGCTGTCGGAGTGAAAGCTGGAATTATTAATGGTCAGTGAGCTGTCTGTTTGTATCAGACCGTCCCGTCCACGCTTTGACTCTCAGACAGCCTGTGTTATTGTCTTTTTGGCAGTGTGACGTGAGCTTGCGTGAGAAGTTACAGTAGGTTATGTTCACACACCTGAGTTTACCGACTGCGCATCTGTGCGTCTGTAACACAGGTGTCACCACTCCGGAGCGAAGAGCTGCAAGCAACATAAGCAGCTACAAACAGAGGTGGTTTAAGTGTAGAAATGTGTGTGCTTGTTTCTTCCTCTGCAGACGTGAACATTTTAGGTTATTAATGACGAGAGATCACTGTACGTATACTGATCAAGTCTCTTCCTGTCTGTATGACTGGGTGCTAATGGAAGCCCCCCCAGGGACAAACACGTCCAGCTGAGACAAAAGCTGTGATCCAGTATCCACCTCACTTGTTTTGTTGCCTTTCCCTTCCATCCTCTGTCTCTTTTATTATATGTGAGGCATGTGTGAGACTTTGTTAATCCGTCTGAGAGTTAATCCCTTCGAGACGTCGATTCCTCGTCACTGTACAGTACAGCTGTCCTGAGACCAGGCACAGCTGTGGGGCTAACCTCCTGAACAGAACATGTTATTGTTCAGCCATGCCGTGCTCATCATTGTGAGATTCATTTAAAGGGCTGAATGCATCTGATTTTTTTTAGCATTTTGAGACAAACTGTTCCTCATGAGTTAAAATGTCTCAGCATGCACCGAGTGGATGGAAATCAGGTCTATGGATCTATGAATATTTCCGAGATCTCATCAGAGCTGAATATCCAGTCTGATCATGAAGAATCTGATCTTGATGAAATATGAGGTCTTACTCTTTACTCTTGTATTGTGATGTGTAAATTTAGACATATAACTAAATATACTTAACTATTTTATTAATGTTTTATCCTCATCAAAGTAACAGTACAACACAACTGCCAGTCCTTTTTGACCTGATTAATTTCCAGACAATTCTTCTTTTTCTTTTTCTGTTGCTCAAATCTGGAGAAAGTTGAATCCAAAGTGCTGAACTGGAGTTTTGAATTAACCAGCTTCTACAAAAACAGTTGAGATGAGTCTTCGCAGCCTTTAATTATCTGTCTTGTCCTCTCCTCCTTCCCCCTACCTCTCGACCCTGACAGCATTTCCCGGCCGTGAGCGGGGCCTTCATGGATTCTCCGTACAATGGCAACACGTCTTTGCAGACGTCCACCTCCAACCTCAACGCCGGCTATTCTCGACCCTCAGAAGCAGAGGATGATGGGAAAGTGTCCAGCGACACCATCTGGCTGTGGATCGCTGTGCTGGCCACCATCGGCAACATAGTGGTGGTGGCTGTGGTTTGTGCCTGTGCCTTCTGACGAGATGGAAGCAAAGATACTGTTGGATAATGGGAAATCTTGTACAGCCTGAATATATATTTTTCTTCAGAAACGATGTAAAATAGCCTTACTTTTAGATTGATGACCTTGGATTTTTTTTTTTTTTGAAGTGTAAGCTTTAGTTTTTGCACGAGATTCTTCATTCAGATATTTTTGAAACATTTTTTTTCAACAAATAAGAGTAGAAATATTAAACTAAAGTTAAAATAGAGAAGAAAGCTAATTTAGCTAAAGCTATTTATTTATTTATTCAAAAGAAGATTGACAAAAACTTTATCTGTTTGGTTCTACAGCCCAACACTGTTTAAAGCCACAGACTGAAAGTTGCTCATGTAAAACTTTGACACACAATGAGGGACTACTGAAGCAGATCCTACTTAAAATACTGGAAAGCCTCAAACCGACCAAACAGAGAACTCACACAGACAGATAACCATGCATGCAAGAAATTTACCCAGCATACATTTGAATGACCCAAATCAACTAAATTAAATCTGTAGATCACTTATGAAACAAACCGTGTTACTTTTATGTTAAAATGCTCAGATTTTCAACAACCTTTTGATCACAATCCTTAAACAAACACAATAACCTGAAACTAAGAGGAGCTTATCATTAACTTTATACTAATATCACATTCAGAGGTTTTCAAATTCAGCCAGTTTTCTTTACCTTGAAAATTTCCTTTCATGTGTGTTTTTTTATCATTGTCAAATGAACCATATGCTTCCTTAAAACAGTTACTACCAGTGAAACTACATTCAGATAAACTTCTCCTCAGGTTTGCCCTTTATAGTCTGAGGCTCAAAATGGCTCACAGGGATGTTCTATTTCAGCCTCCACGTGAATGCAATATTAACATTTTTTTAATGAGTCTCTCCTCCAGAGCAAAATACTAAATTTATTCATATTGGATTCCAGGCTTCAAAAAAAAAAAAAAAAAAAAAAAAGCTGTGGCCTTAATATAATAATACTGTGCTCGCCAATGGTCAGCTGGTTATGCAAGCCATACTGGTGTTACATAAACCCGTTCAGTCCCGGTTACACCACAAGCTCAGAGGAGGTCAGGCCTCAGAAAGACGAGGATTAGACAGGATCATATAGCTTGATCTCTTTGTGGGATCAGAAGCCAGAATGAGATCCAGTGTTGAAGCGAGGTCTGAGCCCTGTAAGGGTTTGATGATGCTCGATCAAAGTGCTGAACTCATGCATGCAGTATGTTTACTTTACTAATTCTCAATGCTCTGGCCAATAAGGGGAATTAATCAACCGCACTGATCAGTGCTGCTATGTCTGTCAAGCGTCCTCTTCTCGCAGTGATAATGGTGGCAGGTCACTCAAATTTTTTAGTAATCTCTCATTTCAGTGCTGCTGGTGTATTTTATCAGCTGTATCAAAAGTTGGCTCCATGATTTGGTTAAAAACAAAGTTTCTGCCCCTTTGACTTTTTAATGTTTAAGCTGACTCGTTTCAAAAATGAAACAGGTCTTAAAGATGCACTTTTTGGATACATACATACATGATAGTGGGCTAAATGATTGAGGATAAAGATGTTCCAAAATGTCTCCGTTCTCATCAGTTGATGATTCATATTGAAGTCTTGGAAATAAAGAAACAGCTTTGTTCTTATGCTGCAGTGTAGAAATAGTTAATCATACTATTAGAAGGAAAAAATGCAAGCTTCAGTTCATATGTGTTTGGTGAACTTCATGCTGTCTCTGATAATGAGTTCGTCTGGAGCTGCTAGAGTGTAAACTTTCCTAAATGAAGGCCAGGACAGAGACACTAATGTATACTCTGATATAGTAGCAGCTTCAGCACAGAGAGCAAACAGTGGATTTAATGTGGTATGAAACACACTTTAATCCATTTCTTACATGTCAACTCTGTCCTCACCACCCTGAGCTCATTATATATGGATCAGCATGAGGAGAAACCTACAGTTTGACAGCTATAAACTATGATTGGACAATCAAGATGATCTCATGACGTAACTTATACACTTCTTCCTAGTGTCCACAAATAGACCTCGCTGATGGCTAATTTAAAAGCTCCAGTTCGTCTGACATTCATGTCTTGCATTTGAAGAAACTGTATCATCCTTAAAAAGCCCAGAGGAAACAAACTCCATTTGGAAAAAGAACAGGAGCTCAGCTGTGATTGAGCAGTGATTTGTTGAAATTTAACAAGCGAGGAAGGTCACGCAGGGGCATTCCTTTCTGTCAGGGTTGCTTTTCCCCCCATTATAAAGATAAATACATCATTAAAAAGGGCAGCGACATTCACTTCAAATCGCTCTGAGACCGTTAGTGAGGAGATGAGATCTCCTCAAGCCGATAGGGGAGAGGCATGGGTGGGAGAAGATGAAGGCAGAGAGAGGACGTGTGGATATGGAATGAGAGAGACGGGGGTAGACGAAAAAGTCAGCGAGGTCAAAAAGTAACGAGAAGAAACTTAATAAAACTGGAATGTAGCAGAAGAACTATTATTTTTATTATTTTATTGTTTATTTGATGTGGACATCACAATTACATTGGGCAAACCAGATGTATTGTTTGAGTGTATTAGCACACGTGCTAATTTGCAACACTTTTAAAATAGTAAAAACAGTAAGAATTATAAGAACAGAAAGACAAAAAAGAAAAAGAAAAAAAGGAATGCGGTGTAGAATAACATTACAACAGTAAAAGAGTAAAAGAGAGGCAAACATAACCTACATGACATAAGAGGAATCAAACATAACCCTGTTTGCACACATGCTAATTTGCAACACTTGTCCCTACATTAGCTCGTTGTGAACTTTGGTGTTAGGCAAGTAAGTTCTGCTGTGACCAAAAACGATGCTATTGAGAACCAAAACAGTAAAAGCTGCCAGAAAAACAAGACGATAATCTGAAAGACTGTACAAAGCCTCGCAGAGCTGAGCTGAACTGCAGGGTAATAATTTTCTTTGTCACCACGAACAAACCCTTTCACATACAAGAAGCTGTGTGATGGCAATGATGATGATGAAGAAGATTTTAACCCATGCCAGTATGTTTCCCTAACCCTAAGCAAACCTTTACCATGGAGGCGTCAGAGAAGAAAATAATTTCATTTTTGCAATTTGAGAGGCATTGACAAATGATTTAGTTATGATATCGGGGGCATTGGAGAGAAATTACTAATTGATCAATGTATTTGTTTTGTCATAATTTGGAGGACTTGTTGGCAACATCATTGTCCTGTACTGTTTTCTTGAAGTATGGGACATCATCAGGCTACTGAGTACTATATGTACCACTGATGGCATTCTTCCTGCCACCATGCTGGTACAGATGACATGTCAACATCCTGTACTTTCCTCCATCATGCAGTTTTAACCCAGTTAGAATGGATCATACAGCCAGTGTCTTCATCTGCATGTGTTTGTGCTTATACACATGTATGTGCTTGCTCATGCGTCTCACCGTCTCTCAGTTGAGATCCAGTCTGTGTGAACCGCCTCATCGTCCTGCCGGTGCTCAGCGGCCTAATGAGCTGTAATCCATCTCTCAAGCTCACTATCTGATTCTTCCTTTCCCCCCACCTCCCTCGCTCGATATCCCAGAGGAAAGTCCGCGCCCGGCGACTATTAGAGCGGTCAGAACGGATCATATCCCCGTGGCTGACTTTATTAGAAGATGATTTTAAAAACTGTATAGAGCTAACTTCGGCCATCGGAGACGCCGAGCGAATAGAGAAATAATTTGTAACATTAGTCATCTGTGATGAAGAGTGGCGATGAGTGGCATGAGAAGTGAAAGAGGAAGATGTGGGAGAAAAGATGATGAGGGAGGAAATGCTCATTTTAATTTCTGCCATTAGTAGTTGAGACGACTGACTGACTGAGGAGAGAGAGACGGTATGAGAGCAGAGAGAAATGAGTCTAAAGGAGAGACGACGGCGTAGAGGGGACAAAGGAGGAACAAAGAGTAAAGAGGTGGAACAAGGAGGAGGATGTTTGACAGATATAACAGTAAAGATAATAAATAATGGGTAAAGGAAAAAACACATGTGCATGACAGGAGAGAAATCAATGAGGCAGAGCAAATAAAGGGTACAGGTGTAAAGGAAAGACAGAGCATCATTAATGCCAACTGACAATTTAAATGGTTGATTTTAATGTCAGAAAGAAAAAAAAAAACATCACGTCTTTGCCTCCTGTTTTCTGCCCATTAAAGTGGCATAAAGCTTTTTAAGAATAAAGGGACAATTTTAAATCGAGAAGCTTAAAAATCGTTCAGCTATATCTCTAAATTCTGAAAAAAAAAAACTGATAACACTTTGTTTCGTTTGCAGCATTTTGAGATTAAAACTGATTTGTCCATAACACCAGCAACCACACAGTACATAATCACAATAATTACAACCCAAACAGAGTGTGTTTGTGGTCTCTGTTTGGTCGGTCGAGGCTCAGGTGTCCATTGTTCGCCACCACCTACAATTTACCTCATCCGGCTCCCTCATCGTCCAATCAGCAGCCACTTTCTGTGGAGGCACGTATAATCTACAGCGTCAACCAGTTAGATAGCATCAATGTGTTTGCGCCCAGTGATCTCGAGCTTTTGGAAGAGACTCCGTGGACTCCACATAGAAGGAAGCATGCACACATGAGAATTATGGACGAGATGATTTTCAGCGCCCTCTGCCGAGGCCATTCTTCCCTCCATCCTCCTCCTGACAAGGCCTGTCTGCACGGTCACATGGACATGAAGACAAGCATGTCTGTCCCACTGTCCAACTCCAGACATCTGCTGTCAACCCAGTAAACCCACTCAACTACCCAGACAGCAGGTGAGAAATTGGTACTATGGTCCCTGTTACTTTCTGGCAGTTGTCTCATACAAATGCTAAAGGCTGCCTTGTGTCCAAGGGATGTGACAAACATGTCGGTATGTTACGATCTGGGAGAAGAAGAACTCTAGACCACATTGCTGATGAGGATTAGAATATAAAACTTTTGGAGGTCAGACTTGTTCTGTTGTTGCTCTTGTGCTTGACTTGCCCTGTCACATACTCTGCTGTTCAAAAGTTTGGATAATTTTTGAATAGTTTTATATGCCTTTAGGTTGCAGGAGACTCTCTTTACAAATAGATGTTATTTTGTATGAAGTGTTTGCAAATAAGTAATATTTTGCACTTGAAGAACAAAATGCTGTACAATGGTTCAAAAACAACTGACGAGGCAGAAAGTGTAAAAGACACCTCTGAGGGATATAAGAAATCACTAGCCATAGCTTAGCATCAAAATCTGTGCAGATTTAAATAGGGGATGCCTATATTGAGAGCCCAATTGCAGCATTGTGGTTCAATAATGATCCAGGCTCACTCGCACTTTCCTGGAGTGAACAACAATTAAAAGGGCATTAGGGAAGAAAAGGGTTACAACAGTATTCTCCCATGTCATGTGGGGAATTGACTATATCGACGATTAATCATTTATTATTTTAGTTTTATGGCCAAACCTACTACAAATGCAAAAAATGAATAAAAATACAATTGGTGTCTGAATATTGTTTATATCTACTGTATGTCAAGAAGGAAAGAAGAAAAACATCAACACAACAGGTGATTGAAACTTTTGAATGACAGTGCAGGCTTGTATAACTGATCAAATTTATGATT
This sequence comes from Centropyge bicolor, assembly GCA_037975185.1. Classification (NCBI taxonomy): domain Eukaryota; kingdom Metazoa; phylum Chordata; class Actinopteri; family Pomacanthidae; genus Centropyge; species Centropyge bicolor. The sequence goes on from JBBMOC010000047.1 coordinate 2,037,583, forward strand.
GAAACTTTGAAATGTAACATAGTACACTCATAGTAAGAACAACCACTGTGTATCTTTCATATTCAAATTCCTTAATTTTGCCTGTCTTGCCTCCTCTAAAAAGAGCTTGTTAGCAGCATTAGTGTAACATCACTCAGTGAAAGTTATGAGCCAGTCTGCTGCAAACATTAGTCAGCGAGGGCCTTTCTGCTTAAAATCAGTTTTAGCTCAGCTCAGAGATCATCCTCCCCCCGGGGGAGGATTTCTTTTCTTGCATCAAGTGCATGAATCTGAGGCACAATCTGAAAGGAAAGAAAGGAGGCAAAGAGGAAAAATAACAGACCACACATTAAAACACTCACAATAATAATTATAGAGAAGAACCTATTTCTTTGTTTCTTGTGAAAGATGTGGTATTTTCACTTAATAGTTCTTTGAAGTGCTTTGAGTAAAACACTAAAATCCTCCACACTGCATATGAACCCAAGATGGCAGTATAACAAGACACATGATCTGACAGAGATGGACCCTGAATGCATCATCTGAGTTTTGAGCTTCATCCTGGATCAGTTTGTTGAGTTAATAGTAGTTTTTCATCTTTCTTTGATGATCACAGTTTACTTCTGTTACACAGAATAAAGCATTATTATTTTAATGGTTTAATTATTTAAAGAGCATTACACTGTACACCGGGCTCTGTTCTGTCAGGTTGTACCCTCTGTTCTCGTCCTCCCATCTCTTTCTCTGTCATGTCATACATTCCTCCTTTCATGCATGTGAGCCACCAGACCGTGAAGTCCACATTGTGAAACCCTCTCTGCTGCACACACACACATGCACACGCACACACACACACACACACACACACACACACACACACACACACACACACACACACAGTCCTCACCAGACCTCTGCCTCTTCCTTCCATTCTTTCATCTCTTCTTCCTTTATATCTATCTATTTCCCTCACTGGACATTTATGTAACTCATCATTTCCTAATACTGCAACAGTGTAGTCTTCAAACATGAATATGCAAAACCAGGTACGCTAAACACTATTAATGCCAGAACACTTAACACAAAGAATGATCACACCATGAAAACATGCAAATATACAATTCCCAAAAGAAAGACAACATAAGCATCATAACTAAAATGGCAAATGCCCCTTAGAGTTTTCACTTGTATAAGAAATGTACTGAATCTTTTTTTCTACCTCCATAGAGATCAACATCATCATCCGTCTTCACAGAAGAAGGTGAAGAAGAAGAAGACGACAGCTCGGAGGGGTGACAAACAGATCGGTCTGTCTTTCACAAAACAAACTGAAAACTACAAAGTAACACTGACTTTAGTCTAAAGCACTCTCCTGGATTAGGAGGTGCGCTGAGATGACCACATTCTCCACCATCGTACAGAAGGGATTTGCATGATGAATGTGCCCAAACTGCAGTGTGGTGACATGAGGATCTGACGTGCTGGATGAGAAAACAGATATATAAGGAAAAGTAACTACGACGGACAAATATCTCACAAAGGTTGTATTTGGTTGCAACAACACACTCAACAACCCTGACGCACAGTTTGAAGATCCCTCCCCAGATATCCTATACAAGGATATTGGCTCCACATATTTCACTGTCTGGAGAGGATAAAAACATAAGTTGGACTGAATGGCTTTAATTGAAGAATTCTAGTGGGAGACTGGAGCTGAAGGAAGACACTGTTGTACAGATCAGACTATGATGCAAACTTCAATGCAGAAGTTGTCTTTTTTTTTTTTGAGAACAACCATGAAATTAACTCTGGGTTGTTTGTTTGACTGGATGATCTATTTATATAAGGGGAGCTATGGTTACTCAGAGGTTTCACTGTGGAGGCTAAAGTCAAAATGAACATGTTGGTGTTGTATCTCGCAGATGGTTTAAATAGAGCGCTATGCAAACATGAAACAGAAGCAGGATGACTGCGAACATCTGCAGCCGCTGTAATGTAAGTGGGAGGAGGAGCAATGTTAAACGTTAACATGCTGCCACTGTAGCGTTATAGTATTTCAGCATTACAGCACTGTGTTCACCTCACTTGACATGCATGGCTACTTTAGCAGATGTCTCTCTTTCCTTCATTTGTCCTCCTGTCACAAATGCAGTCATCAGTCAATCAGTCATTCGCACTCAAGCAAAACATATGACATTCTTAGATTTATTAGTTAATATGTGTCAGGGTTTTGCTTTAGACTTTGTTCTATATTTCCATTTTCTATATCTTAGTTTTAAGTTTTATTTGATGAGTTCCTCTGTTTCTACATTTTTAATCATATTTCCTCTTCATCAAAGGACGTTTTGTAAAGGTGGACCTTTCTACTGTATGACATCTGTAATATAACTTCATTAAATTAGCAAGAATGTGAGATCTCTCCTGTCATGTTTTTTTTAATGAAGGCTTGTCACATTCAACACAAGGCTTTACTAAAACCTTTGCTACAGTAGTCAGTATAGCTTTACTTGTGCAATACAAAGCAAATGTTCACTTGCTGTTGCCTGCAGAGGAGTGAAGGAGAACTCACAAGGAAAGGCAGCACAGTTGTAGGAAAAGAATAATTAATGCTATTAACTGTCACTTACTGGTGATATATTCATATAATTGGTCTTTATGTGAATGAAATGATGAGCTCAGAGCAGTGAAAGTGAAGTGACAGGACTTCATACCAATGCAGACTAAATGTTAATTGATAGTAACGTTGCCTCATCTCGATTCAGCTTCTTCTGACGTAATAATGATCACAGGCTTTCGTGTTTTAACTAACTTGACCTCATCTCCATCAGACAGACACTATTAGAAGAATTATAACAAGAGCGTCTCCTACAATAGTATGACATTATCATGAGCTTAATGACCCAACATAAAACACATTTAAAGCAAAGCTTCTGAGGATTTTATTTATTCTGTATTTCTGCCCAGATATGTGCACGAAGAAACTCCAGGTAGTTCTCCTGCTCTCTGACTACATGTATACATATATTTCTTTTTAAATTTGCTCCATGGCATTGATACTCAATTAATAGCTTGTTGCAACGCCAAACGACTGCATCTAAGTTATAATTCTGCCAGCCCCTGACCCTCCCTCTTTGACCCCTCTTGTCATAGCCACCACAGTTAACACATGCAGTTTATTTTATCTCAATGGACCGTTGTCTTTCTTTCTATATATTAGTTCAATGGAATCATCACACGTTCATCCAGTTCCAAAACCTTTAGAGGATGAACTGATTTACAATTAATGGACTAATTATTTGTTCTGCCTGCATAAGGATTTGTTTAAGCGAATGACACCAAGTGTGTGTACGTGCGTGCATGTGTGTGTGTGTGTGTGTGTGTTTTGGACATCAGCACTTCAGGCTACCCCAGAAACTCCATCTGTAGTCCTGCCAGGCCCAGCTGTCTTTGGGGAGATGAGAGGTCCTCCAACACATACAGATGAATGAGTTCATGCACACACACACAAACGCATAGACTAAACTGTCCCAGACACACACACACACAGACACAGACACAGACATGGAATCTCCCATATTATTTAACAGTAAGTGATTCTTTTCCCTCCCTGGATTTAAAAAGATCCTCAAGGTAACAATGCTTCCAAAAGTCCTACTATTGCTTCTATTTTCACTTTGTTATATTTAATATCACAACAGTTCAGGATATAACTTAATTTCAAAATGGATAGAGAAGTAGTTGAGCGGTTACTGTGACCAACCTCTGAGAGAACACTGAGAAATGTTTCTACAAACAACAGATACAGTATCCTGTCACCGATGACCTTAAGGAGAGGATCGCACGTCGTACAGAATCTAATCTTCACAATGACCGAATGTTGGAAGACATCAGTGAAAAACACAGAAGATATCATCTGTCAGAAAGTTCTGGCCTCCACAGTCAAGGCTGTAAAAGCACAGGTCTTTTCAGGACGTGGCTTCACAGTGAGAAAAATAGTCATCACTTTCCTCTCTGGCAGTACATTGAATATAGCATGTGGGCCCCAGAAAAGGAAAGAAGAGAAGGATCAGTGAGTGATAAACAAAGACAATGAAGGATGAAGCAAGAGTTTCAAGAATAGAAATGTTGTAACTCCTTCGTCCAGAGAGCACGGCTGCCCTAACTGACTAATCTGTGAGATAAACCAGATGTTACCAGGGTCATCTCACCAGAATTAAGATATAATTTAAAGCTCAGTTTTGGAGAACAACTTCCAGCTGAAATGCTTTGTATACTCTGAAGACAAAAGATAAAGATTAAAGAAATAAATTTTACAACAAAGAAGAACAGAAATTGCTAAATAAATTATTGACCAATATGTGTATTTTACATTCTATAAACACATGTCTGATATTTCTTTTTATTAAAAATATATTAAACAAACTTTCAATGCCCATTTATATTATACTATGAACTAATGTTTGACTATTTTTAAAGAACAAAAGGTTTGTAAAAAGAGATATGTGACCTCATCCGATGTATCTGTGTTTCCTTTGGTCTCTGACACACACACACACACACACGCACACACACAGAGTGTTTTTATTGAATAACTGTGGCAGTCAGGCACAAAAATGTCTATATATGGTGTGATTCGGGCAGAGGAAAATAATGATGTAAACTTGGCTGCAGTCTCAGCTTTTCTTGGCAAACCGGCATTTTAGTTGTACCTCAGCGTGTCATTGTCACCTTAGCATAGTGTGGTGGGAGCGTGGGGATAAAACTTTAATGTTGAAGACCTGAGTTTGCATCACTTCTCAGACCAAGATATTTAAAAAAAAAAAAAAAAACAACTTTTAAAAAATATTTCTCTGCCATTTATTTAAACTTCATTAGAAAGCAGAAGTCAGGGAAGAGGGGAGGGAAAGAAGTATGACATGCAACAAAGGTCACAGGCTGGAGCTGAACTGGGGATTTTGTACAGTAAGCATATACCAAAGTTCTCCTCAGGCCAGTAATTCATGACGGACATTAGAGGGATGACCAATTTAAAAATATCGGCAGTAAAAGAAACAGAACCCCATACTGGGTTTTTTGCTGAATCATCTAATATCACCTTCTGGATTGGTCTCATTATTCACTGTTCTGAAACATAATAACCCCCCACACACATGAATATCACACAGAGAAAAATAATGAGATAATAATTTATTTATATATAAAAATAATTTTGATTCAAATTTTATTGACTTACAGGATAAACTGAGATGAAAGAAGGCAACCTCAATCATAGAGAATGTAATATGACCATGAAAGTGCGTGAGTGTAACCATCTGCCCTTGAACTGTCCTCACTGCTGGAGAAAAACCAAACCTTACAGTGTGTGTGTGTGTGTAAGAGAATAAAACAAAGATAGAGACACACAGTCTGAGAGTCAGCGTGCCTTGATAGCACAGTTGTGTGTGTGTGTCTGTTTTTCTGTCTTTTCCAGTAAAGACTGACTCACTGACTCAGTCATTGTAGTCATTTTAAAGATTAACACATTTTACAAGCTGACTTTAAACACACTAAACACTGTCTGCTGAAAATGCTTTTTAGCTCTTACGAGGCGCAGGTCTGATCATGTCTCAGTGGATCAGATTTTCTCATGGCTTTATAGCTTTGTAGACTTACAGTCATAGAAAGTACTGGAAAGATTGAGGAGAACAAAACAACCAATACTTATCTGACTTGGTCATAACAAAGCTCAAGTATTGATATACTATATAATGTATATAATGTCCTGAGTTACAATATGTGCAACTTCATTGTTACATACATATTTACTATGGTTTTTGTTGATTGCATATTGCCATTATTATGCACAAATTATTGCCAATTACAGATAGCGACCTGATGTTTCTGAAAAATCATCATGATGTAAAGGGATACATTAAAAAACATTGATTTAGCTGGTTAATCTATTAAAACTGTGATGGATCCTGAAGTTGCATAACACAAGTGCCCATCGATCTATTTCATCCAGGGAGCGTCTGGCTGTAGATTGTGTTTCTAAGTGAGAGTGCAGAGTGATAAAGTGTCTGACAGACAGGCAGCCAGCTGGGCGTCACTCTCTGATCTGAAAGGTGGCTGGGCAATAATGAGACACAGATGGTGGCGGTATGCCTGCACACAAACACACACTACGCTTCATGCACAATTCACACACTGCTCGTCCTTTTGTCTACAGTGTGCTCAATAAACTGGAACTTTTCATAAACATGGAAAAAAAATATTATCGTTCGGTTAAATATCTGTTTTTAAGAGGTTATAAATGCAGTTTGATTTACATTCACAAACTGAATAAGTTCCAGAAAAGGTGCCTCCACAGCCCAAATAAAACACAAATCCATAATAACATCAAATGAACTAAATAACCAAACAGTTGATTGTCTATGTTTACACCTCATATATATATATATATATATACATACACACTATCTTTTGTCCACCTGGGGAGTGACCAATAACACTGTTATCAACATCTAATTTGATGTGATAAATTAGCAAACAGTTGCCTACCCAGCAAACACAAAGCAACATTAGTATTCAGAGTTGTGTTTCTGGAAACCAGTCAATTGTAAGTTTAATAGTCTCTTTTTTTAGCTGTGTTTAGTTCTCCACCAACTCCTTAAACAAGTATCTGTCTCTTTAGAGATTATTTGTTGACAGCAGCTCCCTGCTGCAGCCAAAAAGATGCAATGAGAGAAATGGAATTAAACCAAGACGGGAAAGCTGAAACGCTCCATAGATCTGAGAAGAACTGCAGAGTCAGGTGATAAATCTCTGAGAGAGATACGAGCGACCTCTTTCAGAAGCAGCAGTGCTCATCCAGTGCTGATAAAAGATATTGATTTAATAAGCTCTGAGAAAATGACAATACGCAGCTACAAGTACTTGAAGTTATGTAATTAGACACAAATGTTGGCTGGTTCTGTCGGAGTCATAAGTAACATAAGATTTGGATTTGTGCCTGGGGAATCCATTGGTCTCTACTTCCAGCACACGTCCTGATTCATCTGACCACACACACAAACACACACACACACACACACACACACACACACACACACACACACCAGTGTGAGGGAGTCTGTCTGGAAACAGTAGAGACAGAGAGGAGGTCTGGGAATGCTGAAGAGTGGGGGAGAGTCGGGAGGGAGGGAGGGAGGGGAGAGGTGGAAAGTTGCAGCTTCAGAGCAATATGGACCGCATGCTATGGGAAGGAATGCATGTGTCTTTGTAGGAGAGTGGAAGAGCAAATGAAAAGAAGAGAGGAGGAGAGAAGTGGAGGAGGGAGGGATCTAAGGCTGCAGCGTGGCTCTGTCTGAATGAAAGAGCCTCTCTCTCTCTCCTGCTGCTTGTCTGTATGTATGGCTTCTGTCCGCTGCAGCAAATGAGCACATGTCCAGAACAAACACAGCGAGACTCAAGTGACTCAGAGCTGGAAGTAAATATTTTGCTGGAACTTCGGCTGAAGGTGCAACTTTAAATTTTCAAATGCTTTAAAAAAAAAATTGTTTCCCTTTTTTTCTAAGAAGCTGGATTACTTCTTAGCAATGTGACAGCTTTTTTTTTTTTTTAGGACTGTTTTGTGCAAGAAGAAGCTTATTTTTGAGAAATTGTCACATGGTGGACATTAAGTTTCAGTAGCTGGAAGATTTAGAAACTTTTCAAAAAATTTGATCCACAGGTGTTTTTCACTTTAACAACAGATGAACAAGGACTGAATCTCTCCACATCAACAGGACTTTGGGACATTGGAGGTGGCAGCTTCACATCTCCTCACCGTCAAAAGACTTCTCTGCATCACTTTGACCAGTGTTTGACCTTATTTACACACAGAGCAATTCAGTGCACTTTGTAAGTCTCTGGCCAACTTGCAGGCAGGTGTGATGCTGGGTCAGTGTGTTTGATACACACATGGTTGCCTGCAACTGCAGACACGACGACATCAAATGAGGACATCCGTAGCTCACACACAAGCTGCTTTGACTTACTGCATTATTGGGTCAAGAGCCAGGCTCTCCTGAACTGAAAGACAGCATCTCCCACACCATGACCCCACAGACCTGTAATCTACAGCACGCCTTCCTCCCTCGCCTCCTGCTCCCCGTCCTGCTGTTGCTCCTCCGGGCCTGGCAGGGGTGCTGTCACCCCCAGTGTTTGGACTACAAGCCTCCGTTTGAGCCTCAGCCGCCATTGGTCTTCTGCAAGGAGTATTCCAAGTTTGGATGCTGTGATCTGGAAAAAGATGAGGAGATATCGGTCCGCTTTTACTCCATCATGACCAACTTTGACCATTCAGGTTACGTCACCTGTGGCAAGTACATACGCAGCATCCTCTGCCAGGTAAGAGGAATATGAGATCGGTGTAATAATAATAATTATTATTATGTTGGATTATGTGGCCGAGTTGTTCATTTCCAGAATCCAGATGTTGAATATAATTTCATTTGATTGTGTGACTCTCACACACTGTCACACTGGAAACATACACCTGCCACATTTCCACTGAGGAACCCACGTGAATCTTTTCCATCATGTGTCGTCATCATCATCCAGACCCACAGTTTGCGAACCTAAATATGTCTCTCATGCAAGGTGTAAATTTGTCTGACTGCGGATGTTTGCAGTCCCGTCGTGGAAACCTAGTGTTGGTGTCCTGTGTCTCACACCAAGACGAGGAACATAGTGTCCCAGTTTTTGAGCTGTTTATTTGATTTTAAGAGCATTTATTTCCCTGGTTTGTCAGGTAATAATAATGCCATTTATATTTCAGTAGGGGAGAAATAACCATACCAAGCCTGTCTAAAAATATAAGATTCACTCTCGCTCCAAAGGAAACTGCGGTGTGGTTTGTCAGCCAGAGCCCGATCTCGACAAAGTACAGTAACCAACAAAACATGTGATTTAATGGCTGCTTGCGGATGTTGACATCTGTTGGAGCGCGCTTACTCATGCTTAGTGAGCTGAGCCGCAGCCTTAACTAGCGTTCATGTGTTTTTGATGGGTTAGTTTGTAATTGGGCGTCCTGAAACTAAACAGGCCAAATAATGCAGTGCAATGAGGGAAACTTTCCAACTCTGGTTTGGAATAAAAAAAACATGAAATGACCATTTGATGGGAAGCCTTTGAGCCAAAACTTTGAAAGTGACTTTTCGACATAACAAAGTGTCTCAGCACACCAAATTATTGACTTGAAATGATCAAACAAAGACTTGGCTCATGTTTTCTCATATAATCCTAGGGGGTAAACTATGCTTCATCCCTTCCAGATTCCCAGAAAACTTTGTTTGCCCTTCTCTCACAAGAGACACAGACATGAGTTAGCTGGACTGGAAAGACCCTGGAAAAAGACTGCAGCGCAATTTAAAGCACATTCACGGTGCTTTTTCTTTTTTCGTCATCCCACAAAATACAGGGTTAAAAATGCATCATCATAAGAGTTGGAGTTGCGGATGGGATGGTTTGAATTCTGTGGAAATCTCAAGACAAATGATGAGTAATGTGAAATTGTACAAAGGAATCTGCAAGAGAGTAAATAAAGTGAAGTTTATAGAAATAAAAAAAGAGCTGTTAGAACAAAGTCAACAGAATAAAACCTGTACACTTCTTACATAAGAAATGACTCATGCTGCATTAGCCTGGCACAGCTTTCTAAAGTTAAATATTACTGCGATCGTCTCATCAGGAATGCAGTCGAATCGTAAATACTGCAGTTTCCTCAGAATGAGACTGTGGTCTTCGTTAATGTTTGGGCGTGTTATTTCTTTTAATGAGCATTTCTATTTCAGTATCACTACATTCTGGCAGGCTTTCCTGAGGTCGCTAATCTTAGACAGATCCCAGCGCTGAACCTCTCCTGGCAGAATGAGCCATGCAGCCAGTCCCACATACTGATTGCATAATTAGGTGCTGACCTCGCAGCTCAGGCTCTAACTACGTGCAAAGTGAATGAAAGGTGCAGCACGCATCCAGCCCGGCTCGTACACCTCAGATAAAATCTTTCTGGCAGGAGCCAAAACAAACGGGTCTGTTGAACAAATAACACTTTTGACATCAACACCAAAAGCAAAAGCTGTCTTCTAGGCATTTTGATACGCAACGTTCAGACAGTGACAAATCATCTGACTCCTAAAATATAGGTTTCCATCATTGTTCCCACTGTGGTTGTGTCCACTCGGTGCAGGCCGTGCCTCGAGCGCGATGCCAGCGCCTCGTCACACGTACGAGCAAACAGTCACATTCAGCCAGCGTTCAGAACAATATGTGAAACTTAAGAAAGGTTTCTTTTTTTAACATGACACGCACACCCAGTTTTAGAAAAGCTGTTTTATCTTAAAAGTAAACAATCTCATTTTTAAATTCCATGTATTTCCATTTTATATGGTTTCAGTCTTTAGGGTAAGTCACATTAAGTGGACTACAGCACTGAGCTGTGTGCCTGGTCTTTTATTGAGGTATGAATATAGTTACGAATACGAATTTGTTTGGCTTTTTGGAGCTGCTAAAGAAGACCTGCTCCGTGGTTGTCAGCCCCCAGGTGGATGATCTGAGCTAAAAGATGCCCTGGGGGTGGTTCAGTTACCCCATTGCTGGTGAGGTGAGGCCCCTCTGTTCCAGCTGCACTGCGGGAGCTTCCTGGCACTGATATCAATGAGACAGATAGAGAGAGAGACAGACAGACAGGCAGAGGGGAAATTGAGTAAGTGTGTGTGTGTGTGTGTGTGTGTGTCAGGGAGACTGAAGGGAGATTGTCATCATCCCCGAGCTTAACTGACCAAACAAACAACCATTTCCTCCTCTGGCCGGGGTTACAGGATATATCAAGTTCCTGCAAGAGAGGGGCAGAGAGAGAGAGGAGGAGTGAAAGGATCTTCAGTTAAAAGTTCAATTATTTAGTCCAACTATATTAGACTAATGTCGCTGTGTATGTGTGTGTGTGTGCGTGTGTGTGTGCGTGTTCATGCTGTAAACTCAGTCATTCCGTAGGCTGAAGTGTTTCTACTGTTGCATATTTAATAAGCGCCTTAGCAGTGCATGCTTTTTCGAACAGTACCTGAATGCACCACTCATCCATGCAGCATTTGACAGTCTGCTATGATCACAACTCCTGATAAGATGCAGTTGGATCAGATCTGGTTTTATAGAAAAGTTGAGGCACCATTACCTCTCTCTCTCTCTCTCTCTCTCTCTCTCTCTCTCTCTCTATCTATCTATCTATCTATCTATCTATCTCTCTCCTTCTCACACACACACACACACACATTTCCCACCCATCTGGTTGCCATGATTGTTCTCTCTCTTTAATATAATAAAACACCACCGTGCGGACCTATCAGATCAGCACGGGGAGTCAGAGAGACTGAACTGACTGAAAAAAAGGCTTTTTATTTTCCTCCTGAATTTCAGTCTATTCTAAACTGTACAACGTAAACACCAAATTATAGCAGTTTGAAGTGGCCGCATTGTTAGGGAACAGCTGTGAGTGGTTACATGCATTTATCCTACCCTATGATAGTAGGAGCCAAAACAAGACTGTCCCAGAACAAAGGCTTCTTCTTTTATTTTTTATTTTTTTCTGTGGGTCAAAAAAGTGAGTAAAGACATTAAAGACGAGCGATGGACAGACAACGAATAAAAATCAGACATCTTTATGTGAAACATCTGAATGGCTTTGGCTTTAAATACAGTACAAATTTAGTCATTCTAGCCTCCATCTGCTCCACATCCAAGCTTCCTCCAGGAGCTGCTTTCATCAACAGAACCAGCAGCTCAGACTGAACACCGCTTTTGTTTGACCATGTGAAAGCTGTGTCCCAGGAAGACTCTGATCTCTGCCCAGAAACAAACTTTTATGTCATTTAACAAAGGTGCTCTGTCGCTGTTAGCTTCTCTATTTCCTTCAATAATAATTTATCTTTTTTTAGCCTTGGTCCATTTCAGAGGTTCCGTTGAGGTGGAACAGCAGCTGAAGTTATGACAGAAAAATAAATGCTCAACCAAAAGATTTTCTTTTAGTATATTATCATGTGCACAATATGTGTGTGTGTGTATATATATATATATATATATATATATATATATATATATATATATATATATATATGCTGTTGTATTCACTACGAGATCATTATGAATTATTAGTAGGTCTGTGCACAGGAAATTGGAACTTCATCTGCACAAATGACTAGATCTTACAGCGACGTCTGAATTGATATAGAACTAATGAAACAACTCAACAGTGTAAAATGCACTGAAATAAATGCATATGCAAATGCACAAAAATGTATTGGAGCCACACAGAAGAATAAATAAGTAAACCAACACAAATATATATACACACACACATACACACAGACTCACAACTTACTCTCTTTTCCATCTCTGCATTACATTCATAATTAATAATATGTCGCCTTCGATGGGGATTTTTGAGTTTGACGCACACAAAAGAATGAAAGTGAAAATAATTCATAAGCAGTAGATCCAGGTACAAGCACACATGCAGTGTTGCACACTCAGTTTTGAAGGTGTACAAATAAAGCTTCTTGTTTGTTTCTGCATTTTTGCGCGCACGCGTGAACATTTTTGCTATAACGACAGGTGACAGCATGCAGCAAGTATACAAGAAATGTGTGTGCAGTCATATTTTTTTGAAGTGCTTTTGACACTAACTCTAGCACTTACAAAGTTGTTTTGAACAATAGCAGTAATGTCCATTTGTACAAAAAAAAAGTAAAAAAAAGACTTTGCACACATTTATCCGTCCTTGGAAGAAAAAATAAGAGACAGCAGCACATTTGGTTTCAAGGCATACAACTGCTATGTGGACCACTAATAAGAGTCAGTCCAAGTTCCTCTGATGTGTCGTAAATTATTTAAACGCTTTTGCCTCCAGTTACTTTTTTTCCTAAATGCCAAAACATGTTCTTTGGAAAACTGCGCTCATCTTAACAAATGAATTGCATCTCACTGCATAATGTGCACTAGATTTAAGTCTTGTTTTTATCGCCATTATCCCTCCCACTTAACATGCAAGCCATATTTTCTTCTTCTTCTACCAAAACAGTTTATGGTAAAAGAAGTCATCTCTTTGTGCTTTGGGCTCTGTTCCCTGGTGATGATTGGTTAGAGCGATCTGGCACTGAGCGAGAAGAGCGCCAGTCGACCGCATGATGGTTTGGGTGTCGTGCCTCCCTGTGCCTGCAGCTCACCATTCTGGGTGTGGACAGTGTGGTTGTGACTTAATAACTGACTGGACCTTCCTGGGATCCATTTATACCAGGCTGCACTCAGACAGCCTGTATATAACCCAAGCCTGACCAGTCAAAGTGAGGCGGTGAGACTCTGTGGTGGAACACAAATCCTGTACTTACTGTGATACATACATGTCTCTAACTCTACCTCTGAGGTAAACACATTGCCTTAAAAGAGGGTTAATAAGTATAGACACTGATGAAGATTAGAAGAGAGCTTTCAGATTTTCAGTTGTAAAATCATGTTTCCCATTGCAGGAGTGTTCTCCATACGCCGCCCACCTGTACGATGCTGAAGACGCTAACACACCTATGCGGGTGCTGCCCGGGCTGTGCGGCGATTACTGCGCCGACTACTGGCATCAGTGTCGCTACACGCTCAGCCTCCTCTTGGAGGACCTGGGGAGCCCACAGCAGTTCGCAAATCTGACTGCGACCCTAGAAGAAGATCGTGGGAGGTTCTGCGACTTTCTGGAGCTGAAGGACAAGCAGTACTGCTATCCTAATATATTTACCAATCCAGGTATGGTGGCATATGTGTGGCCAGCACACACACACACATGAACTTAAACATGCACAAACAAGAAAGTCTAATTACTATTTATAACGTTGCCACTCCTATCTAGTCTTGCACATGAGGTCGTCTGTGGGGTAAAAGCATGGTTTTTAAGACAGAAGCAGCAATATCTCAAAGAATAGAAGCATTGGTAGAAAATTCCTGGAGATTTGGTTGTGACTACCAGGATAGTTTGATGGTGATGGTGCTCATCCATGAATATTTTAAATGAATTAAAGGTCTAAGGTGGAGAAAGGCATTATGTGATATATAAGTTTCTTGATTTGACTGAGTTTGACTTTGTATTTTCTGAGGACAGATTTTTAATGCTAACCAGGATAAGCCAGGAGAAAGGAAGCTCTTTTAATCAATGAATTCTCTGTTTATCTTGTGCTTTTATTCCATTAAATCATGCTTTTACTCCTGATCTCATTTTTCCCATCTCCAGAGCTAAATGATAACCTCGGCTATGTGCGTGAGGATCCCAAAGGATGTCTGGAGCTATGTTTGGAAGAGGTCGCCAACGGGCTCCGAAACCCGGTGGCCATGATCCACGCGGACGATGGCACTCATCGGTTCTTCGTGGCGGAGCAGCTGGGTTACGTGTGGGTGTATCTGGCCAACGGCTCCAGGATCGACCGCCCTTTCCTCAACCTCACCCGCGCCGTGCTCACGTCCCCGTGGTTGGGAGACGAGCGCGGGTTCCTCTGCATGGCCTTGCACCCGAGGTTCGTCCATTTCAAAATAAGAGTACAGTTTCTGTGAGGGTTATGTTGTATCAACAGTAATGTGTTACATCATTCTGAGTGGAAAAGTTGACCCTGTTTCTTTTCTATGCACAGGTTCACCACAGTCAGAAAAGCCTATGTGTACTACTCTGTATCTGTCCGGAAGGAGGAGAGGATACGAGTCAGCGAGTTCACGATGTTACCACATGATGACAACCAACTAGACCACTCCTCTGAGAGGTGAGGAGAGGGGAAACAGAGATTTGTGCTGATAGGACTAAACTTTGAGTTATAATGGAATATATGAATTCATTTACATATCGTGTGTCTGGGTCCAGAACCATCCTCGAGGTGGTGGAGCCGGCATCCAATCACAATGGAGGACAGCTCCTGTTTGGCCATGACGGGTATCTGTACATCTTCATCGGTGACGGTGGTCGAGCTGGGGACCCGTTTGGAAAGTTTGGTAACTCACAAAACAAGTAAGTATAATTCTAAAAATTTAGCAGCGTGATAATGTTGAGTTCAGTATTTCCTCAAGTAGCTGTATCAAAATATGTTCATGCTACAACAGCCAACCTGGAAATAAGCAGCACATCTATGACGTAATGAAATGTTTGACTCATAATTGTTTTTAAAAGAAAATCCCTCTCCTTGCAAAGCTTCGACATGATCTGTAATTTAAAATAATATGGCAAAATAAGATAAACACATCCTTCGGATTGCTCTAGGTGGTTGTTAAAATTTAAAATGATAAAGGTGCTGATCATGTAAAATATTACCAGACACCTTGAAGTTGTTAAGATGCAGGCTGCATAAGCATAAAGTCTAGTTAGAACCAGCCAGCTCTGCCTTAAATGACTTCCCCTTTAAAATTAAATTCTAGTTAAATTAAGTCTAATGAAAAGGATCAAAATTATAGAGAGGATAATCTTCAGTGTGCAGACTCTCAAGATGCTCAGTGGCAACTATAAATGATAGCTTTTTGAAAACGGGTTATTTTCCACTTATGAAAATTCACATAAACGAAGGGTCTTCCTGAGTGGGGAAGCTGCTCGTATAATATGAGTTATCACTTGAAGGGTAAATATTAGTCACTTGTGTACATAAACATACATGCCAGGCACTGTAGAGCACTTACCTATTAAGATTACAATAATCAATTTACTGTAAACACACTTGGGTTCTTTGAGAAGATCTCAATCATGAGGTGTGTTGAGTACCTTTGGATGGGACTGTGTAATTGCATGAATGTGGCTACATCACCAAAGGTTATTGCAGGAGCAACGTGGATGAACTGTCCAATGATTGGGAGAGACAGCACTTTCCATTAATAGACGAGTTATTTGAAGTAACGATGGGGAAATGTCACTTCATATCATGTGTTCTTTCATAGATTCACTCACGCTTTGATTGATTGACAACTTCCATTTTGTAACTGTATTCACCAGGCAGAGCAGACCTGCCACGATCTTTAGGCTTTAGGAATGAAAGAATAAAGCACATTGGTGTTTGTTGAGAGTTTTAATTTAGTTTAAAAGTCAGTGAGGTGACATGAT
The DNA here is from genome assembly GCA_037975185.1 of Centropyge bicolor. Taxonomy (NCBI): domain Eukaryota; kingdom Metazoa; phylum Chordata; class Actinopteri; family Pomacanthidae; genus Centropyge; species Centropyge bicolor. The sequence continues at coordinate 2,053,685 of JBBMOC010000047.1, forward strand.
ATGTTTATGCCGAGAGCAGTGCACTCATAATTTATAAAAAGAGGCCACAGGGGATTATTTATGGTTGTAACTGTGTTGGCAAATATTACTCACCTCTCAAACTGTATGACCTTTACATTACAATTCATTTGACTCATTCACTAGATGGGCAGCTGTGTCTTTAGGGGATGTGTGTTTGTGTTTGTTTGTATACATGAATCCAGGATTTAATTGATTGATTCGGTTTGAGGTCGAGATTTTTATAGCTTTTATACGTGTGTGTTATAAATGTCATCCAGCTATAAAACAACATCTGTCATTCTTCATTCTCTTATGATCAACCCACAGTGACTTAAATGTTAGTAACAGCCAAAGGACAGGAGGTAGAAGTGACAATATTATGCTCGTTTGCAGGATTCATGTTGTCACACACAATAGTTAACAGGCGCTGAGAATTGTGGTGCTGACAAACATTTGGACATCAGCTATGGACCAATAAAAAAATCCGACTATGATTTTAATTTGAAATGATTACTATTATATTTATATTACAACTTCAGGTTGAAGCCAAACTTGAATAATAAGAGCATTGTCTCACTCATTTTAAGGATGAGCAGCAGGTTCAGTTCAGTTCAATAGAATAGATATTTCCACGTTTCCATTGTTAAGAAGATTGTGGATGATACCAACTGGATGATTCTGTCCTGTCTTTTTGTTTCCCCTCTGTAACTAGCACACTGATCCTAATAATGAAAAGGAAAGGGGTTAGCCTTGAACTAACAGCACACTTACATTTAAGAGTAAGTCTGTGGGGAAAACACAGAACAGATCTAGGGTTTAGGTGCATGTGGGTTGGGGTTAGATACGGCTGTCAAGGGTCCGATACCAAAAGTGCTCGGTGGAAACGCGACTTTAGCTCTTTAGCCGTTTCTGTGGGGTTTTGTTGACACGCTGTATTAGCTGTTCTGGGAATGAGGGAGGATACACCCTGCCAAGTCTAATATTGACACTACACATTGCGGACCGCCACACACTGGTATGTGGAGGGGAGCGAGAGAGAGAGAGAGAGACGGAGAGAGTGAGGGATGGGATTGGAAAGAGTGGACGTCGAATGGATGGTATAAGGAAAGAGGAAGCAGGGCAGATGGAGGAGAAAGGTGCAAAGTGAATGCTTAAGATTGGAGAAAAAGATAAGGTGCAAGGTTGGAGAACAGAGATGCAGAGATAAAGACAAAGATGGGAAAGAAAAAAGATTAAAGGGAAATAAAAAGCAGGGATGTTTAATGCAGAGATAGATGCAATAAGTAGAAATAGAGGATGATGGGACATCGTGAGGAGGCTGAATCTGAATCTTTCTCATCTCTTTCTGTGTTGGATAGGTCGACACTACTCGGCAAGGTGCTGCGCGTCGATGTGGATAACAACGACGACGGCGCTCCGTACAATATTCCCTCAGACAACCCGTTCTTGTGGGAGAAGGAAGCGCGACCCGGTAAATCCCTTAAAATGTTCTATATGGAATCATATAATTATGTGTGATGAATTGATATTTACAATTGCCCCTTAAACGCTCAATTCTCATAATGTGTGACCGCAGTCTTACTAAGGAAAACATGACTCACTGACATTTTTAAACACGCCTTGAGGCTATTACACATGCACAGTCACCAGAAATATATGCTATATAATCCTTCCTGGTATTTGGGCCAGTGTGTAAATTGCTGTCTTTCTGCCTTTGCAGAGATTTACGCCTATGGAGTTCGCAACATGTGGCGTTGCTCCATCGACCGCGGCGACCCCGTCACGGGCCGAGGCAGAGGCAGGATGCTCTGTGGTGACGTAGGCCAGAACAAGTATGAAGAGGTTGACATCATTGTTAAAGGTGCTTCTACATTCTACAGTTCAACAATTTCATTTAGCTTTTATCCCAAGCGACGTACATACTGAGGGAACAGCCATCGGGAGGGTTCAGTATCTTGCCCAAGGACACTTTGACACATTGGCTGCAGGGGCCAATTGAACCACCAACCTTCCGATTGGTGGATGACCACTCTACCTCCTCAGCTACAGTCGCCCATTGCATTGCATGACATTACAAGCACTGAGCATTCAAGATATTATTTATGTCACTCCCAAAAGAAATTGTTCACCCTTGCATGAGATGGAGGTCATTGTCATCAAGACCACACAGACAGTGAGTCAGACATCATCGTTTAATCTCATTCTTCTAGCTAACAATTAACGTGAACAGGATCCGGTTCAGTCCAGAAAGGGCACGAAATAAACATCCAATTATAGCTGGTAGAGAAGAACAATAGTTTTTCACAGTGTATTTGCTGCATTATGAAGCGCAATAGCTGTGTCCCTAAGAAGATGCACTAACTTTGTCAATGCATGTTTAAAAGGAGGCAACTACGGATGGAGGGCCAAGGAAGGCTTCAGCTGCTACGACCGCAAACTCTGTCAGAACTCCACGCTAGGTGAGGCCACTTTCACTCACTTCAGAGTCTGTAAAGTGAAACAAATATTTACACAAAGTAGCTTCTGCAGAATGGGTTCAGATGTGATTTACGCTATTTCTGACTTGCTAAATTTATGGTCAGGTTTGTGGGCGCGCATGCTTCATCTTTCAGCGTGTCACCATGTTATTGTCTTCCTGTGACAGTGATAAACAGTGTAAAGTGATGTGTTGTTCTACGTCTAGATGACATCTTGCCGATCTTTGCCTACCCCCACAAGCTGGGCAAGTCAGTGACAGGAGGATACATCTACAGAGGCTGTCAGATGCCCAACCTCAATGGACTCTACATCTTTGGGGATTTCATGAGCGGGTATGTGTTCCGGCTTTATTCTACATTTTAATTAAACAAATTCCAGACTCAGAGTCCTGTTGCAACATTATGGACACAGATCTGGATTGCAATAGCAAGCTTGATTCGCATGTAGAGCAAAAATGCATGTAAGTATTTATGGATAGAGATGTGTATATTTGTGGTCATGTGCTGCTGGTTCCTGTTTAGGCGTCTGATGTCTCTGAAGGAGAACTTGACCTCGGGCGAATGGCAGTACAACGAGATCTGCATGGGGAGAGACCAGACCTGCAGATTCCCCAAACTCATCAACGACTACTCTCCATACATCATCTCTTTTGCTGAGGACGAAGCAGGTAACAGCTTCTTGTGTGTCGTTATTTCAGTGCACTGCAAAGAAGACAGAACCTGGCAACATGTTTAAGAATAGATTAGGTGATATAGTTAAACGGTTTGTTTATTTTAAGCACTTTTTAACTTGCTGATGAAATTAAATTACTAAAATGGCTTCATTTCTGGGGCACTAAGAGAATTTTGGGTTGAACTTTAAATCTGGTTTGATTTCAAGAGACTGCTGATTTACTGCTGGAGAGTGTTGTACACATGCTGCTGGTCTTAGATAAAATCTTCCTTCTCTCTGACTGAAAGTGCATCTGAGGAGATTCGAGTTGAAAAGTTCAACTTGACACCAAATCCCTTCTCTGTACACACATTTCATAACTTATTCTGTGTCTTCTCTCCCCCCTCTCCTGTCTCCGTCTCCTCTGTTGTGCTATTTTTCTCCCATCCATACTCACAGTAAATATCTCCCGCCCTCTCTCTCCCTCCCCTCCTTCCTTTCTCCCTGCTGTTCACCATCCTTCCTTCTTTCTTTCTTTCTTTCTTTTTTGCCAAACTTTGCCAAACAAACAAAACTCTCTGTTGTGTCAGTGAGCCTTTCTGAGAACCACACAAAAAAGAGGTCAGTCCACAAACATCAAAACAAATGCTAGGAAAAAATTGCAGGACAGCAATTAACACAATTTGGCAGAACAGCGGGGGGGAAAAAAGGAGGTATATATACCCAAGGTTGACTAATGGCAGAACCAGGGGCAGGTGAGTAATGAGACACAGGTGTGGGCGATGAGAGAGGACAAATGAGGACAGGAACTCAAAGGACCGGAGATGTTAGACTTTCAAAATAACACAGGAAATACATCATGCACACACTGGTGGGATGTTAAACTCTCACTCTCTCTCTCTCTCTCTCTCTCTCTCTCTCTCTCCTTTTTCCCAGGTGAACTGTATTTCTTATCCACATCAACCCCGAGTGCCTCAGTCAGAGCAGGCACCGTCTATAAGATAGTGGACCCTTCAAGGTACGTAACCATTGCAACAAATACACTTCAGCAGCAAATACACTTCATGGTGCCTAAAGGGGTTTGGGGAGGAGAAGTTCAGCTCTGGACTAAAAATATTGCATCACTTGTTATTCTCACTAAGCTTTCTGTGGGATTTCTTAATGATGTTCAAACCCCTTCTACATGGAATATCTTATGGATTTTCTGCATTTTAAAATTTCAACAGTTAAATATTTGAGAGTTGATCTGATGGCTGATGGTTGATCTGATGGCTATTCAAGGGCCAATATTGATTTTTTTTTTAACATGATTTATTAAAGAATTGTGACCAAGATTTGTACTGAGAGAATTTTGAAAAGTCATTAATCAAAATCAACAAACATATCTTGATTGATCATTATTATTGCTTATCGACTGCAATATGTGGACACAGATGTCTCAGTGATAAATTAATATCAGCTGACATATCCAACAATTTACCATTTTAGTTCAAGTTATTGCTGAATAGCTGATCTTTGGATACATTACAGTTACTCACGGAGCATGTTGCATGTATGTGCGCAAATTTTTCACAGGCGAGCGCCACCAGGAAAATGCCGCATCAAGCCATTGCCTGTTAAGATAAAGGGAAAACTGATCCACTTCCACCCCAGAGAAGGTAATGGGAAATATTAAAGTAATATTATTTTTCCCTTCTACAACACTTCCTGGCTTCTTTTCCACTTTTTGTTTCTCAACATAAGACCCAACACTTCATCAGAGCTTTATCTGTTGAATGCAAAAAGTAATCAATTATTCTTATTATCTTGTCAATGTGCAACCTGTGATTAAATAATATGTTATTAAATTCTGCATATGTTCTTTTGGTGCTGTACAGATTATTATTATTAATTAATCATTTCATCCTTGTCTTGTTTGCAGAGTTTGTAATCAACAAGAAACCAACCACCACAGCTGAACCCACAACGACCACGAGAAAAACTACGACGACAACAAAGACGCCACCAAAAAGAAAGCCCATAATAATAATAAAACCACCAATGCCAACGAGAAAAACTATACGAAAAACGACACCGCCGACAACAACAACAGCGACGAGAAAAACAACATTACAGACAACGAGAAAAACAACAACGAGAAAAACAACACCACCACCACCAACAACAACACCGACACCGACTATAAAAGCAACAACTACAATAAAAACAACCTCAGCTACAACAATAAAACCAACAACTGTACCAACAACCGTACCAACAACTGTGCAGATGGCGACAACCCCCGCCCCAACCACACCCACTGGTAGGCCTACTGGTGCACCTGTTTACCAAACCAGCTCCACTGATCATCCATCCACCACTAGGTCCAATGGTCACACAGCCACTAGGTTTGCTGTTAGGACTAACATCAAAGCCACCAGTAGACCAGTGCACACCGCGGCGCAAGGTGAAGCCACCAGCCTCAAACCAGCTGGTTTCTTCTTCTTCTGCGCTCTAGTTTCGCTTTACGTGTTAACATGCTAATGGCTAAATTAACACTTTCTTTGTGCATATTTTCGAATGGGAGATTCTGTGCAATTTACATTCCTGCGATGATTAATAGAGCTTAGCTTTTTCATGAAATTACACCATTTTTAAATTAGAAAACTAGAAGTCACATTGGTCGTTGCAGAGGGTCTATAAATTTCAGCTACAGGCTGTTCAATGACTCAAAATTAAAACGATTATATATAAATAAAGTCAGGCAAAATGCAAGATAATTTAAATAGTTTGGCAGCTAAGTCTAAGTTGGTTTACTGTAAATATGGATCATGACATTCACTTTTTTATCCAGTCTTTGGTCTGTATATCAGTTTCAGTTAATGCAGGGACTTTATTATAGCTCACTTGTGGCTATACAAGTCTGGCTTGAGTTATTTATTTAAAACTCCATGATAGTTTTATTTCATAGGCAAGAACATGAATAGTCAAATGACCAATTGAATTATGTTAGAGATGAGCTATGTGGCTCTCAGGTGCTTCAGATATGTCTTTCTTGCATGGTGAAAATAGAACTATTAAAAAGTGAGGAGATGATTAAATTAGAGTGAAAAAAACAAAAGAAATGTAGGCTTAATTGACAAAAAACATAATGTCTGTACAGCCGTCCAAATGCAATATCTCATGAACACCGGGGGGAATTTCTTCAAATTTCACATAAACATCCAGGGATTAGATTTTCAAGGTTCATGACAAAATGTCACACAAATATCTAATAGGATAAAATTATTATATTTATATCCAAAAGGTCAAAGATCAGCTTCACTTTGACATAATGTTCTGGAAATACACTAGTCTGGCCTTTATTCGACATTGTAACTCAGGAACAGAAGGGGAGAATTTCACATTTAGGTTAATTTTTGCTGGAGTCCACCTATGGTGATGGTTTGGATCTTCTGTGCTGAAGATGTGCGTAAAGTATCCGCGTTTTAGGATTTGTAGCTTCTTTTCGGCAGCATCCAACACAATTTTATGGTTGAATGGTTATGTATAATTACCACTAGATAATCCATAAATCAATCATTTTGTTCTTTTAGTTATGCTTTTGATCAGCACTTAATTTGCTAAATCTCTGCACTAGAAAAGTAGAAAAAAGAAACCACATAATCTGAGAGGGGATAACAGAGCAGTAGAACTCACTGCATTGAATACTGTTATATTTACAATTAAGATTTTAGATACTTCAATCAGTTATATTCTAATGTCTCAACTTTGCTTATGCTCTGCTAGAAAGCAAATTAATGATAAGTTAATTTAAGTTAACCTATGATATGTAGATGGTGAGTCTTTTGCACAAGCTTGTGTCAAACTCAGGTGCAGGGGAATTAGCAATCATTATTGACTTTAATTGCTGCTGCCATGTTATTCTTTGGCTGGTACAAGAATCTCAAGCAGGATAAATGGTGCTTATTTATGTGTTGGGTATTTGCACTACTTTAATTTAAATCAGGTGCTTTGGCGTTATTTATTTTGAATAAATGGTTCTGCATCCTCAGTTTGGACATTCATCTTTTGTGTGCCTGTGTAAATGTCTTTGACTATGCCTGTGTTCAGGGATGACGTTGCTAAGGCTTTAGTGAAATCTGAGCTTTGGGATACATATTTATTTCTTGACTTGCCAATTTGGTGTATGCACGTTTGACATTTTGGGGAATGTGGAATATGCTCTTTTTTGCACAGATTTAGATGAGAGGATTGACACCACTCTCACTTAGTGCACAGACTAGAAATGGGAGAAAACAACTGACAAAGTTAATGGAATTTGGCGACCAGCAAATCTAAAGCTCACTAATTAACACGTTATGTATTGTCTGTACAAAAGCTAAATATTTGTGGCTTCGTAGCAGTTATGCTCAACATTTCTCATCAGGTCGCAGTGATTTCCTTTCCTAGTGATTTTAATGCGTCAAAACTAAACTGAATAACATCTTAATTAGAGAGATGGTAGGTTGATTTTCTCACCTTTGGAAAGAGCAGGCTGTCTTTTTCTGCTTTCCCAGACTTCCTTTTCTAGAGCTTCATATTAACCAGTTTGAGAGTTGGATCTACTTTTTAAATTCTCTGCAAGAAAGCAAATAAGCATATTTCCTAACATGTCAACTTGCTTTCATTAAAAAAAAAAATCTTAAGCACATTGTTAAACTACATATATTCAAATAAAGAGGGTGATTCTGTCTCTCCCTCAGGTTATCGTACAACCGTCATGACTGCAGCCTTTTCTAGGATGGCTCAAACCCCGATCGTCACCACGCCTCCAACCAGGAGACAAGGGAGGCCGCCTCAGCACACTCCTTGCACCACCTCCCAACCTTTAACCTCACCACAACCTTCTCCACCTTCAACGTCCCCGAGACGACCCAAGCTGGCTCCAACCTCTGCGGCTTACTCCAAGCATCCTGGAGCGTTGACCACGACACGGCTGCCGTACTGGAGCCAGAAACCCACGTCGTCCGGATACAGGCCCCAGAGGCCGCCGATCAACACGACGCTGATTAAAACGCAGGAGGAGAAGCTGTGGCTCGGAGAGAAGCTGGAAACCGCCGGGGAGGGTAATCAAATCTTTAAGAGGCCTCGAGGAAAAGATAGAGGTCCAGGTCAGAAGAGAAGAAGGAGGCTGAGGGCCGGCTCGGTGCGGCTGGTGAGCGCCGACGGCTCATCGGATCGAGGCAGAGTGGAGATCTTTATCCGAGGCGAGTGGGGGACAGTGTGCGACGACCTGTTCACCAGTAAAGCAGGTACCGTAGTGTGTCGACAGCTCGGCTTCACGACGGTCGTGGCGGTGATGAAGAGGGCCATGCTGGGGGAGGCGGACAAGGCTGTTCGGATCATGTTGGACGACGTGGAGTGTGAGGGCACGGAGAGGTCGCTGCTGGAGTGCAAGAGATCCAGGGTTGGGAAACACAACTGCTCACATGAGGAAGATGTTGGGGTGATATGCCGTTAGCCCAGAGGGGTGAAGGTGAGAGAAAAGCATAGGAAGGAAAGATAGTAGAGGGATTTATGGCTACAAGGTATAGGAAGTGACAGGATAGGAAAGAAGAAGTATAAAAAGGTTATACGCATCAATATTGATGATGTTTGCTGAAAAAAATTCCATTTTATTTTTTCACATTTTCCAGTTTTAGATGTTTCATTTTACATTTCCCATCCAATGCTAAATGTAAAAAAATGTAGCTTAAAATACTTTGTGCCTTTTTTACACAGACTGTAGAATAGTGAATGAGAGTTTCTAATAAACTCACTCAGTCCATGTTTTGTAAGATGTGACCAAAGCCACAAAAGCCATTATTCCAAATTTCAGTTATACTAATTATGTATCTCAAACCAAGGTAATCTCATAGACTATTCAACTTTCTAATACATAATTAATATTGTTGGTAAATTTGACAGAGGTTGATAAAGGATCGTTGTGGTGTTACACCTTCAAACTAACACATACTTTTTCATGAATCAAATGATTCTTGTTCAGTGTGGACTGAGTAAGGCTCGGAAAAAATTTAATCATATTCTAGCTCTTTGTTATGTTTACATATTTACCAGACAGTCATAAAAGAAAAAGACAGCATATCCTGTTAAAATAGTCAACTGTGTTCTCAGAAGATGTATTTTTGTACTGAATCATTTCAGCAGGTCTATTTTCTAAAGAAGCTTTTTATAATTTGCATTTTTATACCTTCTTGAATGTAGTTTTGAGATGAACAAATCTGAAGAGTTCTAACGAGGAAATGCTGGACATTCGGTTTGATGAATGTAGTAAAATGTTTCCAGGTGTGTATCAAGAGGTTGGAGGGCACACAGTGTCTGTGATACAAATAAAGTTTACTGCAAAATAAAGTCCTTGTTACTCTGTGCTAATGTGCTGGAGAGTGATGGCTCGCATTGATTTTCCTCCAGCAAACACACACACACACACACACCTACACACACACACACATACACTGTTCTTACTATTATGTGGCTCTATGAGTAAGATTGTGTCCTTGGTTCCCACAGATAAAAAAAAATGTTTACACCAAATCATAGGAAACCAACTGGGAGTTATTAACATCCCACTTTTTCTCACCTTCTAACTGTGATTGAACAGAAAAAAGACAAAACAGCAGCAATGTTACTGAGCAGCAGTGTGAGATTGCCAATCTTCAGTCACCATGTGTTAGCCAGACACTGTGCAGCTCTCAACACACACACACACACACATACACACACACAGCTATGTGAGTTGAACCTATTGAGGTTTACGCAGACAGTCCCCTTTTTGACAAATACCTGATTTATGAGGTCAAAACAAACACTGTAAGGACTTTAAAAGGACAGTGATGTAACAGTTTAAATCAGTCCTCATTAACATAAATACACACACCTGACAGCACAAAGGATTGATGGAACAGTCCTTTTATTATCATAAAAAAAGAAAACACTCACATATGAGTATAATACTAACACACACACACACACACACACACACACACACACTCAACATTATGTGAGCAGAAAAAACGTTTAGGGTGTCTCACTGTTTTGTGTTTGAAGCCATTATTACTTGTCGAAGCACAAAAAGACTTCACCCCAGTGCAAGTATTCTGCCTGTGCAACACGTGGGATACCATGTTGGCATTTCAAACATTCAACAACATCTTGCAATCTGAACCAGAGTTTGTTTTGGAGGTGAGAAGGTCGAGCAGCCCTGCCTCCTTTCGTTCAATGCTTCCAACCTATAGTCAGAAGGTGGAACAGACCAGTGCAGACTTTTATTCTGTAGCTCTAACGACGTCACTGCACATAATGTACAAGCATGTTGGATTGAAAACATCTGCTCTATAGAATTTCTTTGGTTTGTGGAGGGAAAGTGCTGGAGGGAAAATTTCTTCCCTTCCTTTCCCGTAAATCCCTCTTATATTTTCCCTCCATCCTGCATTTCTGTTGAGAGGAATATTTGCCAGTGGAAGTCATTTACATCATAATAAAAGTCAATGCACAGGCCAGTTTAATCAACAACATATTTATGGTAGAAAAGAGAATAATATACTTTCATAAGAATGTCTGTAGCATAGAAATAATGAAATATGTGGTGGAAAGCTTCAAGTCCACTGAATATGAGCAAACACCCAGCAGTGATGTTGCTCTGCAATGTAGAGCATTGTAATGTTTTCAATGTGGAAAATACAACTACATATAAAAATCTGGTTTCCCAACTGTTTATATCTGCATTATAANTATATATATATATATATATATATATATACCTTTTTTTTATTAAAGTGTGTATAAAAAATTTTCACACTTTCAGTCATCAGCTTTTCGGGCTTTTTTTCACAGCCCATTATTTTCAACAGGAATGCAGGAGGAGCAATAGTTAAATTCATGATGTGAGGTCAACCACATGTTGATGTTTGCAAACCTCGGAGGCCAAAAAACAGCAAATATAGCACTGCATTGAGACTCATTGAAATCTATTTATTGCAGACCTAAAACCTACACTGTAAAAAAACCCCTCAAGACAGAGCGTCGTGCAGTTCCAAACATCAACACAAGGGGGTGCCACAATCCTGTGCAGTTTCTTAAAGCTGCGCATTTACAGTCTAGTGGTCTGCTGTTGACCCAGATTTATGGTGGAAAATAAACATGTGCATCACTATATATATATGCTTACAATAGTACACATGTACGTCATGTCTTTGATGATGGTGATTCTTCTGTTATACACACTACAAATTCATTATGTACTGTCAGTGTCTACATGTGTGCAGGGTCCTCAGACCAGCTCGGACTTCAGCCTGAGTCAGTGCATTTCTGTCAGTAAGACTATATTGGTTATTAAGAAGGCCAATAAAGAGATCGACACTGATGTATAATAGGAGAGCGGAGGAAGAGGAGGAGCAGTAAATGACAGTAGTGAGAATAATCTTTGCCAGCAGACTGTTAAGTGTGACATTAATTATATCTAATGGATCGATGTCTGATTAAGACGATGAATCTCTGTGAACTGGATCAGAGTCAAAAGGGATGGATAGGGTGTCCTATTGATCTGCAGTAAAACTCTTCAGCTACAGGAGTAAAAAAAAAGCTAATACTACATATAAAAGCAACAGAAAGTGGAATTATAATTGTTGTCTCTGTTCAATATTATGTGTCCTTTCTATTTCTACTTTTCACAAAATGTTTTTTGCTCGGGATTTTTTTTGTGTCGAAAAGTAATCTGATAAATATGTTGTTTTAGCTCATCTCTGAGTTCATTGCATCCCCAAAGATCCTGAAGCAGAACAGAGGGAAGAGGAGGAGGACTGAACCAGAAAAACTGAATTAAGTAGCCTGCAGTTTCACAGGGGTTTTGTAAAGTTGTGACAATGAACACATACACACACGGTATGCATGCATGAGCACACACACGCACAGATACTTCCCCCCAGTGTCTTGTCTTTTGTTCCTAAATTAGCTCTCCCTCTCTCACACTGTCTGTTTATTTCTGTCTTAATCACTCTCTCCATCTCTCGTCTGCTCGTGCTACCCTGTTCTGCCGTTTTAAAGAAGCACTTTTTCACAAAAGCAGGTTTGGGTTTTATGAAATGAAGGCAGGGGAGAGAGAGAGAGAGAGAGAGAGAGAGAGAGAGAGAATCTGGAAGAAAGATGATGGAAAAGAGAACAGCTAAAGTCTGATCAGGGTAATGACGCAGCAAACTTTGGAATGAGCAGAAAGATGGATGTTGCCATCGCTCTTCTGCCTCTGTGTCTGTCTCCTGCCAGATATGCATGTGTCAGGATTTTCCTCATTATCCATCTGTCTGTCTGTCTGTCTGTCTGTCTCTGCCTCTCTCTGCAAATAATACAAGAAGAAATTCACATCACGTAAAATAGACCAGAGTTGTCACACGCAGGATTAACCACTGCATCAGTTCTGCTCTTCTGTATCTTATCCAATATGTACAGTGCATACATTTGTGCATGAGGCTTCTTATCACTGCCCGACATGTGGGAGCATTTTATGCCAGTGCTAACATAATAAAATCTGGATGGAAACAATAACATCCTCCTCTCATCATTGTGTCATCTAAAGTTATTAAACCCACGGCTCTAGAATGTCTCAAATCTGATGTCAAAATCTGCACAAGTCCTATCATGAATGTCAATATTACCCTGTTACCCTTCAATAAAATGGTTTCAAATTTTTCTATAATATCTGCACAAGGTGACTCCAGTATATTTAAGGTTGAATGAATGGGATCAGGTAACTAAAACACTTGTATTTAGAGAATTATTTACTATCTGGATTCACTCTCAAGGCTCTCATAGTTTGTTTTTTTGTTTGTTTTTTTCAGCCATAGCAGGCAGCTGTTTTCAGGAAAAAGATCTTCTGTACACAAACCACTCAGCACCAGAAAGCAGACAGACACAGATATTGACCAGCTGGATAATACAGTGGAGGATTTAGCAGCTAAAGGGAGATATTTCTCCAACAACAAGGTTAAAAGAGAGTGAAAACTGGACATGAATGGTGATGTTTCTTGAGAACTGCTGGATGAGTTCATCATGTGAACTTAAAAGGTGATGTCAGTGTTGTGTTCACAGCTCCTTTCTGCTGCCCCCAAGTGACCAAAAAAAAAATCCATTATGGCAGGTTTAACAAGTTGAAGACGAATTACTCATTTAAGAGAATATGTTCAATTCAAATGCTTGTTTTGTGTGGGTGGCCGAATGAAATATTCAATGCATTCAGACAGATCTTGGATATAAACGAAGACTCTTAGAAAACAAGGCCGGCAGAGTTCACAAGCAGTCTCCTGATAATGACCAGACTGTATCAGAAAAAAAAAACTGTGGAATCCACATTAAAGCAGACTTTTTCAGCCACAGACCAGACAGACGGCGACGTACAGGAAGCTTGTAATGCAAGATGTATTTCACTGTCGCGTTCAGAGGAGGCTTTTAAATGAAAAGTGCCATCATGTTGACTCGATGTGATGTCTTCGGCGACGCACTCAGCCCCTAAATGGATGAATGTTGCAACAGAAACTCGAGAGACGGAGGTTTCACCGTAAGGGACGCGAGAGGGAGATTGAGTGGGCAATGCGTTGCCAGTTCATTTGTCTGATATGACTAATCTTCTCGACAGCCAACTTACATGTTACAGAGAGTCAACAGCAGAGCATCAAAAGGTTACAACCAGTGCTACAGTGCGGCAGCCTCTCACTCTTCTCACTTCAAAGGGTGTTTTGGTGGAAAAAAAAAATATCAAGCAACGATTCCAGAGGCAGAGCGAAACATGGACTTGGATGTTTGAATGATTGCAGAGACATGGTCCACTTCCTGTTCATGTCTCCGCTGCCAACTGTGCAACACAAATGTTGCTGACAGAACTGTACACATGATAAACTGTTCACTCAATATGTAAGAAAATCATAAGCCTATTCAGTTGTTTAACATTGTGACATGCGAGTCAGCGATCTGAAGTAATGTTTGCCTTTGAAAATGATGCTCAGCGACGCCTTTGAACCAGCTATTGGTCATGATTATTAGACCTATATTGTGTGTGGGTTTCAAAAGCTGTAACATGACAGATAAAGAAGCTTTTTTTTAACCAATTGCCATCGAAGAGTGGAGTGGAATTTGACGTATATTTGAACTGAAGTGGCATATTCTAACGTCACCATGCCGGGACTAACAAGTGGAGTATGAAAAACTCAAATAAAGGCCCTCAAAGACACACATGCAGCGAAGAAGAGAAGATGCAAACTATTTGTGGCAGAGCAGTACAGAAACATGGCTCCAGTCCAGTTTCTCTACTTTCACTGCCAAATTCACTTGCATGTCATGGGCAAACACTTGGGAGTATCAATATCCTGTTAGCATCAATAAAGATGCCTCGTATTGCACATATTGAAAAGTTAACGAACGAGACACACAAAGCAACAGATAGTGGCAGCTTGTTGGATGAATCTTGATTAGACTACAATATATTTGTTGAAATGACCACAAGAGAGAGTGAAAAAGATTCAGGGGCTGAATCCTGGACTGACTGTCATTAGAGGGATTGTTTAATTGGTCTCAACTCTGTCGTGTCTGGTCTCTATTGATATGCCAGTTTTTTGGCTATGTGGGACTGAAAGGAAAGACAATGGAAATATAAAGAAACAAAGAGTACTAAAACTAAAATGTCTCGTCATGTGGTCTGGCCTCCTAAATAACAAGACCAGATTTGTTTCCATGCTCCTCTGCTGCGAATCTGTACAGCTTAATTAGCAGGTCTGCTCACTGGCTTTAGCCAAAAGGTGAAATACAACTGCAAAATAAAATATGAAATAATAAAAGAGGCTTTTTTCAAACTTGACATTACATGTGTTTCCAGAAGCACTAAGTCAAAGACAACTGTTAAAATGCTGTTAAACTTACGACTAATTCAAGACACTGAGGATTATCTTGTGACCTGGATGAGTCTTTATAGACATTCAAATGTAAGGAATTTGCAGAGATACGATTTCAAGCATAACCAATGATGATCTTTAATCAGTTCGCCCAAATAAATGTCTCTCCTCCTACACACTCGCGCACAAACATTTGAGCAGACACACACGCTTCCCATCTGGCTGGCAGCACAGATGGTGGCGCTGGGTGATGCTAGAGGCCAAAGGGATAGCTCTAACCAGCTACACACACGTGCACGGACACGCACATGCGCACACGCACACACGAAGGCGATGCAATAGACATACATGTCATAGCTCACACACATTTGCACAAATGTTCACATTGTGTGTCTGTTACACATCTGGACGTATAACACACACACTGAAAGACACTCTCTGTGCTCCTTTCTTTCTTTCTTTCTTTCTTTCTCACATAAACCTAATGGAGCTGATGTTTCATTTATTTGCTCGACGACTCGGTCGCTGTTTGTCAAACTGAATCTCCATTTCAAATGAGAGCGCTCTTTACACAGCATGTGCACTAACGTGTGTGTTTGCGTGTTCACGTATGTGCGTGACCACACTCACATGAACATGCACTATACATACATTCTCTGTTCAATCTTTCATTGATTTGCAGCTGGGGTCTCACAACGCAGACGAAAATTCATTATCGATGCCTTCAGTGTCTTGTGTTTTAGTATGTGTGGCTGCACTGTGAGTCTTGCTCAGGTACGCATGCATAACAAAAACCTTGTTGTATGCTCATTTTTCAGCAGGATGTGTTTTTGTTTTTGCCAGCCAGATGGAGAGAGAGGATGTGTGTGTTTCCCACATGTGCATGTATATGAGAAAATATGAATCCATTGTGTGTGTATAATTTATGTGGCAGGGTTATGAATGGTGCTCACATGTCCTGAGAGCTTTCCACTTCCACAGCCCGTCCACTGTGTTCTCGAAGCTTCTCTTAGTGAGGGAAGGGTGAAAAAAGCGAGCGAAAGGACAGCGAGAGAGAGAGCGGGGGAGGTGGAGAGGTGGTGATGGAATATGGGGGGGTGAAGCAGAGACTGGGGGTGAGGTGGGGTCGGGGAGGTGGGGGGGAGGATGGAGGGAGAGAGTGGGAGACAGAGGCAGGGAAGGACAAATGTAGAAAGAAGTGGGGAGCGGAGGGGGGGGTTGAGGGAAACACTGTGGGAGAGACAGAGAGAGGAGGAGGATGAGGAGGAGGAGGGAGGGAGGGATGAGGGATGCTGCATTTTAGTGATAGCACAGACTGAGGCTGCAGGAGCAGACAGAGGGATGGAGAGAATTGATGAGAGAGGTAGAAATTAAGAGAGAGAGGAGCAGCGCACGGCAGGATTCCCACGCAGGTAAAAATATCAAACAGCTATAAACTAATTATGAAATAATTATGTGATATATGCTGATAGTTTTGACTAATTAGATATCAAGATGGGCCTTTTCTTCCATTACAGCTGTAGCAAAAAGATTCCCTGGATGTCACAGAAGAGCCTGTCAAACCATCCATCCATCCATAAATCCATATGTCCACCACCACCCCCCCATTTCACCCTCCATCCGTCCATTCTTTCATCCCTCTCCCTTATCTGGCAAGCTCCTCCTCTCACTTCACCCCATATCCGTCTTACAATCATTTCTCCATTCCACCCACACACAAGCTTCTCTCCACAGCCTCCCCCCTTTTCTTCTTCATCCTCCTCCTCCTCCTCCCTGCCTCCTCTCTTTCCCTCCATATCTCCTCTGCTGTCACTTCCACAGATCCTGAGGGCATCTCTCTTTTTTTTATTCATCTCCACATATCCTCCTCCTTCGATCCTCCTCTGTCCCCTTCACAGAGCCTCTCTCTCTCTCTCTCTCTCTCTTCTGTAATTGTGTGTTTTCAGGCAACATTTACCACTGCTTTTAGCTTTTCTTTGTCTCTCTCTCCCCTCCCAGACTGTGACACTTGAAGAAGCAGCAGAAGGAGGTAAAGAGAGGAAATAAAAGAAGCAAACTTGCATCACTGACCGCAGCGAGCGACACTCCTCCCGTCAGACGAGGAGGGAAGGAACCACCTGTAATAGAGACTATTAGCAGCTGCGAGAGCACAGACAGGCATTAAAAGGCAGACTGCTGCCTCGGTTGGGGAAGGTGTGTCTCTCCTTTTTCTCTCCCCTTTTTCGTCTCTCTGCTTTGACTGTCTATCCACAGGCTGTCCCTCCATCTGCCTCAGCAGGATGAACAGGCGTCATTTCGGCGCCTCGGTCTGAGAGAAAGCGCTGAACGGATCCTGATCGTGTGGTTACAGGAGACAGGAGACCAAAAATTAAAAAAAAAAAAAAAAAAAAAAGCCCAGAGGAACATTTGCAAGCTTCTGGAAGGGAAAGGGAGGAGAGAGCAGTATGAGTCAGAGCACAGCAGCTCCAATACTCTGTATTCTGCGTGCAAGAGGAGAGGTGGAGGGAGATAGAGGAACAATGAATGCGATATAGGGGGGGGAAAGATAGAGAGGAATCGAGCAGGCGTCAGACAGAGGAAGGACAGGATGAGGACAGAAGCGGCCACATTGGCAAGCGGTGAGTGAGAAATAGGCCAAGTGAATCAGCGTGCCAGAGGGTGGCGAGAAGAGGTTGAGTTTAGAAAGTGGAAGGTTTGGTATGACTTAGGAGGGTCGAGGGAAGGTTGAGTGACAGTTTACTGCAGGGTGGACAGTGGGCAGAAAACAGCAAAGGACAGGCTTAATGAAAAACTGCTTGAGCCAGCTACGGGCGAGAAAGTCCTGAGTGACTGTGCCTTGCCACAGGGCGATAACATGACCGAGGTTTGCATATGGGAGGACGAGCTTCAAGAAGCTTGACCACAGAAGAGACAGAGTGAGGAGCAGAGGGGTTAAACAAGAGCAGAACTGAGGCAAAAAACAGAACAAATCTGGCCAGATCAGAGGGAAATTTAACATCCGAGAAAAGAGAGGACAGCTAGAGAGACGAACACTGCAGAGAACATGTCACCCAACGCTCACCGACACGGCGTGGAAACTTTAACTGTGACTGCAACACAGCGAAAAGTTCCTGTTAAATATTGATGCTGACAGGCCACTCTGGAAAGAGCTCGCTCCTTTCGCCACAGAGGAGGGGAAACAGAGGCAAGAAACACGGCTGATTTTTTATTCTGAGGGATTTTTTCTTACACAGGAATAGACAAGCTGTTAAGTGCGTCAGACGACAGCCCAGTGTGGTTAAGTTGAGATGTTGCTACAAATTAAGACAAGACGCGCAAATTAGCTTGTGCTTCCTGGAGGTTTTTTTTTTTTTATTTTTTTTTTGGCCAGCTGTGCAGTTTCTTGGGGAGAGTGGAGCGACTACAGAGAGAGAAAGAGAGAGAGAGAGAGAAAGAGAGAGAGACAGAGGAACTGGACCTTTATTTTGTGTGGGAGCAGCAAGGACAAAGAGAGTCAACGTTTGAGAGATCACTGAGACCCCGTCAGGACGAGGGCGATTTCTTTCTTTTCTATGAGAGCTGGAGCCAGCCCTGGCTGATGAATACAGATTTCTGCTGTGGATTGACATGCTGTACCTGCTCTGACAGGCTGCCACATGAGGAAAAGCCAAACACTGCTGAAGCATTTATAAATGGTTCCTATTTTTTATTTTTGTCCTGGACTGATTGGAAGTGTTCCAACTCCAACCTGAAAATGGCCTCATTACAGAGATTTGGCCGGCGGGGGATTGCTCTTATGGCTTGAGGAAATATAAGTATGCAAACGCTTTGATGTGCATCAACACGAAGGATCCTTTAACTGGAACAGGATGTATACTTTGTTTTTGTCTCTGTGACTGAAAAGGTCACGATGGGTGATTCTCCAACTTGATGTCATCAAGATAAGACTTCACCTTCAGTCTGGGCTGAGCCGTAGATTCCTCAAAACATCACAACAGTAACGTAGGAAGACACATCACCACAGTCTCCATTCAGCTGCGGATACACCAACTGCATGTTTATGTGTGTGTGTGTGGCTGCGTGAGGGCGCGAGGACTGTCGAGGAGCTCGGCTGTGTTTGTGCGTATGCTCGTGTGGGTGTGGGTGTAGAGTTGTGTGTGTGTGTGTGTGTGTGCCGAGCTTTGAACCCAGCTGTGTCTGAGTGTATTTTCAAAGCATCGCCCGGAGCTGTGTGTGTGTGTGCGCGTGTGTCGCCTGGATTCTCCCCACCAGCGACAGAGCTGGACCTGAACAGCATTGGTGAGAGGGGGGACAGGGAGGGGGAGAAGGAGGAGGAGGAGGAGAGGGAGGTGAAAGAAACCAGCAGGACGGAGGAGAAGAAAAAACTGACAACATGCTTGGATAAAGAGAAGAAAGAAAGGAGCTTTTGGCTGCCCCCCTGGTGCAATGTGTGGTGAGTACACATCTCTTGGATGGCACCCTTTCATGTACATATGTGTGAGTGCATGTACACTGTATATACACATGAGCATCATACTCCCTCAGGAAGTTGGCCAAGGTCAGAGGTGAAAGGTCATTTAAAGGACTTGAGGAGTATTCACACTATTGGATGCAGGTCACGTGATCCACAGGTCCAGTGGGTCACATTATGTTTCCATCCACTCAGTCCCACAATTTAATGTAGGTCACATGATACAGTGCCCAATGGGTCATGTGACACCAAGCCTGGCACCTGAATGTGAACTGAGCCAACCCCACAAACCAAAGCATGTTTAACCATACATATTACGCCCACATTATTAATATCAAATAAACACTTATTTGTTATATGTTTCAGCTTTGCATGCACTAATCTGTGTCTCTCAATTTAGTGCCTCTCATAAATAAGGACAAAAAGACTGAAGGTAGTTAAAGCACGGCATAGGACTTAACGACCAGAGAACGCAATAAAGTTTTATACAGCTTGTTAACATATTCTCTCAACACCTCAAACTAGACAAGATTAATGATTCTCCATCCTGTGAATGTTCTCATTACTGCCTCTGCTTGATGGGAGAGAGGCTTTCACTTGTGAATTTGTTGTCAGGCAAACAATGATTCTGCTTAGCTTGTGCTTGTGTGAGAAATGTATTTGATATCTATGGATCGCACACAGTAGGGCAATGCCAATACTCTATGTTTTGCAAGAGTTGTACAGCTGAGAACCCCTCAAAGCTTCATACACTAATCTTTGTTATTGAGTGCATAAAAAAGTGGTTATTCTGATTATCTGATAAAAAACATCACACACACACACACACTTCGGTGTTTCAGTTTCTCCTTCGCACTGATGCACTTTCTCCCTCCTCTCGCTGTCATGAATACAGCACATATATGGACTCACTCTATCTTACAGTAAAGCACACTCATCCTCTCGTTGCCCCTCTAGTTCTTCCTCACACACACACACGTAAACACGCACTATGAAAACACACATGCACAAAAGTGGAGGAAGCGGGGCTGTGGCTGAGGAGAAGTGACAGTGGCTTCGTGGCCGCCGGCATCGTATTCCAGCGGCGGTGGCCAGCCGAGCTCGTAATGAGACTGTGGAACGTTCTAGTGTCATACGGATCTGGTTCCCACACCATTGCTCAGTGTGTGTGTGTGTGTGTGTGTGAGAGAGAGAGAGATAGAGACAAGAGAGCTTGCGAATGCATTTAAAGCGTGCACGTTTTAATATGTAGGCTTTATAGCGTTCAGGCTGGTCACCATGCAAACTGATGTCTTTGGGCAACAAACAGATGGTTGTTCACAGCGTCATCAGGGAACATACAAGCTCTCTTTATGTGCTGATGTTTATGTGTGTATCATTGATCCCTGTGAAGACTGAAGAGAGTGTCTGTATTGTAGCGAAACGCCGAAGCTGTAAGATCATTGATTGAGACTTTCTGTGCGGTCAATAACACCACCACTCAATGACTTCAATCCATACCAGCTATTCCTCCTTCCCCTGATCACTACCTGATAGACCCAGTACAGCGCGCCACATAGAACTCAATTTGTTTATATTGTATTTGACATCATTCGCATTTGGTCTTGCTTACCAATAATCAAATACCTTGGAGCATTATTAGGGTTAAAGAGGTCAATGAGAGTTACACACAGTGCTCTTGACGTTGGGCTCTCAAGTCATTAGAACGAGGGACACCAGGTTTTACTATGACATCATATACATTTCTCTACAATGGACATTTCTGCTTATGGTAATGTGTCAAGAGTCTCAGTGGAAGGTGGAGACTAAATAATCACACAGATAATAAGAGATGAGACAGACAGAGATGTGAGATGGATTACCTTTATGTGTAGGTACTTGAGGGCATCCCCCCACCCCCCCATTAGATAGCAGGCTGACAGGAAATAAGGGGAGAGAGGTGGGGGATGAGATGCAACAGAGGTCTCCAGTTGGACTCGAAAACCTGCAATATTGCGATTACATGCTTAGCTTCTTAAACCCCCTAAAGCCCCCAGGGCACCCCAACACAGATTAACTTGCAATGAATGGCAGACTGGGAAGATAAGAGCTTGTAGGGAATCATGAAGACAGGGAGGGGAAAAAAAAGCTGAGGATGGAGAAAGTCCAGACTCTGAAGAAGGTCTCTGAGGCTGTTGTTATCAAGGCCAAATTACTCCCGCTGGTCCGACCGGAACCTTGCACGGTAGCTCGCTGCTGTCAGTGTGTGTGAATGAGTAACAAATTGTAAACTGTGTATAGCACAGCTGGAGCCATGTATAGCACAGTCGGAGCCATTTACCAAGAGTGTTTTTTTTCTCCCTTTGCAGCTCAAATCAAACAAAATGAGTGAAGGACACTTAGCAGCTAGTGTGTATTTCGCCTTCACTTGCTGTGTAGGTACACAGTTAAATGTATTGTTTTGAATATTAATTTATAACTAAAAAATTTATTTGGTGAAAATCTATATATTCGTGGTTTCCATCTAAGATTCATCTGTGTTGAGATCAGGGAAGAAATGAGAAAGTTGAATATTATTGAATTGTTCTAGGTGACATTTATGCCCTTTTTGCAGAGATATATATAAATGTTTACATCTTTTTGAGGCCACATCATAGACTCAAAGTTGTTGCTTTTTTGAAGACACAAAGATTTACAGAATGAAAAAAGTCCACTAACAGGCAAGGTCTAAGAAAACTAATCCAAAAACAAAGAGGCAAGGGCTGGAATACTTGACACAAGGTACGATGACGAATTGGCAAAGATTGAGAGATGGGAACACACACACTAAATACACAAAGAGGGGAGGATCACAGGTGAAAACAATCAATAATCCTAAAGGCGGGAAACAGGCAAAAACAGGATGTAAAGCGACTGAACACACCTGAGGGCGTGCTTTTACAAAATAAAACAGGAAATAGACTAAACTAAACCCAAAACCGTAACACGGTGAATCAAGTTTGTGGAGGTGTTCAGATAGTAAAAACGAAAGATTACAGTATATCACGGTGTTAAAAGGACGTGCAAGAGGAAGAGGGAAGAGCAATAAAACATTCATTCTCAAACGCTCCCCTTTTGCTTGGCTCGATGATGGATAACGGCTGCCAGCCATGTGGCACAGGTGATGTGCTGGTGGCTGTGGGAACGAAATGAAATTCATCGCTATCAAAACGTCCTCTCGAGGGCAAACAGAATGAAATTTGCCGTTATCAAAACTACCATCAGCTCTGCGCCGACTACGACTGCTGGGTAGATAAAACACTGAGCTGGTCTAATGTGACTCATTCTTTTCACAGCTGGAACAACGTAATTCAACATTCTGCCATTTTTGATGGGTCTATTCTGAGTGAAATTATTCCATTATAATATGCAAAATTATGGATTAGATACCTCCTTTGGACGTGTTGTTCAGCAGAAGTAAAAGAAGTAAAACTAATAGCCTCTGAATCAAGTATCCAATGTGAACGTACAGAAGATGATGAAGACGACAAAACTCTTTATGCATTCTCAGTTGCTCATTAACAGCATTGGAGCCAATGCCAGTCAAAGTTCAAGTACAAACTTTGAGGACACTCTGTGCTGGATTTACTCCACCAGCATCAAAGCAGTGGTAAATTCAGTTCATACAACTGTATGAGCAGTATTTATATTGTGTATCCACCGTTTTTAATGAGAATACCTAGAGAAAAAAGATCTGCCTCTAATTATGTCATCACATTTATACTGTAAGTCTGCATCTGTCTGTCTGTATCTCTCTCCTCTACAGGGTGTTTAACCGTCTGTCTCTCTGCTATCTGTCTTATTATACACTGAAGCTCATTAATGTTCTATCTCCCTGAGGGCACATTTGAAGGTTGTTGTCATCTCACACAACATTTAGACATATCTGTTGCATCGTCTTTTATCTTTCTGTTTAGTCTTTCTGTCTTTATTTCTTTCACACTCACTGGCCATTTTAAGGATTATTAATTTGAAGAGTGGCTCAACAATGTTATAGTACATGGATAAGAACACACTGGCTCTTTTAGACCTTACTCATAAATATGGATGCTCGTGGAAACACCTATCCAATCGAAGCAGTAATTATAGCATAGCATAAGATGTCTTACGATGGCCACGGGCAAAAAGTATTTTCATCAGTCCCTCCACGTATCTGCAATCTCGCGATTGAACCAATCCCCATATCACCTGTAAAAGATTGTAATTTTGTTCAATCTCCGCAACGCTGCTGGAAAACAAATCACTTTCCTCGCGTAATAATGCAATTCAAACCCCTGGTGATGAGCCTGCGTCAGATAAAATCAAACCCCCTCCTCAACAGACTTCTACCTATTGAAAGCATACTAATTAAAACCTGAAATTAAACATTTTGTTTATGAAGCTTGTCGAGAGCATTACCCAGCCTCGGAGGAAGCGCCGCCTGCCTAACGTCTGGGCAAAATAGTCCTTCAAGAACATTAAACCTCCTGGTTATGTCTGCACAGATTAGCAGTTACCAGCAATTCAGGAAGAAGCACAACTGCTCACATTTACCTCCACCTCCACCATATTACTTATTTTACTTTAAAGCCATCTCATTTTTTTTCTCCGGGTGTAGTTTAATATATGTATCTCACAGCCTGTTTCCATTCGAGATATTTCCATGAGATTACCTTGTTGGTGAATCACAATGTAACCTCTCAGATTCAGACTCCCACAGTAATGCACACTACACTGCACTGCAGATGGACCGTCCGCGGGGGAATTTATATCACACCCTACATAAATTAATTTGACAGTGAAATAAGCAGAGCAGCTATCTGCACCAATTATGATGAATATTATGCATGAGTTTCGCAGGGCAGACTGCACTTGCATTGCTCATTTCAGCGGGGAAGCCATTGGTGAAATTCCCCCGGTGCGACAATGTTTGGTTCCAAAACAAGTTCAGTGTTATATTTGGCGTGTGCAGCTTTTGCAACATGTGGCTTTCAATTATGATTGCTACACAGTGGCTTTAATTACATCTTTAATTACACAGCTTGCTGATACTGCAGGGAGAACTTTTTTAACTAATCCTGAATGATTCAAATGGACAAACATGAGCTTTGATTTAAAAAAGCAATGCCACCAACTGCTTGCACCTGTGACAGTTACTGAATTTATACTGACACATAATGAATTATGGTTTAGTGTTTTGTGGTGGCTTTTTAAAATTATTAGTCAAAAACGATATAAGTCATCGGAAGACACATGTGTTCCTCCAGCTCTTCTGTTACACTGGTGTGGAGGTGTATTCAAATATTAATTCCAATGATTAAATGCTTCAGCTGCAGCCCTTCATTAGGAGTGTGTGTTCTTGAAAGAAAGGAAAGGAGGGAGGAGAAGAGAGAGCGAGCGTGGAATATCTTGGAATGCTGCAGTTGTATAATATGGCATAATACTGTGTATGTGGATATATGGAGTATAAATATATGTGTGATAAATCATGCTTATTCTTCTATATGTAGAAGGGGCTGCGAGCCAAGCACTGACTCACCCTTCCTCTTTATATGTACACACATTCATTCATTCAATGTGCACATACACGTATGCATATTTGAATCTAAATGCTGCGAACGCCTGGAGGAAGTCACACAGTTCAAGACACATGCAGACACTGAGCATAAAGGAAAGTAGTATCCTGTCAGATCACTATGTCATTTCAATGCACACAAATGCCATATTTCAAAAATGACAACTTAAAAAGCCTGAAGTCTGACATCTGCAAATACAGCTTGTAGAGATCAATTAGAAATTTTGTCTTTCAGGGATTTTAGCTTCAACTCCTGCAGCGCACCAGCTCAGGTCCATGTGATGGTGGATCAAATGGGAGACGCTTTAACAAGTGGCCAGTTGTTTTTCTCTCACAGCTCCAGGGAGTAGACCCACAATTCAATTTGCAGTGTGCAGTTTACCAATCCCTAATGCTGTATTTAACACCTTCATGACAACAACACCGCTTATTCTAGTCAACGAAAGGTGAAACATTTGGATGTTCAGAAAAATCTGATCTGGGTTGGTATATCAGCAAATGAACTTTTTTTAATCTACTGTACTTGCTGCTCACGGTTTTCCCCATTTTTTCTTATTTGCCCCCTTTTTTCCCATCTTCTATCTGTGTGCTTTACAGCCCCGAGTTTTGAGGTGTGCCATGCATTCCCTCTAATTGGGTTGGAAATAATCACATTACACTGTTGAATGGCTAAGCTGCATCAAAAGATAGTGCTATGTCCCTGTCCTTACTCTACATACGCATACACTCGCGCACACATGCACACACACACACACACACACACACACACAAACACACACACCCCTGGGCTGCCAGAACAGCTGCTGGATGTTGAAATGTTTACCCAGCGCACCAACAAAATGAGAGGATAGAACAACAAGTGGAGAGTGGAGAAAATATAAAAGAGGAGAAAGGCAGGAGATTTTCTTTTTTTGTGAGTGTGTGTGTGTGTAGAGACTCCAATTCCAAGTTGTGATCAGGGAGAGGTTGAACTTGTTAGTGAAATATACATCATAAATGATCTATATCATTCTGTGCTCTTATTGAAGAGATGGGGTTTGTTGACAGTATTAGCTGACGTAACCGACCAGTGAATCTAATTGTGGACAATTCAGTGTAGTGGAAATCACACATCCTGTGTAAAGCCCAGGAGTCATTCTCATTTTAGCACATGCACACGCACACACTCACACACAAACACACAAAGAGGCAGACATAAATACACACACTCACACTGTCCTCATCCTAACCTCCCTTCCTCTCTGTGCTCCCAAACTGTCTCAGAGGACTGCAGATAATTCCCTCATCAGCGTCCAACCTCATTCATTTTTTAACGGACACCATTGATCCCACATCAGCACTAGTGCTTAGTGAAAGATGAACAGAGAGAAGGGGAGCAAAGGACTCTAAGGAATTTTAACACCAGCTGTAATGTTACAGATAAACATCTTTGGGTGGTATCTATTGATCAAGAAAACAGATTTTATGAGGTCAAGAGGTCAAGAACAGTAGAAAGTATTACTCAAGAGGATGTTGGGAGCAGTGATGCCAGTAACGCATTACTCTAATCTGAACACTTTTGTCAGTAACGAGTAATCTAACGCGTTACTATTTCCAAACCAGTAGCCAGATTAAAGTTACTTATATCCAAGTCACTGTGCATTACTATTTTTACATTTTCCTTAGTAAAAATTGATACTTTTGCTTTCTTCTTGTGTCTCGGGGAGTGACATCACGTACGTGACAAGTCACGTTTTCAGCATGAGGACAACTCACGTGTAATCAGAAGCAGCGACACAAACACAAACAACAATGGAGGGAGGAGAGAGATGCGCCTTTTCTACCTGGAAATA
Source organism: Centropyge bicolor (assembly GCA_037975185.1). NCBI lineage: Eukaryota > Metazoa > Chordata > Actinopteri > Pomacanthidae > Centropyge > Centropyge bicolor. The sequence continues at coordinate 2,080,562 of JBBMOC010000047.1, forward strand.
CAGCCATTATTTGAGTTCGTGTCAGCTAAAGACAATAATATTAAGCTTCGTTGTACACTCTGTGCTTGCAACAAAATACTATCAAGCTTCAAAAACACAACGTCTAATTTAAAGAAACATTTAGAGTCGCAGCACATCACAGTCAAGTTGACAGAGCAAGTCCCACCAGGTGCTGTTGAGCAGAGAGCTGCGAGCAAAGCCACGGCCTCGGCTTCTGCAGGAGGGGACCCACCACCCACACAACAAAAGGAGATACATTGTTTACTTGACGTTAATGTTAAAAATGCACTTCCAATAAAGTGAGTATTGACAAAACCAGTTGTCATTTTTATATTGAGGCGGAGGGTTGTCGGCAGCTGCTGAATCTAACTTATAAAGTAACTAGTAATCTAACTTAGTTACTTTTAAAATCAAGTCATCAGTAAAGTAACTAAGTATCTATTTAAAGGAGTAATCAGTAGTCAATAATCAGATTACTTTTTCAAAGTAACTGTGGCAACACTGGTTGGGAGAAATATTAGAGGAGTGTGAATAAGGTTGATACTGCTTGATGCCATGACAGGGTGTTGGCATTGGTTGGATGTTCGTCTTGCTGTCATTTGCTGCAAAAATGGCGAGAGAAGATGAGGAGTGAAAATGAGGAGCAGAAGGAGAAGATGGAAAGGAGAGAATAGAGAAGGAAGAGAGCAAAGAAAAGAGGATGCAAGATTGGATGGGGAGGGGTAAAAAGTTCTGGGAGACTGAGGAAAATGACAAGATCTCATTTCATTCTCCACTTACTTTTAACTTGTTACACTTCTGTGATTAAAATTCAATGCCCAGATGCATGCAGGGAAAAGTTTGGAACTAGAAAGTGTGTGTAGGGGGGAGAGAAGAGAGGGATAGTTTTCAGCTACTCTGTGTCACAAATAATTAACCTGTCTCTTTCTCCTCTCCCTCTTGTTCCCATTTGCTTCTCTCCTCTCTTTAATTTCAACATTATCCTCTCCCTCACCTCTGCCTCCCCTCCTCCTCCTCCATCCCTCCACATCCAGGCGTCGCGCCCTCTGGGGGTGGGGTTCTGTGATGGTAACCATGGTCCCCGGCGGCCGCTATGTCTGCAGCGCTCACGCAAGAGAGGAAGACTCCACGAACGACCGCGAGGAGCGAATCTTAGCCGTGCTGGGCATCATCGGAACCATCCTCAATCTTCTAGTCGTCATATTCGTCTACATTTACACCTCCGTCACCTAAGGTTGTCGAGGCTTGAGCGAGAGACTTTTGCCGCCGTTCCCCAATTTTTTTTTCTCGCCGCTGCCTCCCCTCCTCTTTAATTATTTATATACTGAGAGGGTTTGATTACTCAGCCTGAGAAGTAAGACGCGAGGATCATTGGCAGCGTGTTCAGCTGGATAGTAGCCATATTTATCTACACCTGCATCGCTGCTCATCCCTTCAGACAGCTTTGCTCTGTTAGCTGAAGACTGCTGCCAATCACAGCAGCTACAGGTGGACTCATCTGCTCATCCCTCCAATTTTATACAGCATCTTCCCGTTTTTCAAAGACGATCTCACACACGTCGACTGACTGCTGACAGTGTGTCTGGCCTGGTAACGGTGACATGTCTGTGCGTTCATGCTGATCCACGACACCTCAGCGACTGCTTACATGGTGGGAGTCCAGCTCTTAAGTGTCCTGTGGCGTGACAGTGGTCGTGTTTGACTGTGCTGCATCTTCCGCTTCATCACATCCACGTGTAAAAGAGGTGTGGGTTCTGTCTTTTGACGACCAAGCTCCTTTGTGAGATTTAAGATTTTATCACTGCCAGTTAAACGTGTCTACGCGGTTTGAAGAACGAGGCCCCTTTGAGTAAAGACAACTATTAGAAGGGCCCTTAAATCTCCTTGAATTGACACATATGTACACATAATCACTCACACCCCTTGCTTAATATAAGTTTCTGTAGCTGGTAGAGTCACTGAAAAGGTTTTACATGGACCTCACGTGTCCACATCTGAGCACACCAGAGGAGAGATTCCTGGCCGTGCTGGGAGTCATAGGCATCGTGCTCAACCTCCTGCTGCTCGTCTTTGTCTACATATACACCTCCACCTGATGCCGTGTGTATCAGTCGTGAGATAAGCTGCCACAACTGCATCTGACAGCCACGTGGGCCGACGGTCATGTTCTCCTGTATATATTGTACCAAAACACATCACAGCTGAGTTGGGGCTTAAATGATATTGGAGGTTTCTGTGCCTAATAATGCAGCAATATTCTAATGATAGAAGAAAAGGTGATGAGGCCAAAGCAGCGATGCCCAGAACTTAAGAAAAGATTTATGATAGAAATACACCATATCTTTTTTTGTATAAACTTGTGTCCTACAGTTAGTGTTTTTGTAGCTGCAGTGCTCTCTCACATATATGCATGATGAGATATTTATGTAAGCTTGTATTAACATAATCTTTATCACGCTTCGACCAAAATACCTGATGTAAAGACTGCCATTTTTTACAGTAACTCTGTTTGCTCTACATTGCTCAATGATGTTGAAAACACCCTGACATGGAACTAGATGGTATCGATGTTTCAGTCTGCACAGCAGCTCAGCGCGCCATCAAGGATCCCTCTGCGGGAGGTCGGCGCTGTGGAATAATGGTCTATTTTCTGGCGTCATGTTTCCGCGATTGGATGTGCAAGCCGGGCAGGGGGTGGTGTCGGCGAGTGCGAGGGAAAAGCGTGAGACTGAGACAATGTCACACAAATGAAGATGGCGTTCGATTGAACACAAAGGAACGCAACAGAAGAATCAGGTTGGACCCGTGCGGATTGTGTGAGAAAACAGGGCGTAAAACCTCTGTACAAGGCCTCGCCATCTGTCTCGGCACAAAGAACTCTCCGGGATCGGGTTGTAACGTTCCCGCCGGAGCTGCATGTCACTACGGATGTGGTTTTAGGTTGAAGCGCTGCGCCTCTAATGGAGGAGTGAGCCGAAATGCAGTTGACACGCGAGCTGCGAGGACTGGCCTGAATCTACACTTCATCCTTGTCATTCTCTTCTCCACCAACAAGCTGACGCCGGAGAAGACATAGTACTGAAGAGGAGCCACATGAGCCTCTGCCGTCCTTTCACATAGCACAATACTTTTATATATACACGCACATATACCTGTGAGTCGAAACAGACTTTAATTTCATACACCATCAGTCAGACAAAAGACATGAGAAACTCTGACTGCTCACTTAACCTTCTGCAATTTTACATGTCGGCTTGTGAGATTTTGATAATAACTGCATATACGATTCCTTGTTGCATTGTGTGTGTGTATGCTCTTAGTTTTAGTATCGGTTTATCATTGAGTGTTTCGTTTGGTCGGTTGACTTTTGGATCGATCCAAAACTCGCAATCACTATGAGAGGAAATATTTGGGATGAAACTCAAAAAAACAAATATCTCTGACGGCCACAGTCTATTTTTATAAAGCGTAAAAGGTTGAGACGAGCATTTCAATGGCCATGACTACAGAATGCTGGATGGACAAGCAAGCCACAATTTGCCTGCAGGAATAATTAGCTTTTACTAAGAATTAGTATTTTTTTGTCGAGCTCTTAAACAGCAAACAGGACAAATCAAAAGGGTTCATATTTCAGTGACTTGTACTGTATAAGGAACATGCCTTAGGACTCTCTCTTGACCCCTCACTCTCTAACCTTAATCACAATGTGTCCCAAAACTTTATGTAACCATATCCTGAACCTGATTCTGGAAATCTTGAAGGAAAACTTAGGGTGTATTTTTGAAGCTCAGGCCGTCGATTCTATTGATTATGTCAACATTGTACTCACCAAAGCAGTTGCTGACATCTGCGAACGTGGTGGCATAGCTGAAGATATATTCAACGCAGCAAGACACACGAGGTTGGTCAAACTTATTTAGAAGAAAAAAGATGAAGGCTTTACAGATGAATGTCCTGGTTCAGCTTTGACCTATATTTAATGTTATGCACGCGCAATGAGGGATTATTAGACTCATTACCAGTGCACTCACTTCCAATTTTTTTCCCCTTCGAACAAAGTTGTAGCTAATCTGGCAAAAGCATTTCACAACCTGTAAGATCATCTGACCACCTTCCTGCTTCTTGGATTTATTTTAAGCGACGCCATGTTCTGAGATTTTTTTTTTTTTAACTCATTCAGATTAGCCACAAAACCCCAAATTCTAATAAACCTTCATTTTTCTTTTACCCTAAAAATCAAGCCTTAAGCCCTCAAACAGCTCTTTGAAGACATGAGAACCAGCCGAAATATTCCAAAAGCATTCTCATTCCTAATCCTTGAAACTCAATTTAGTCTTCACTCGCACAGAAATAAAAAGTCCACACACACACACTAGCGACTTGCCCCTGTCTTCATCAGTTTGATTTTACACCATCTCTCTGCACACATCAGAAGACTCAACTATCAGCGCACTGAAATCGATGTGACTTGCACATTTACTTCCCGTCACATCTAATAGCGGTACAGTGGAGTTAGTCGAGCTAAATCCATTTTAAGTGTGCACCAAAGCGCAGTGTAAGCCACCTTTGGTTTGCCAGACGTCTGCTGTCAAACTGTGACAGAAACACATTTGAATATGCTTTGAGATCCCAAAAAGTACTGCAGAGATATTATTGGTTCACTTTGTACTGCCTCTAAAGGGTCACTTGACGTTGGCAAACTAACAGAATGAACAAGCAACTGTTTAGCTCAGGTTTACTTAGATACTGGTTTGTAAGAAAGCCCCCTTTATAAAGGTTTACAAGCTGTAACTACCTGCTTTATTAATGGTTGACAAGTAATCGTCTAATGCTTTATAGGTCAGTTAGAAATCTTTGAACTCTTTTAGGCTTTATAGATTATTAATTAATGGCTTTATTAATGGTTAATACTTATCTATTATTTATTAATGCTATATGACTTACAGGAAAAATTAGAAACCTGTGATCATTTATAACTGTATTATTACCAAATAGAAAGAATTACACCTGCTAAAGTTCCTAATAAAGGTTTCTAATTGATGTATAAAGCACTGGGAAAACATTTATTTCTAAAGCAATTGGTTGCCACTTTTAAATCCTTTTTGAAGGATGCCTTTTTCAAAAGTGGTACCAATTTTACCAATGTGAGTTTTCAAAGGCCAGCGGTTAAGACTAATATTTTTAAAACAGAAACAACCGAGAGACCTTTGTTTTGTACCAATACTGAATCTTTTTAAATTCATATTCAAATGTCGGTATATATTGAAAACAATGGTTGGGCCGTATATGAAGCCTGACTCTACCTGGGATACATGTTGTCGTATTCTGCATGCAGGTCAAGTTTTCGGTTGAGACCAGTTTTAACATGACAGACTCACTGCCAAGCTGACCAATGAGAGGAGAGAGCCCAGGGGGCGAGTCCTGGCCATCTGCTGTCCCAACAGACATCCAGCCACCTCCTCAATGTACACACACACACACACACACACAGCATGGATGATTTTTTTTAAAGAGTTTGAGATTGTTTATGATTTATTTGATTTGATGCTTGTTAATGGTTTATGGTCTTATTTGAATATTCTAACCTGTGAACACACACAGTACGTTATGGAATTAGACTTCAATGCCAGAGGAAAAACAGGTGCATCAGGGTTCACCTGGGACTCCTAACCATTGAAACAGTGAAAACAAGAAAGCAACATTCAAAGACAGACCAGTGCTCCTCCAGAGTCGGAGCCAGCCAGCGACTGTGATGCGTTCAGCCAAAGCAAAGATGAGTTCTCATGTTTTTTCATGACGCGTGAGCTGAATTGATTTTGAGCCTGAGAGGGCACATTGGTCTGTCTGTGTGAGACTAGACAAGAGGAGATAATGTGGACAAGAGGATCCCTGACATGATTTAATGTTATTTCAGAGCGAGAAGAAGAATATTGAGTCGTCTTGGATTGTGGCAAAAAAAAAAAAAAGCCTCTGAATAAAGACAGATTTGGCATAGGAAGGTTCCAGTTTTACAGTATTTTTATTTCATTATATTTTCAACTACAGATGATTTCCTGACCAATGATTCAGGTGTAAGACGCCCTGAGAAGTGATCCTTTAACCAAAGTTTTGTGCCACATTTACTGACTAACATTCCAAAACAGCAGCTGCTACAGCGCTAATCAGGCAAAATGCAGATTTGAAATGGGAGATGTCCAGGATGACTCGCCCACCGATAAGATTTGATACAGTTATTTTGTCAAAGGAAAGAAATCACATCCTCTTGAAATGTGTAAGAAGAACATTAATCTTCATTTCTGATGAAGCTAGTAAAGAGTTTATGATCCTTGAGAGTTATTGTTGAACAAATGCTGTGAGATCTGGTGTACTTTCATGTAATGTTTATATATATATATATAATGTATAGTTATAGTAATGCCAATAAAAATGAAAAACACCACTTTCAAAGAGTTTCGCTGTCTTTTGATATGAATGGGGGGGAAAAATCAAAGCTATAAAATTTGGTTTGATTCTCTTTTAATATCTCTCCCGCTACTCAGATATCTGATGTTCTGGATAACTGGATTACAATGTCAACAAAATCTGATTTGAAAAAACATGAAGTTTCTCTTGTTATCAGTATGAAGTAAGGAGTCTGATTTGCATATTTTCTGATTGTTTTTTTTTCTGATTGTCTGTTTGTTTTTGTGTTCAGAAATTTAAATTTCAAACAAAATACTTGTGCTTGCACGTTATCTGAGTATTTCCATTTTATGCTGCTTTTTACCTCCACTACACTACAATTTAGCAGAAAATATTGTACTTTCAAGTCTGCTAAAGTTATTTTATCATTTTATTGAGCCTGAAAGCCCCCCAATTGGGGGGCGCCCTGTGTAAGACAAAGAAATAGTGTGAAACAATGAACTAATCATGAGAGAATATAGTAATGCTGCACATCAAATTAAACAGCAGAACCTAGGCTACAAGAATATGTAAGCATTTTTACATGCACCAAACACAGCTCAAACGCCAGCTAAATGAATTATCAAACATAGAAATTAATACAGCGCCACCCAGTCAACCCACTCGCCACATTTCTGGCTATAGCGCTGTGGTACTATATGCAAAACGGACAAACAACCCCTCAAACGAAAGCAGACAGTCCACAGACTCAAACCATATCCATCACCAAGCCCTCTAAAACCAAGGCAACAGCCACAAACAACACAAACAACAGCAAAAACCGAAATCGCTTTGTCAAACTAGAGTCGTAAAATTTCTCTTACCTTAGCTGTTTCGCCATGAAAAGTTTGTTTATCGGTAAATCCACACCAGAAACAGGTAGCGCTTCTTCTTCTTCTTCTTCTTCTTCTTCTTCTTCTTCTTCTTCTTCTTCTTCTTCTTNGAGAATGCTCACATATTGTGCTATGATTTGGTAGAAGCTGCAGCTGGATCATTTTAAAGGCATTAATATGCTAAAAGTGCTTTTTTTGTTTCAGGCGAACCTGAAATTTCTCATTTGTGCTGTGTGCCATCTTCATTTACTCTTACCCAGTAACATATATATTTACACATCTGAACCAAACTTACAAGTGTTCCCTTTATTATGACACAGGAATTATTCAAATAGACCTTGTGGTTGCAGAGATAGATACAAAATATGATCAACCCTAACCCTAAAGTTTTATTCTGGGTTAAGATAAGACTTTTTGGATCCCTTGGTGACATTTGCAAAATGCCTGGCAGTATATACAGTATACATCTGTACCAGCTTCAACATTAAAAGCAATGTAGTACTAATACTAATGCATCAGTATTATGCACATCATCATAATATACATTATTCTAAAAAGGGCCATTCTGCATAATGAGTACTTCTACTATTTGTTCTATTTTGATGGTCGTACTTTTATACTTTTATGCAAGTACAATTTGGATGCAGGACTTTTACTTGCAAGAGAATATTTCTACACTGTGGTGAAGTGAAAGTCTGAGGACTTTTATTTTCATATTTCCAGTTTCCTTTTCTATATTTGCATCAGTGGGGGATTTAATCCTGCTGCCCTGATGACTCTCGTCTCAAATCATATCAGGGAGCCTGAAAGTCCTTTGAACTGACGAGATAATCAAGCTGAGCGGCCGTCCTCACTGCCCCTAAATTCTGTTCTCTTATTCATGGAGGATCTTTGAAATGAGTTAGAATAACCAAATTAAAACTACAATCTAGTCTAGTTGCGTATTCGCACTTTCACTTTTTATCAGCCGGATGCAACATGAGTGCTTGTTGCCGTCGTTGCCTTCGGCTCCTCTGAGGGCTTTTGCTTTTGTTTATCCTTCTGGCTTGCCAGTGGGATGCGTTCTAACTCCGCATTGTCTTGAGCGCACTAGCAATATGAAAACAAGGTTATCACCCACGGAGCACAGCTCTTTTTTTTTTTTTTAAGTAGTATAGTTGCTTTGGCAGACCTATGCTGTTGTGTGCAGCCATGTTCAGCCAGCCAGATAAACTAACAGTGTGTCCTCAGGCGCCCCATGAGACAGCCACTGACCTGGCTAATATGGGTGGCTGCCCTGTGCGCACACACAAACACTAATGCATTTATGCATACACACAAACACGCTCACACACCAGCCTATAGTCTCCAGCATGGATGGGACCCCAGCTCAAATGTATTATCCAGTATGATTTAATAATCTAGCGTCTCCTTCCTCTCTTCCTGTTCTCCCTTACCCTCTGCACTCTCTTTACCACAAACATTTACGATCTTCATCCTCGGTGCCTTGGTCCGTTGTTTGCTCCTATTTTAGTCTTTAGTTCGTTTGCCAGCTCAAGCATGAACCCCATCCCTGACTCGGAGCCCCGAGCCACTGTCACTGGAACAAGGAAAGATGTTTTATGTAAACAGTAATATAATGTCCTACTTGCCTGTTGAGTGTAACAATTCCCTCAGAAGTTTACCCAGCCTCGAAGGAAAATACCCACTGAGTCACATAGTTTTTTGCTCATGTTTATCGTTTCTAAGCTACTTCATATGCATCCAGGTCTCTGTTTAATGCACAAGCTACAGCGTGTCCGGGAAGATCGAAGTCAATCACATTACGTTTCAACTTCAGGCTGGGAGACATCAGGGAACTAGTCAAATTTTAAAACTAACTAATAAACACTATGGCTGAGTGATTTATTAAACTTTTAAAAATTTTAAAATCCTTCATATCATACTAATAATGACAAGATTTGCATTGCTGTATATTTATAACAGCAATGTGCTCATATGACAATAAACTGTAATAATGATAATGATTAATGTGAATTTCTGATTAATTGACAGTCAAAACAATCATTGACAGTTAAAATGCAATTTTAGCGTGATTTTTAGCCTGAAGCAGCTATTCAAAAACACACAAACACAAAATTATATAAAATACTTTTATCTTTGTCTTTATTAACTTTATATTTGCATGAAATCAGATCTAACACGTCCATTCTTTCCTACAGCCATTAGTTTGCTTCCATTTTCTCCTGTTATCTTAGCATAATGTCTTTATAATAAACAGTGATAGGAAGGACAGGAGGATGTAACAACCTTCATCATCATCACCATCATCATCATTGGGAGGGTGTTGTTATTTGTCGCTGATAATGTATGATGATGTTGATGTGATGTTTTTGGCTCTAATGCTTTTTTAAGTGTTTGCCTTCATTCCAAATTATATATTGCTCATGCGGCCCTCAAAGCCTGGAGCTCAGTCAGGACAGTTGGGACTGAGGGACATGTGCACACACACACACACTCACACACACACACACACACACACTGGTAATAGAGATAATAGATGTGTGAGGATGCACGAAAAAATGCTTCTTTAGCAGAAATTCCGCTTCTGCAGATGAAGATCACAGATTGTCACGTCTCTGGGGTCTCATTATACTCATCTATACTTATCTGCTGCCCAGGAGAGTCCCTGATCAATTGCTTTATCGCTTCTTTTACTGCCTCCACGGTCTGCTGCCTCCGCCCCAGTGAGGGACGAAGGGCGAAGAGCAGGCTGATCCTCGAACATACATACAATTATTATTTCAATCATTTTCATCCAGGTTTGAAAACATTACAGAAACAGAGCTGACAAGTACATGAGTATGTATTATACTGTACATACACTCAGTTACCAGTTTATTAGGTAGTCTAATACAACAGTCAGGCAATAAATCCAAACTTCACAAAGGTCATAATGTTAAGTTTTTTGTGATGATGATGATGATGTAGTTTGTTTTTGCCATTGAACTGTATCATTATTCAGACAGTGTTTGTATTATTTAGCCTTCTCTCATTGATATAAATGGAGCAGATAAAACAGTGTAATACAATGCAGTACAACAGCACCACATGCTACATCCATCCAAAAGGATTATAAAGTTCAATCAATCTCAATAACTAAAATATCATAACCTTCATGATGGAGAGGTTTATCTCGGGACATCTGTATTAGGATTAATTATTTGTAGCTGTCTGTACCTAATAAACTGGCAAATTAGTGTATTTTTCTTATTTAGCATCTTTGCTACTGTGTGACCGGGATCTTGTTTGTCATCATTTCATAGATGCTCTTAACAGCACACACAAAGATGAATCTTACTTGTATACTTGCAAATGCTGAGCAATTTATAATTTGACCCTGCTTTTACAGTTTAGGGCAGCAGTATTAAGACATTTTCCCTTGCTGTTTTGAATGAGTATTTCTTTCTTGGATATCATTTTTTAAAATGTTCCACATGCTAATCATGTCAAATTATCATTTTTATGGACTACAGTAGTGGTATTAGATGACAAATGGCCTGCAGGAGCTTCACTATGACCCTCATTAACACCTCACCTAGCACCCTCAGCTCTGCCTGTAATGATGCCTCAGTGGATCTCTATTATCAAGGTTCTGCAATGGCAAACTCTTCTGTCCGCTTTAAGGATGATGGATGTGAATCAGCATACAAACGCACACACAGGGGCAGCTCCAAGCCAACTGCATTATGACCTGACACAGAAATAGTGGTTTGGCCGCTGAGCAGCTTCCTGGCCTTGTGCGAGTCTGTGCCATTAGACGCACGGCCAAACAAAACAGCATCCCTTTACTCTCTCAGTCATTACAGACCCGTGGGTCTGTGGAGCACCGGGACGAGAGAATAAAGACTTCAAGACTCCAAGAGCTACCACTGGTGCATTAAGCACTGCCAGTCATCGCCCTGTGAATATTTGGATCTATTTGTTTAGGGGCTGGACAGCATTAAAGTTGAGTTTTTACTGCACTCCCAGTGAGTCTGAAGGGTAAGAAATGGAGCCCATCACACCGACGGATCCAAAGAATGACAGAAGAAAGAGAAACAGCAGAGAGGTAAATTTCAGGAAAAATACTCATCAGCTCATCAGAGAGGAGATTACTCTTTTTTAAACCTCCTACCAAACTACATTGTGGTTGTTGTTTTTTTCTTTTTATGTCTCTATGAATATTGTAGACAGACAAAGGAATATAATATTAATGAATGACATATAACTTTTCATGTATATTACATGAAACCAGTGGTGGAAAGTAACTTACTTTTACTCAAATACAATTTTGATTTACTTCATCTTTACTTGACTATTTCCATTTCAAGCTACTTACTTTGGCTACTTTGCAGATTCAGAGTGTTAATACAAAATATAATCAATAGATAAATTATGATGCTCTATTACGAGTTGAGATCAAACTTTATTGATCCCCTGTGCGGGAAGTCACACAATATAAACACAGTATATAAACCAATCCAAATTAGCTCCACCTTTAACAGCTGCAACATTAAAATGATGTACACATTACTACAGTAATAAGTATAATCGAATGTATTATTCTGAAATGGGCCATTTTGCATAATAATTATTTTTACTTTGAATGCATGACTTTTACTTGAAACGCTGTGTTATTGCTACTTTTACTAGTACTAAAGTAAAAGATCAGAGTACTTCATCGACATAATACATATATTACACATATTTATGTAGGACATTAAAGATATATGGTTAAGTGCAGCTGATGGAACAGAATAGAGGAGGTTTAGCAGCAACAGAAAGGTTTGTGTTTTGTGTGTTCTCATATCCGTGTAGACAGCGCCATCAGGTGGTTGAAACATGTCAAGACATTGAAGGTTAATCTAAAAAGTTTTGCTTTAAGTGCTTGTAAATTGTAAACGGTGACACTGTACATCTCTCTGTCTCTTTCAGGTGTCAGAGCCTGTCAGTGTGCCTGCTAAATCAGCCAAACGTAAGGTGGACCCCGACGACATTCTTGGCATTCTGGGTATCGTGGGCACATTTCTCAACCTGCTTGTAGTTGTGTTAGTATACGTCTATACACCTATCTGAGAGCACTGCACTCAGACCGGCAATGGATGGATTTATGGTGAAGCTGTTGGATGGACAGATGTGTAAACATGATATCATCTAATTGAGGGATGTATGAAAGGACAGCCAAAAAGAAGGGACTGCAAACTTTGCAATTCAACGTAATAAAACAACACAAATGCAACAGGCGTATTGTATCAGTAGCATTGTCTGATCATAAGTTACTGGTATTCAGTCTGATATGACTGACCGTTGTAGATGTATTAGCAAAATCTACACAGACCTGTATTTTCTTACTGTGTGTTTGTTTTCTGCCTGTGTTTTTTTTTTATTAATATTGTTTTCTGAAAATAAAGTTATATTTGTAACCAATACACTTGTATGTGTAGTGTATTTCAAGAAAATTATTCACAAATGTTTTAATTATCTCCATCTTTACTTTGGTTCAATGCCACGTCAACAAGCCATCAGCACAGCAGCCATGGCTAAGAATTACATCTTTGGACATTTAAAAACATTTAGCAAACATAAGAGGAGTTACATTTATTTTACAATTTTAACACAAAAAGAAACCAAAAAAATTATTTAAAAAGTATTATAGCTTGAGAAACTTGAACAAGTCTGCTTCCTTGACCTATCACACAAACATAACAGCAAAGATAGAAAAGGATATGTCTTATAAAAATCAGCATATTGCAGTTTAAGGGATTGTGCTGAGTTATACTAATATCTGTTTAAAAAACTGCAGGAACAAAAAGATATGTCAACAAATTAAAATTAACTGTAACAAAGGTAAATGTACTCTACTGTAATTAAAATGTAAAATGTTCTGTATCTCAAAGCATGAGATTTTTTTTTTTTTTTCGACTTCAACTCTTTTCAGAAATATCCCCGGAGCTCCAGATTATGACAGAGAATCCATAAATACATACAGTGTGTGACTGTTAAATATACATATTTATTCATATGCAGTTTGTAAATACTTAATAGCTAACATGCTATTCTTTTAAGCTTGAATCCTACTCTGATATTCAAAGAAAATTTACCCATATTGATAAAACTGCATAATGATATGCACATTTTACAAAATATGTATATACTGTTTCTTTAAGGTACAGGAGCAGTATAATTATTTGGATTGTTAATGTTAATATCAGGCAGTATTTGACAGCTAGTGATGATGTCAATCTTTTCAGACACAGCCTTCAGGTCATCCAGGATTAATCTGATGCTGTGGGAGGCGTTGATGATGGCACCCTGTGAAGTATTCAGCTGAGCTGTTGCATTCTGCACCTTTAACAAAAAACAATCAGAGTCAAACCAATGCAGCAAGAAAACTACTGAAATGAAGATAGGCCTACCACATCTAATTAGCTGTTATAAGACATTATCATAGGATTATTGTTAATGTTATGGAAATGACTGTTTCTATTTGACTATAATCATCATGTGCGTACCTCTCTACTGGCACTGCCATAAACCTGTCGTAGTGTCTGTCCCATGTTAGAATACAGCCGGCTGTTTGATTCCTGCAGCTTCTGTTGTAAAAGAGTCTCACCTGGAAACAAAATTACAAACTGAAATATCTCAGATCTAAACCGGGTTGATCTTCCTTTCGCATTTCATCGAAGCCATCCATGACAAAAGGTTTTGCAGAGCTTTCATCCACATCTCAGGTGCATTAGTTTCAATGGGCAGATGAAGCTGGGTCCATTCACACAAGGAGATGATCTACTCATTGATGAAAGATCATGAAAAAAAAAGTAAGTAAGTAATTATCATCACTGGTGTATTTATTATTGTAATGGCATTTCTCACCATGTGGCCTGTGTGTGGGGCTTGGCCTGTCTTCCACTATAGACTGGATGTCAGGATGGTCTCTAACTACTATAAGAGGAGGCAGGTCTCTCTTCAGTATCTGGGCGCTCTCCTGGCTCAGTGTAGAGACTCTGTCCGCCTGCTCTTCCTCAGCCTCACTGTCTGTTTCAGACGCCTCCCCAGGAACCTACCAGCGTCCAAGATCACACAGAGCAGATTGTAGATTCATGACGAGTCGGGTGGAGACAATGGCTGACGATTATGAACGCACATTTCTCTCTCCTCTCAACACTTTTAGCTCTCAAATATACATATATTTGCATGGCTGCAAGACAACCTTGCTTCCAGCTGTGGCAGTCTGGGGAGCAGACATGGAGGTGATGTAGACCTCCTCATCTGAGTCTGTCTCAGAGGCCTCGCCTTGAACCACTATCTGGTACCTGTTGGACATGACTACACACACACACATACACACAAACAAACAAACAAACAAAACGAAACGAAACTTAGTTAGCTAAAGTTACACTGAAACAAATCGACGGTGTACATTGTTGCAGTACGTAAATAACAGTGATACAGAGAGTAGAGATTCCCCCCATGTTGCTCTCAGTGTGCGTTAACGCAGAGAGAACCTGTAATGTGATGTTAGCTTAAAGCTCAATGTTGACATACATAGTTAATAAAAATCCAGAAATTGTCAAACCTTCTCACTAACGTCAAATTCACAAATCACATGAGCAGTGCGGAAGTGGCTCATTTTCCAAGAACCAATCCGAGCTGGGTTATATATCACGTGATAAGTGATGTTTAACACCGCGATTGGAGGACATGCGCTATGTACTCAAGTGTTAGTTTGTAATAAATAACGGCGTAACGTAATTTTCTAACAGGTTTTACAACAGGTTATAATATTTGAGAATAGTATGTTTTATTAGGGGATGTATGATTTATTCATCCCCTCTGTTGGTGAAGCATGTAACCACCTCTCATCGTGTGTTTTTTCACATTGTTCTCGGGGTTGACTCCGGCTAACTCCGCCCATATGTACCTTGGCATTAATATCGAGCGCACCCCAAGAAGCGGTCGTGTGTTTACTTCGTGTAGCCTGCAGTCATTTGACAGGTACAGTAGATTTAACTTAATTAAATATAAATTAACTCTAAGCTCTGTCATACATACATGTATCATTATGTCCCCATTTTCTATTTTATGTCGAAATCAGAAAAACTAGCTATCACGACCTGAACAATGTTGCTAACAAACACTTACTAGCTATTTGTGGCTAACTGCTAGCTAGTACTCAGCATAGGTTTTCACCATTAACGCTCCCGTCACTGTTGATTTTTGTCTTTTGAGGCCAACTACTTGAAGTGAAAGTGTTTTATTTTAGTGTAATATTGTGCTGTATTATCACGTTGTGTGTTTGCCAGGGATGGCAGACGAGTCTCTATTTGACTTTCTCCATATGGAGATCGTGTCACATGTTTACAAGGAGCAGCAGTCCAGTAAAGGAGAGATGGACAACAAGGTGTGTTCAACAAAGACACATAAAAGACAGAAGGACCTTAGCTTTCATCTTGCAAATCAGTTATCACCATCTATTGTTAATCATGCTAGCTAATCAGTGTATTTATGTATTACCTGTAAACAACCGGATGATCATTATGTCTCCCAGCCTTCAGAATACAGTTCAACATTATATTGTCATATTATAGCATCAACACAATTTCAGAGTCACACTAACACAGAAACAAACCACTTGAATCTCTTCTCTTCAGGACAGAGCTGTCTGTGTGTCTGTCCTTGAAAGCATGGGCTTCAGGGTGGGACAAGGACTCATTGAGAGGTAAAGGAGCTACTATATACTGTTTGTGCAACAGTAAATATGTGACATACATCTTTGCTTAAGTGAAGTGTCTGTGCTGATATTTGCTCTGTCTAGGTTAACCAGGGACTCTCCCAGCTTCAAGGATGAGTTGGATGTAATGAAGTTCATCTGTAAAGACTTCTGGACAAAGGTGTTCAGGCGGCAGGTGGACAACCTCAGAACAAACCATCAGGTAAAATAAAAGTGCAGAACAATATGTGGACTGGTGCCAAGAACACATGATGAAATCCAAGGCACACTATGCTTTTGATGTGTAGAGTGTTGAGAGGGTTGTTGCTCAGCTACAGTTATTTCTCCATTCACTGAAATTTCTGCTCTCACAAGCTCACTTTCAGATCATTAGTCTTCCCACCCACAGGAATTTGGATCTCTTTTGTGAAAATCAGCTCTTTGTTTGTGATTGATTACTTTTTCATCACTGCAAAGAAAAGCTAAGAGTAATGTAATCTCCAATAAAAGTGAATCTTGATCATAGATGACTTCAATTCTCTTTAAATCAAAATGAACCTTACTAGTAAATTATGAAACGGATGACATACAAAAGCATATTCAGTGTTGGTTAAAATCTGTTATTATTGGTTGATACATTACATGTGTTTATTCTCTGCCACAGGGTACCTATGTTCTGCAGGACAACAAGTTTTCTCTGCTGACTCAGCTTTCCAATGGAAAACAGTACCTGGATCAGGCTCCTAAGGTTAGTATACACTTTCTCTTTCTCATGCTCAGGTATGAAGATACATTTCTCTTGCTGTCACCTGGGGATCAACTAAAAAGAGGCCCTTAATTCTTTGTTTTTTGTGAAAGAAAATTATAAATAAAAAAAAAATCAGTTTCATTGTGGCTAATTTATATGTTTGTGTGTTCATTCTTAGTACCTGGCTTTTTCGTGTGGTGTGGTGAGAGGAGCTCTATCAAACCTTGGTCTGGACAGCGTGGTGACAGCCGAGGTCTCTGTTATGCCATCCTGTAAGTACTATAAGAATACCATGCCGTTATTCTCATTATTATGAAAAATGAGGTGCTCATTGGCGACCAACAGTAGTGAAACTCATTTGGTTAGATTAGGATATGTTGGCTGGATTCATGAGGAATAGTAACCTCAGTAACATACTATTAAGATCCAAACAAATGGTTCACCTTTCCTTCATTCTCTCTTGCCAGGTAAGTTCCAGGTGGTGATCCAGAAGTTGTGACCTGATCCTCTCTGCTACCCTGGTGGGGTTCTGTTAATCTTAAAGAGAGGAGATTGGTTCCTATCCAACCACAGAGGGAATCAAACACCACCCTGATTTACACAACTGGGTCAAACAGGACTAGCCAGGTTCTGCTAAAGACCAAGTACCAGTGACATGGTGAAAAAGGTTATCCAGGGCTTACCTTTTCCTTGTGGTACACTGACACAGAGCAAGATTTGTTTTATACCTTTTGCATCTTTGTTTCGATAGAGGTCATATTCCCATTTGAGCGAAATATTGATTAATGTTCTCAACTTTAGGTTTTACTAAATAAGCGGCGCCTGACCCTGACTGACCCCACTCGGCCAAGCTTTGAAAAGAAAATATTGACTGTCAGTGGCTGTGAATACAACAATGTGAAAGTATAGTAAATCACATGGTAATGTAATATTGTTAGTAATGTGTTTCAGTGTTGAGAGGAGAGTGCTTACTAAGACATAATTGAAAATGAAAAAGAAACTCAGCAGAATTAAGAATAAGACCATCACCTGCCACATCATCTCTTTTATCTTCCGTACGGATAATGGCCAGTGAGCCTTTGAAAATCATTACCCCCGGCACATCAGATTTATTATTCAGCACTTGTGTCTCTGTGGATACACTGAGTGGCTGTAACCAGCTCCTGGTGCTTTGCTCTGCCTTGTAGCAGATTGCCTTTAGGAGCTGGGTGTTTCATGCGTGCTGCTGGTCATTTAAATTTCTCTTCATTTTAAGGCAAAAGGCAAATCTGGGATGAGTCATTGGTGCAGGACATTCTGTTATGTTATTAATTGTGATGACAGTTTCTAGCCTTAGCTTTTCTAGAAATTTGAAAGTTAGCATCACTCTGCTTCTCTGTAATGATGTCACATTTCAGAGTTGACTACTCAAACAGGGTTTACAGCTTATTATTTTTTGTACCAAGATGTACATTTTTTGTCCTTTGTACAGCACTGATATGTAAACATATAGTTTTTCCTAGCAGACAGTCAGCTGCAGATATGATATGAGAATCATATTTGAAAGCTTTGAAATCACTTCACATGGATTTTTGGGTTACAGTGGTTCATCATGCCTTGCTTTGTTTAAAAGTCTGGTCAAATATGAGGCCATAAATATGTGCTGTTTGTTTTATTTATATTATTTTCTCAACTAAACACACTCCTCGAGATGGAATGATAATGTGACCCCCCCCCCCCCCCCAAAAAAAATTATTTTGATCAAGAAAAGAAAACTCTATGACGCCTCTGGTAGATGCTGTTGCGTCTTTGTGCCACTAGAGGGGCACATAAACCTGTCACTGTTAAAATGTCACTTCACTAGTTTACTTATTTACCATTTGGCAAATTTTGTCCAATTTCTCTGTTTGCTGTATCTCAAATCTCTAGTTTCCTTTATGACGGACTCCTGATGTTTGTCAGGGAGAAAGGAGAACCCACAGTTGAACAAACTTGGCTTTGCAGTGCCATGAAAAAGACAACCTGTGTATTTATTTGCATGACATTTTATGCAAAAAAAACTTATCACTAACAATGAAGCTATTCAAAATAGTTCTCACAGTTTTTTCTTCAGTTTCAATTTCTTCCATTCATTCTTCAAATATTTGTTATTGATACAATTAGTTTGTGACAACACAAGATGTGTACATACCCTTTCACATTGTATTTCCTATTTATGGTACTTTAATTCATAAACTATTTAGTGATAATGTTCTTATTTAAATGGTTTGTTGCCTTCTCTGTTTTATTGCTCCTCTGCATAACACATTTCACTGTCTGCGCCAAGCAGCAGCCGGCCCGTTCCCCACCATCCCTGCTTAAGTTATTAATATTTCTTTCATGTACTTGTAGTCCATATCATGAGCTTGGTATTAAGAGCTTCTACTGTATGTGAGTGTACTGCACTTCTGAGATATTCACCACCAAGGTTTTGTCCCCGCAGGTTAAACTATAGTTAAGTTTTCGAGAAAACCACAGCAACAAACTTACCCAGGTTCAGTCAAATCCATCATCAGATTTGTTTAAACACCTTAGATATTAGCCCTCTATATCTCCATTAGTTACATTGTGTTTTGGCACCACATGAACAGACTAGCTGATGGATTATGGTGCTCACTGTGTGTCTGTTTTTGCCTCTGCGCTATAAAGTACCTCTGCCTGTGTTCCAGTATTTCACTGCCATCAGTGTAATAGTTTTACAAAATAAAGGTTGTTACAAGTAACTTAATCCATTTAAGGTCTTCTCCGTGTGTCTCTTGCTATCATGTGGATGCCACCCTCCATATTTGCTCTTACTGCTGTGACACCTGTCATTGCCGTCTATATTGGATATTGGACACAACAGGAAAGTTGTATTTACCACACAAGGAGGAACCTTAGTGTCAGCATTTCATTGAATATTTGACAGAATGGTTATTATCACAGATGAGCCAAGTGATGTGGAAGACTGTGCAGTAAATCTAAATGGCCATTGTAGTAAAACAATGCAGGTAATATACAGGCAGAAATCCTGGAAAGCATAACCAAATTGTTGCTGAAATAACTGCAATGATGCATATTTAAAAAGTGTCACATTATAATTTGTTTTTCCACTCCTGCAAAATTGTTGGTAGTGCATCAGTTGATAGACTATGTGCCAACTGTTTTATTGCTCTATGCTACAAACAATGTTATTGTTTTTCACCAACATTGAAGTAGGAGAAAGAGTGGGTTAAAAGACTTGATTCAACCTCAAGTTGGGGGCGACTAAAGAACGGTGTACAGATTCTGGAAGAGTGAAATATGTGCAAATCGAACAGAGCTTGTTCAACATGACACACTGATAAAGAAACAGAGCACCACCAGACGCCTACAGGCATTGGTTTCATGGCCTCAAAGCAAAGACGAAACTAGACAGAGAAGTGAGCTGAAGTTATCAACATACAGAGCCTGTCACACATCCATTAGTTCTGTTGACCATCTGGGAATTAATTCTACTTGTGATAAAGAAATCAAAATGCACCAGACCAAATGCGCAGCTTTAATCAACCATGCAATTCCTCCATGCATGTTCAGAGACCTCCGGATATTGGAGAAGCTCCCTCATGCACAGACTCAATCAGTGGGATGAACTGAAGCTTTACTTTCAGCTCACTGAAGACCACCAAAGATGTTATGCTACTCCTGTAAACAATGAGTCTCCATCAGCTCATAACGTTGATTAATTTGGTTGACTCTATGTCAGCATTTAAAGATTCAGGATGATGACAGGCGGTGATGTGTTGAGTCACTATCAACCCATGAAAAGTCATTTGTTATAAATTCGATAAGCAATGTCAACATTAACAGCAGCATCGATGTGTTTCATCACAATACAGCTACGTAATGTAGTGTACATTTTAAAAAACATTTAAGAGTGGAGTAAATCTTTGATATATCTCTAACTCCTTTGTCAGAAATTTTGGCAGCACTCAAACTGGGTCATGTCCTTACTTAAGTCTAGAGACCCTCGAGACAAGAGTTCTTGAACGAGATTAAGAGTTGAACAAAAGTAACATCCCTGGCTGGAGACTGCAACTCTCCCCCTGCTGATGTGTATCATGTGTCATAGGCGACGGCGAGATGTGTCTGTTTTTGGAGCATCTGTACAACTGTAGGAATGAGGCGCATGAAGAAAACAGGAAAATCGAGCTGGGCGTCTACAGCGCCTAACTGTAGCCCACTCTTTTACCCATTTGTTGCAACCCATTAAACACTTTAACCAAATCCTCTCTAGAAAGAAGAAGAAAAAAAAACAGAAGGAGGGATTAGAGAGAAAGGCTGGGAGGGGGGGCTGAATTGTAGAAAGTGGGTGGAGGAGGAGGAGGAGGAGAGGGCTGAGAGAGTGGGCGAGAGAAAAATGAGATGGAGAGAATGAAGAGCCTCTACAGGAGGCTGCAGGGAAATGAATGGTAGACAAGAGAAGTTTATTAGAGGTGCGGAGAGGTGGAGGCGGGGGAGGAGAGGAAGTGGTGGAGGAAAAGAAAAAAAGGAGAGGGCGACGATGTGAGGAGCTTCTTGTACCTAAACGTCTCAGAAACAGTGTGAGACGAGCGAATCTGGAGCTCCTGGCGCAGTGAGGCCGAGGAATGATGGTGTGAGTTCAAGCAACAGCTGTTTTGTGCTGCTCTCTATGTGGCTTCGCTCCCCTTCCTCCTGCTCCACCCTGCATCACAATATCACCAATACACTCACAAAGAGGAATGGTGAATGGAGGGAGGGAGGAGGAGGAGGAGGAGGAGGGGATGTTCAGGGGCTAGAAGAAAGAAAAGAGGTGTTGCAGGGGAGGGGGTGGGGGGGGCACAAGTAAAACCAGCATTCATTCTCTCAAATTGATGACTTGCTAAAATTCAGCAACACTGTCCACATAGAGCGGCTGAAGTCTTTTGTAGTGTGAGAAGTTGACAGAGACTATTGATCCGGGTTAGGTTTCCCGAAGGCAGCTCGCTTCAGTTCACTTTAGTTTGGAGGCAGAAATACAGCGACTGGACATCCAAGACTGTCCGGTGCCCAACAAATATCTGTAAAACACTAATATGCCATCACAATTAAAATACTTTAGCATCGCAATTTACATGGGTGTTTATATTGTCCTGTGCCTCTCATTATTAATAACCTAATATAAAAAACATAAACAATAGCCCACACATCTGAATTCAATCTGAATTCTCCTGAATTCTAATTTGTAATATTATTTAATTGCCCCTTGTCCTGATGAAAATCAAGATGGTGCATGCATAAGTGCACACATGTACACGTCCCTACACCTAAGGGACCCGGTTTGTGTCAAACAAATGTAAAAGTAACTTAAAATCACTGTTGAACCTTGACAATTTGGATGGAGCAGTTAAATTATAGACTAAATTTGGGGTAACAAAACAATGTACGTTGGGTATCAAATGGATCAGCTTGTACAGCTTTAAAGCATCATGTCCAAATGAAACCAGTTTTACTGTTGGTGCCTATTTAATACTATGTTTAATACTGGTAATGAAAGGACACTATAAATGAAATAGGGTGTAGGTGCTCTCTGGTGTTATGTTAACTTGGTCAACAAGAGGTAAGAATCATTACTAAAACTTTGATCATCCTCTTCAGTGTTTGGTTCCACAATGAATAGTAGTATACAAAAATTAAAGAGAGTAAGAGTAAACTAAAGCATCTTGAAAGCCAGGTCTTGTTTTCCTCAGAGCATCAAATCTGCAGACGACCAAGTCGCTGTATTTAACAACCTGTATGATCTCACAGGATGCCGCCCACTTTCATCCTCTTTTTTCAACCTTTTTTTTTTCTCCACAGCATCTTCTTTTCTACCCCCGCTATTACCTTTCTTCCTCCCTGCCCACTCATTCAGCTTCCTCCACTCATGCATGGCAAGAGTGTGATTCTCTGTCTCACGCACACAAACACAAACTTTGTCTCTTGGGGCCATATGTTGACCCGTGGTGGATCTGAATGCAGCCATCTGCCTGCCTTTCCTATGTCCCACAGGGCAAGAGTGTGGGAGAATGTCTATCAGATACAATACAACACACACACACACAGAAACCATACGAGCACACACATGCCTTTAACCCCTTCACGGCCACTAATCACTCCCAGACAGCCAGCCCATCTCATGTTAACAGTGACAAGATAATAGCTCTTGTGTGTGTGTGCATGAAAGAGAGATTCCTGAGAGGTCAACAATGAGCATGCATCTACCCCCGTTTTTTTTTGGTTGTTTTTTTTAACCATCATCACTTCTAAAAAAGTAATGATGATGATGAAGACGATCCCCAACTAATTTGATGCAAATATCCTTCAGTAATGTTTTGTAATTGAGGTAATTTTGGCCACAATTTGGTTTTGAATACTGACTAATACTTAACCTTTACATGTATGCACGAGTATGTTTCCCTGAATCTGCCACTAATATATTTAAATCAATAATAGTAAAAAAACAAATAAAGCTTGATTTCATACAAACCGATTTGTGTTGTTTAACCCGCACATGTTGCTCGCCACAGTTGGAGCAGATTAAACCACAACACAGCTGCCAGTCGGAGTGTAGAAAGTGGAGAGGTGAGGGGATGTAATTGAAGGAAAGGAGAGGAACAAAGTAAGGGAGGAAGGATGGAATCAGTGGAGGCAGTGAGGGAGAAAGGAAATGGGTGGGAGCCTCGGATTGGTCAGATTAAACCCCGAACAAAAGACTTCTTATCTCCACATGAAATCTCACTGGCATAACTACACACTCACACACACACGCATCAGTGTCTTGATCTCCTGCTGCAGACTGGTTGTAGCAGAAATGACTTCACAATACTTGCAAACATAAAATGCATATGAAGACGTAATATGGCAGCCGATTTTGAGTCATTTCAGGACACAACGTTTGCATTTTCTTGATATTTTTGAAAACCTCTTTTATTCAGTGGAATCAGAAAAAAACTGCTGAGTGCCTTCCAGTAATAATAATAAAAAAAATAAATAAGCAACATCAGGTCTGCAAACACTTTCTTCAAGCGGAGGATGCACCACATAGTAACTGTATGATTCATTTCCTGCTCCGTAGGTGCAATTTCACCAGGAAATATGAACGAGTTGTGTTTCACTTTTGTACAGTGTAACTTGTGGATGAAAATAGATGTTAGAAATTGTAGTAGAAATAGTCTCTGAGTACTCTGCCAAGCACTTTGAATAAGTTGAATGGTATAGTCACACTAAAGGAGTTCTTGAAAGCTCTCTTGATTTACAGCATAAGCATTTTTAGTGATTCCTTCCAAGTGTAGCTGTCCAGTGGAAATCATGTCCCAGTATGCAGTGACTTTAAGTTGTCAAATAAAGGATCATGAATTTACCAAATACAAAGCTCAACCAAAATACCTGCTATAAAAATATTTAAAATGAAGTAAACAAGTCAAATGAATCACGACAAAGCTTAAAATAAGACTTGTAGGACATAAATTGTGTTCATCCAATTTCTGTGTTGCTTTCTGGACAAACATCACTGTTACCATCTGTCAGTCTACACCTACAGTCTGAGATTATCAACCAGAGTGAATTCATGTACCACTTCACTTTCAACATTGTGTGTAGACACAGCTAACCTTGAGGCCGCAGGAGAATGTGATCTACAATGAAAACCATAAATGACAGTTCATCGGTTTCCTGCTCGCTTCCTTCCTTCCTGCACTTTGCATCTAAAACGCCTCAAATGTGTCAACATTGTTGCAAATATACTATAGCCAGCACAATACATACAAGTAGGCAGAGAGTTCAAGGAAACCACACGAGCACACAAGTCCCGTAAACTCTGCGCTGTTGCATCAGCACCTTAATCCACGGTTTCTGAACAGATGTGTCAAACCTGCCTGTACAGATTTACCTGTAGAAGAAACCCAGAGAGGAACAAAACGAGCTTAAAAAGTCAGTTAAAAAAAGCAACTTTATTTCCAGTACAAAAAAAGCAAAAAACAAAAAACCCAAATATATTAAACTTGATACAAGCATTAACAACTCAAAGTCCTCTATAAATACGTTAAAATAAATTAAAGAAATTAATTTACTAAAGATTATCACCTTTAACACTAAACAGGCCTCAAACATGTTGATGAAAAGGCAATTTTAAATACACCAGTAACAGCACAGCGTCTGTTCTCCTACCCAACTACATCATAAACACATAAAACAGCCAAGTAAAATTTCTATAACACTAAGCATACATACCCTAACCCTACAGAACACTGGATCTAGCTCAGTAAGGCAACAGACCTGGGTGCACAGTTCACATACATGTGACCAGGACGCTACACATTCATAACAGTACAAAGCCGTAACAGGAAGAGTTAATACTGAATGAGAAGGAGAGATGAAATGTGAGTGGGGTGAGAGTCACAAAAACATGAATATTTATCAAAACTTCAACACTGGTGCTGCCTGTGGACAAAAAAATCCCACCCTTGGGAATGTTTGGGATCATCTAAAATACAGATTAGCACCACAGTTTTTAGGAAACACGGTATAACTGGACTATAACTTAAACTTTACTTCTGCGCCAAGTGTCTTGTAACTCATGCTATGTTCAAATCATCACTTTACGAGAATACAGGGCAGAATAATATGATGGTATCTCATGGAGGGGTTTTTTTTGGTCCATCTTTTCTGCATCACCTACTGTTTGGGCCAACACATAGATCAAAGCCCATAAATCCCCAAGTCTTGTTTTACAGTTAAAGATATGCCACGATCATGGGATGCGACAAAGGATGAGTGGGCACAATTGTTTTTGTTCACAGTCGTCATTTCTCCTCCTGTAGGGCGGGTTAAATTTGGTCGTTTGGAATTCATTGGTGGCAGTTTGTCAATAATGTATGACAGACAAAAAGAACAACACTTGTAGTAATGTTACCAACAGAGAGAACTCACACTAGCTTACGTGACTACAAAAAAACAAAAATAAAAAGGCTCACACCCCTCGTCACATCTCTCCCCACAAACCAGCAAATCTTGTTTCAACACTGTAACATGACCTGATAAATAATGCTGCAGGCACTTCAGTTGTTTAAAAACTTAACATTCAGGTTCAAGGCCAGTGATCTAAACATGACCTCGGACTGTACAGCTGTGAGGAAAAAAATAATATTTCAAACAGCTTATGAACACAATACTGTGTACAGTTAATGGGAAAACAACAATTCCTAAACATATATATTCATATTGTGTGTTCGTACCACCATCATCAAAACAGATGTCTTTGGCTTTGTCACATTCTTTAGATCACTCAGAAGTGGTTGGCAAATTGTAATAGAAATGATGTGGCTGGACTCAACAACAGACGTCACTGATCAGCCAATCACACTGTGATTACAATATCTTTTTCACAATTTGCTGTCTCAGCATACTGTCGTGATAAAGCATTCAACTTTAAAGCACTATTAAACGTCTACCTTGATATGTACTCTGTTGTGGTGGCAACACACCTTTAGTTTCAGCATCACTGTGGCTTCCCTTACGCACGTCAGTGACATTTTAACCACATAAATCTAATCGGTGAATCTCTCTTTAGCGATCTGAGTCAGTCTTTGTTTCCTTTGACGCCACACAGGAGCAAGGAACGTCTGCGGTCTGAGTCCAGCGGTTGTTTGCAACAGGTGTGCATTTATAGGGGTCATGTGTGAGCACTGTGTGTGTGTGTGCGTGCTTAAACGTGGATATGTGTGTACTGCATGTGTCTCAGAGTATACAGGGTCAGCATGTCTCTGTCTGAATGCATGTGAACATGTATGTGTGTGTCCAGCACAGTGCAGCTTAAAGGCAGAACCCAGTGGCATCATCAGGAACAGAGAGCTGACTGAACACAGCCAGACGTCTGCCGTTGGCTTCGTTGATGCCACCGCAGGACTCAGAGCCACTGAGCGAGCTGGCTGAGCTGCTTCCATCCTGGTCCTGGTCTGACAGAGAGGTGTAGGACAGGGATCTGGCACCCAGTGGGCCCGGAAAGACGCCAGTTGCACCAGGACTCTGCCTCAGGGAAGGGGAGGCGGTCGGGGACAGGCCACAAGGAGAACAGCCGGAGTCTGGAGAAGGCAGGAATGGAGACCGAGGATCTGCTGCTGTGGCCTGGCCTGTCGGGGGCTGATACTGATGGTTAGGGGAGACGTCGAAGGCAGAGTCCATCTCTAAGAAGGCGTGAGAAAGGAGGTCGGTGATGTCTGCACAGGAAGGAGGAGAAGCCGATGGAGCACGAGTGAAAGAAGCTGTGGCAGGAGGAGGATGAGCAGGAAGGACAGGCTGCAGGGGTTGCTGGGGGGCTGAGGGAAACCCGGCAAAGCTGAAGCTCTGTCTGATGAGAGGAGGTCTGTGCAAGCGGGAGGAGGAAGGCGGCTGCTGGGTAATGCTTGAGAAGGAGGCGGAGGAGGAGGAGGAGGAGGAGGAGGAGGATGAGCGAGAGAAAGAGTGTTTCTTTTCTTCTTCACCATTGTGGACAAAGTGGCAGCGCATCCCATATGGGCAGAAGCCGATGGTGTGAAAAGTACGACACGGTTCAGTTTTGTACTTTGGATGTCTGTTGAGATCCCGCAGCTCTTCTGGCCCGTGGGCAAACTGGCACTTCCCGCCATACTTGCACAAGCCACTCTCAGTGAAAGATCGACACAGTTCAGTCTTATAGCGCGATGAGGAGGATGAGGAGGAGCTGCCGTTCAGTGCAGTGGGGCTGATGTCACTTTGGGAGTGCTTTACGTCAGACCCGGGCCAGCCTAGACTTGCTGCAGTGGCGCTGCTGGTCTCCACCATGCTGATGGAGCGCTGGGCGAGGAAGCCCGACTTTCCCCATTGGGTGGAATTGGTGAGCTGGGAGGGCAGAGGGCTTTCTGACTGCTGCCCCCATTGGCTGGAGGTCAGAAATACATTGTCTGAAGGTTCGGTGGGGAGGCAGGAGAGAGATGAGAGGGAAAAGGATGTGCTGCTACGTGGCTGACCGATGTAGCCTGGTGTTCTCATTGCAAGACTGAGAGATGGTACCGGTCTGCTCTGCTCCCTCAAGTCGAGATTCAGTAACTGCTGTAAAATGACGAGACAACAACACATTAGCCCAAACAATTTATGATTAAAAATCAGGTGACTGACTTAAATTTTGACTGCCCATTTCTATAGACTGACATATGTCAACATTTCACATGGAAACAATTCAAGAATAACTGTACTACTGATTAACAGTTACAAGGAACTGATCACTACACTGAACACTGCAGAAGTTAGATTTAGAAAATACAAAATGCAGATTTCTAACCTGTGTGTGATAGCAGGCAAGATTTACATAATTGTCCAACATGTTTACAAATTAGTTTTCATTATCCTTCATAGATCTTTTTTATAAAGTATTAATATAGTTTCCCATCTTTCAATTGCATGACAAGTTTTACAAAACATGGTTTTCTGTCAGGTAATACAGACACTACAAAGTTAGCTGTTTCAATCAGCCAATGTGATTCACCATCTAATGTTTTATCCATCTTAACTTTGTCTGAAACAAATTTCACATCAGGGCCTGACAGTCTTACACGAACAGCTACAAGACAAAAATGAAAGTGAACATTCAGCCGCAGACAAGAAAGCATTCAGATGCAACATTCAAGGCAGAGTAGTATGATCGAAGACTAGTTGGGAACTAGTTAAAAACCCATGTGTGCTAACCAGGAGTAATTCACAATAATGTGCTCTGTTAAAATAATAATAAATTGAGCTGTAGGACACAATTCTGTCAAACTTAATATATGGATTTACTGTGTAAAAGTTCAATGTTACATTTCTCACATGAACTGTGTCAAAATTCAATATAATCTTTTCTACTTTTTCTGAAAACCCACATTAACAAGACCAAAGAGAAGTAACCTGGCACCAGACACATACCTGCATTGTGTACAGCGATGAAAATAAACAAGACAAACTACATATATGTTCACTATTAAACTTGCAGTGAAAATAAACTGTTTAACACAACTTGCTTTTAAGTAACTTATAAGCATCGAGTGAATTAAACAGCTTTGCTACGAACACAGCTTCAAAATACGTCCTCAACATTAACTGGTAACTTCTGGTTACTTCAACCACTTAACTTGGCTTTAACTGTTGTTTTGGTGGTGTTTCGATTCAACTCGTTGCCGCGGTCTAAGCCTAAAAACCAGCTAAAGCACGTTAATTAACTGAAACTAAATCACCATGTTAGCTAGTTAGTGGAGCGTTTAATGGGCCCATGTTGCGATGAGTCGTAACACCAACTTCAACAAGTGACAAGTTAGCATAAGGCTAACTCTCAGGTCAAATAAAACAGCCAAAAAAGCTCGATAAAGACGCGAATTAACGGTCTAAACATGGCGATAAAAGAAACAGACTTTCAAATACGAACGAGTGCAAATAGCGCAAAGTTAGCATTGTAGCTAACTAGCTAGCTAACCTCCCCGGACTTAGCCAACTTTTGCTCGGCTCCGCTAAACTTTCCAAGCGTCTCTCTTTTTACCTTGCACATCATCTCCTCCAGGTCCGAGAACTGGCTGAGGGGGTAAGATGGCATTTCGCTGACTTATCAAAAGCTTCGTCCGCCCCCGCAGTGAGAGATGCGGCTAAGTCCGCTGGCATGAGTCGCTCAGAAGTTTCTGGTGGTGTGTTTGGTGCTAAACAAGCCCCAAGACTCGGACCACGTGTGGGTTTAAAACCTGCTGTTAGCCACTCCCACGCCTCTGTGAGCTGTTTTCACCAGAGCCAGCAGTCCCTGAGCCACATGAGGGTCCACGACTGGATGGGAAGTAGTCTCATCTGACCAGTATTTAACTCATTAAACTTAAAAAGAGAAAGAAAAAGAGCCTTTGATTATGGTGGAATTCATGTGTTTTGCTAACTATAGCTATAAAATTAGCTCAAGTGCAGCAAACATGTACGTCATGGTGGATGTGCAACTTTATGATATTTGGTATGTGAGATGTTGAATGCAAAATCTTCCAAACAACTTGCATGCAATTGTATTGAAATACTGTGTTGTGAGCTCTTAATACTAATTGAAGTGAATGCAAGTTAATGGAGTTAATGGAGCTAACACAAGCTAACAACATACCCAGGGAAATGCCATTCATGTTTTTGGGAATTTGCAGGAAAAAAAAAAAAAAGATCAAATCTTTTTATATTAATTAATTCTGCACATGCGTTTTATGTGGTTTCAGCAACTATTCCATGCTTTCATTGCAGATTTTGTCACCAATATCACCAGCAGTCTTGTTTAATATTGTGAAATTATAATGGAATAGTTAGGCCTAATGCAGTTTGCATTTTAATCCTGATGCCTTGTGATCTTCTCTGCGCATGTCCATAAAACTCCTTCTTAAGTCAAAGCTCAAGCTTAAATAAGCTTATTTTAAACAATTTTAAGTCAGATAATGACTATGTTTAGTCATATGGCTTTTATTAGAAGGGATGGAGGAAGTCAAAGCCAAAACAAACTACAGGGAGATTTTGAAAACAAAGGGAGCCAAAAGAAATAGAAAGCAGACAAACACCTCAGAAGTTTGCAGCAGGACTGAACACATGGAGCATGGAGACAGTCAAACTCTGTGAGACAGACAAGGAGGAGTGAAGCCTTTCATTTCAAAGGTGGATGTGTGAAAAATTCCACCGCAGAGCTGCCGTGAGGATATCTGACAGCCCCACTCACACAAACACATACGCATGGTTGTTCCTCTATATTTTCAAGGATTTAAATTGTATTTCCCAAATCTCAAATCTTAGACTCAACCCAATTTTTAACCCTGAACCCAAGCATGGAAAAGTAGTCACTGACAATAAAGGCCTCATTCCTCTGAAATCACTGGTAAGACATTTGGTCCTGAGTGAGATTTGAAGAGGTCTGGTCTGCCAGGAGTGAAGTTGTCACACCTCTGGGATTGTAAAGAGCATTGCAACAGTGTGACCCGACGAGTTTGCAAACAGTTGGCTCAAACTGCAGGCAAAGAAACAGCTTTCAGTTTGTCCTGTACAGTTTAGTGCTTCTAGTGGCGGGATGTAAGGGTTTTGATTTCCACTGGGGCGGGAGAGCATAAACGTGTGTGCTTAGAATAAAAGCAACAATTGGCTTAAAATAAGGATGATGATGATTTGCACTTTTTGACATCAGTCAGGACATTAAAACTTTTTTTTTTTTGCTTCGAAGAGCACCTGCAAATTAGTTGGTTTGAGTCTTATTGAAATGCATCAAAGTTCCTTAAGAAAGTTTGTTGCTTTTTTTTCACTACTTGTTCCTGTTCATTATATATCAGATAAGTTGAAAAAGTATACAGCCCTCACAAGAGTTCTCGAAAAGAAAGGAAATACAAGCCAGAGATCGTCCAAAAAGGTGTACGTAAATGAGAGTTTTGAAATCACTCCGAGAAAAAAAATCTGAAAGTTCTTGAAACCTTTGGCTCTGAGCCGCTTTAGAAAGACGAGTTCAGCTGAGAACAAAAGCTGCCGAAAAGCTTTGTTTTGGTCCAGCCAAGTGGTCACCATTAAGTGTGTGTGTTTGTGTGTGTATACGTGTTTGTGTGTGTTTGACAGAGGATCTCAATCCCCCCCCCCCCTTCCCCCCTTCCCCCAGTACTGTGATGATGTAATGGTCCAGGTCCACTCTACACAGCCTGAAGGTCTGTGTCAGCCAGCCGTGTTTTGACTTGTGTGATGTTTATATGAAGCTGGATTTGTGTCTCCAATCGGTGTCCAAATCTTGCTGCGGATCTTTGTTGCTTGACCTTTTTTTCTGCCCTGTCAGGCTCTGCTGTTTCTGTCAAAACGCTATCTTCACAAAGAAAATGAGGATTCGTTTCTCGTGTCTTTGTTTAGATGTCAGACATCATGAGGCAACTGACCACATCTGGACGGGAAAAAAAAATGACACACTGCTTCTTATCTTCTTGATACCTGTTTAAATTTTAATCTGCATAGGTAAATTAACACTTTTATTATACACACTAAAAAGTTGACTTTGCACCGTCAGGAATATATATTCTCTCCAACTGCACTTGAAGTTTTCAATTGTTCTGTGGCAATTTTGCGTAACAGGAAATGGATGCAGTCTTCACTATCAGGTCACCGCGCCACCTCACACATGTGTATGAATTCCCAGACCACCTCCAAGTAAGGTCTGAAGTTCCCAGCGTGCATTTTGCCCGCTTTCACTCCTGTATTTAACTGATCATATGACCACGGGTGCATTTAATGCCAAGTGCGAACAAGGCCTAATTATATTGCGACTGACCCTTGGGTACTAACCCAGACGTGAGACACTGGCCTAATTAGTTCGTCTTAAGAGGTTGGCTCTGTGTGTTTGTTTGTTTCCCTCAGATGAAGACCACCACTGTGAACAACAAGCCATTAGCGAGATGTCAACAACACGAGTGCCTTGAGGTAAGCAGGCCCCTCTGTTAATTTGGTTAAGTAAACAAGTGTTATCAGTAAACAAGCTATTTGGCCTGCAAGGAGAGTTTACTTCTATAAACAAATCCCTTTTGGGTGAGGTGGGGATTACTGAGAGTGTGTGTGGGGGAGTCTGAAGGAAAAGGGGGAGGGGGAGAAGGGAGGAGAAAAGGTGGAGAGAGATTTGAAAGAGAGTTCTTGCTTCTAGTTGAGTCCAGCTGGGCTCGAGGGCCTTTGGAGCACAATGAGCTCAATGAGCTGCAGAACCAACTAACAAACTAATGGTCCGCCCTCTGCGAATCTCCCCCTCGCACACACACACACACACACAGACACAGTGGAAATAACAGAGGGTGGTGAATGGTTGGGATAGAAGGGCTTGTTAGGGAGGAAAGAGATGGGGGGTGAGTAGAGGTATGAAGGGGCAGGATTGGGGGCTATGTAGGAGAAAAGGGGAACGAGAGAGAGGAAGTGATTGAAGGACTCAAAGATGGAATCAGAGGCAGGAGATGGATTTGTTAAGAACTGGATCCACAACAAGGTTTATCGACCGATTAAACCAGATGCACGGGACGCATTCCCTTGCTTTGTCACATCATCTTCCCGCAGTGAAAAAAATTAGCCCAACCATTTGGAAAGCACATGCTGATTCAACATCTGTTTGATATTACAAGAGATTTACAGAGGTGACAAAGCTTGTATGAGGCCGCTAAGGATGACTCTAATGTGTCGCTGTTTTATGTCTAATCCAACAAGGTGTTTTTGAAGAAATGGGAACATGATTTGTGAGACATATTTGACAGAAGTCCTGATGAACAAACACTTAAGTGTGTTTCCATTAACAGGAAGAATGAGAGAGATGTCTGAGAGCTAGTTTTAGGATATTAGAAAAAGAATAGAGGCAGGAAAGGAGAGCCAGCTAATCCATAATCACAACTTTGTCAACAGTGAAACAATTGTATTTTAACGCCCTTGTTGTGTGTGTGTGTTACAGAGAGCAACACACACACACACACTTGCCCCACTCAGCCTATTGAAACTCTCATGATTAAGTGAAGTCATTCCTCTACAGCCCCACACAGGCTTCTTCAGATAAGAGGCTACTATTACCAGTGACATATTAAAGAGAGGGGAGGGAGGGGGTCTGGAAACCTGATGAACATCTGCTCCTCTTTTCCTCCCTTTTCTTCACTCCCCCCCTCCAACTTCACTCCTTTCACCACCTTCCCTCTTTAACAATGTACCCCCTGCCCCATTCGCTTGTGTGTAAGTGCACATTTGTGTGTGTTTGTGCTAACAGAGAGAGTTTGGGAATTAGGAGGAGAGTTTCCCTGACAGAAATTTTAGCAAAGAAGTGTAAGTATTATATGATGTTGTCAGTATTAAACACTTTTTCTTCCAATTTTAATTTTGTGAGACTGTGCTTAAAAATGTAGCTTTGTTAACCGTCTGTCATTGATAGGAGCAAATACAGTACTTTATTAAACCCCTTTTTATTTTCCTAAAGCTGATGTGTTCTGTAAAAATATACTTACCAACACAGAAAACCCATTTGTTACAGTTTCATGTAGTAAAAGTACTAATATTACAGTGTAAATATTCTGTTGTAAGTAAAAATCTTAATAAAGTACAAAAATAGTAGTATCAAAATATACTTAAAGTAACAACAGTAAAGGTACTCATTATGCAGAATGGCCTTTGCATTAATATGTACATCACTTTAATGTTGCAGCTGGTAAAGGTGGAGTGAAATTTAAGCTTAGTTGATGTATATTTTGTATTAATAATGTGAATCTGCAAAGTAACTAAAGCAATCAAAAAAATACAGTAGAGTAAAAAGAACATTTATAGCGTAGGTACGCTGAAATTGTTTTTATGTACAATACTTGAGTAAATTTATTTAGTTACATTCCACCGCTGCAGAGAAGACAACAAAAACTATTAGGTAAGCAAAGCACATTAGATCAGAGCGATAACATAAAGGCAGCTACCTCATGAATAGACATGATAACCAGAGTGACTGCACTGGAATGTGCTTTTATGCATAAATACATAACAACTATCAACCTCATTTCTGTTTTCTGCACACACATGCACATACACACACACACACACACACACACACACACACACACACACACACACACACACGTCCAGAAACGCCGCACAGTAGGGTTCTACTCACAGGCCGGAGGTCATAACCTAACCTTTGACCTCTGACATCACCCCTCCTCCTCCCTTCTCCTGCCCACTGGAATTCACTCCTGTGGATTCAATTAGAGAGCCAGAGAGCTGGAGAGCAGGACAGCGAGAGAGTAGGAGGGTGTAGAGGGTAAGAAACAAGACAGCAGTGACAAATGTCCACAGAGGGTCCAGCAATGAGAGACCGAGACAATGATTCAGAGTGTGAGAGACTGATGGGGGAGAGTTGAGACATTAGTTCGTTCAGCCCATTTGTTTTGGGGGGAAAGTGGCAAAAGGGTGGCAAAAGTCAGCTATGTACAGCAGACATACTGGGGTAGTATATGGCCAAAAGTGTGTGGACACTGATCCCATATTTTATGTGCTGTTTTGGGGCAGTTTTTTTAATGGTTTAGGGCACTTAGTTGTAGCTGTATGAACCCGTAGTGCTACAACACATAATCATATTTCATCGATATTCATATCTTACAGTGCACTGTAGCTGCTCTGTAATTTTTTTGACTGTTTAATCTGTCGTGTTCTGTTTTAGCTTATCCTGATGTTTTATTTCACTCATTTGAATTCTGTTTATGTGTATGTGAAAGGCCCTTTGACTTTTCAACACGATGATGCCCCTGAGCACAAAGCAAAGTGAGTATAATTTCTACATTTACTTAGATATTCTACTGGTTTGTACAGAGTCCCGACCTCGCACCCGTTCAACATCTTTGGGAAGAACTGGCACACTGACTGCCAGCCACATCTTATTACTCATCATTAGAGCCTTCCCAGCTGGTGAAGGCTGTTATTGTGGAATATTAACTCCCCTGGTTTGGAGAATGAGATGCTCAACAACTACACATCATTGCAAATTAATACTCTTTTATATTTACAACCTCAGTAAAATCAGTTGTGCAGTTTCTTTGAAAGTGTGTGTTGAGCTCACATTGGCAGGGGCAGAAGAGGAACTGAATGTTTACATCCTGTCTGCTGAGATGATGCTGGTATTTACTGCATTATGCTGCCATCTTCTGGAGATAAGTGTGATTACAGATCAGCACTGCAACCACTGATTGTACCATTATCCCCTTTGAACACTGAGCTCAGACTGTAAAAAAAAAACACATTATAAGGATCAGCACCCAAATGTGTCACAGAACTGCTTTTGGTGTAATAATCATGAGATGGCTACTGTGCTGTCTCTGTACACACAACACTCTTGATCCATGTTATAAAGTGGTTCGACTAAACTTCAGATTCATTTTTGTTAAGAGTGATGAAAGGACTCAAAGACAGATGGAAGCATGAAAGGACATAAGCCAGGTGACAGGTTGTTAAAAAAAGATATTTCAGTAACACTTCCTACTTTTCAAAGATAATATTATATGATTTAATTACCAAATGGAAAAAGTTTTCTTTGATTCTAGAAATGTGTTCAGTGATTCGTGTATATGTAAAGAGATAATGTCGTTATTGTGCACTAGAATAAATTTCATTAGAAAGACAAGAAACACCATACTACAGTTTACATTTTTTTCTTTTATTTTGTATGTCTGATCCACCATCAAGGGGAGCTGTTGTATCATTTTCATGTTACTTTTCGTGGACTTCAATGAGGTGATTAATTTGGCTAATCCAGTTCCTGTATAAGAAGTAAGAAACAAGAAACACCATCTGTTACCTTAGGTTGTATTTTTTAAATTCATTTTATTTTTTTTATGTCTGTGCACATTACAATGAAACAAGTGCATTGTTTTGGGAGGAAGAGGCGGAGGCAGGTAGCCAGAGCTGCTGAGTGAACACACACACACACACTGGTAGGCAGGGGGACTTACACAACCTCAGTCCCTGGAAGCGAGCCATGCAACCGTCTGCGTGTGTTGAGCAACAGTTCCTGGAGATCCTGCTGAATCCAAAACAAACAACCATATCTTTGTTCTAATAACACAGACATGGTTTATTACTTTTGTGTTTTTGTCAGCCTCGCTGGAAGTAACAGCAAAGCCTTAAATATGTATTTCATCCAGGAAGCAGCAAAAAGAGGAAAAAAAAAATATACACAAGGAATGTGATCAGAGATTTCCACTGAAAGATAGTTTATCTCAACCTCTGTGATGAGGTTTGAGCCAAAGCTGCGATTCATGAGAAATTCATTTTGATGAGACGGGAAAAGGAGTCTTGATGTTTTAAATCAATAGCAGGATCACGCTGAGCCAGACACAGAGAGGAGTTGAGCGAAAGCAAGTAAAATAAATGAGAGAAGCTCCTGGAAAAGTGCTATGATGGATAATTCATTTTTCTAGAGTATGGTTTGAAATCCTCAAAAAGCCAAACAAACATAACAGAGGTGCAGGTGTAGTGTGTGTATGTGTGCGTGCTGGCATGTGAATCAGAGAGAGAACGAGAGTGAGCGTGTCCATTTCAAATACCCTCAAATAAAAGTGAAAGACAAATGTAATTAACTCGGAACAGTTTGTCCTCGTCGTCTCATGGCTGATTTTAGTGGAAGAATCCTGCTCAAAGGAGACGTTGCTTAACTGAGATGTCAAAACTAATTGGAACTAATTAGTATAACTCTACTTCAGTAAATCCTTAGAAATTGATTTTTTTTACTTTTTTTTTTGGCAATTATGTCGGAGAGGAACCAGATCACTAACGTAAGAAGACGTGACTGTGGAGTGATGTCAGGTGTTTGGTTACTGAAGTGCAGCCAAATGTTGAACGAGCGTCATAAGGAGCTGCATCTCAACAATTTCAATGAGGCAATTTTAAAGGGGAACGCTGACAGAATGTCGCTTGTCTGCCAATCTGCAGCGTCAGACATTTCTCTCTGTGAAAATCCCCGAGATATTCTGCAGCAGGTCTATTGGTTTTTTTCTTTGTGTCTGGGCCTGCTGAAGATGAGGAAAATCACAAATATACAACATCGTCCAATTTGAGTTTTTTTGCGACGGGTGAGAGAGAGAACAGGAATGTTGAACATTTGAGAGCAGATGCAAGATGTTTAATCGAGTTAGGAAATCTTTTGGTCGTTTTTCTGAGATGAAACTGATAAAGGTGAGATGACGGGCGTGCACCATCTCCAACAGATTGCATGTGCTGACAGACATGTTTGCCGATGACTCACAGTCTTCTCAACCTGTAGCTCAGGGAGGCGTGTTGAATCCCCGAAGCTTTAAACTCACAGACACATTATATTTTGAGTCAAAGTAAACATGATCGAGAAAAAAAAAAAAATGTAGCACAAAAATATTTCCTCTTGGCAGCGTTGTGGGCCGCATACTGGATGTTCCTGCTGAGATATTTGTGCACAGATAATGAGGTCCCTTGTGCAATTCAAACAATAGCTTTTTAAACGGCTTTTCTGTTTATTTATGCCTCAGTAAAATCTAGCAGTAGTAAAATCGTACAGAATAATGAAGTGAATTTGCTGTAACTCGTGTGTGTTCATCTTACAGCCTCGTTGTAGAGCAACATAATGTGTAATAAGTGCATTGAAAGCCTCTCATTGAATTCACCACCTAAAACCTAATCTCAGTTCATCAAACTTACATAGATGTTTTTTCCATTAACAAAAATCCCCTCTTGCCCTAAATAGGGCTTAGACGTAGCTTTGTACCTATTGCCTTCATTTACTATGCACAGATCTGTGAATATGCAAACAAGCCCTGCCGCTATCTCCACCCACCCCTCAGCGGCTCGCCTGTAGCTCGAGCACCTTCGAATTTGCTCATCAAATACACAAATGACATTGAAGGAAAAGTTCACCCTTCATGTCATGTCATGAGAAGTTTTCGATCAGGACAATCTGACAATCTGTTTTGACCAACATTTGCCATTACTGAAATATCCTGTCAGCATTTGACATGAATCATCTTGTAACTTGGCAGTCGATGGATAAAACACAAACTTACCAGCTGACCAGCATGTTGGCTCGTACTCGCTGTGTCTTCAGGATAAATGGAAGGAAAAGCATCAGGCTTCAATATGAATTTTGTGGCAAAACTGTGCTCTGGAAAATGGCAATTTGGGATGAAATCTATCAATCTATCTATCCATCCATCCATCCATCCATCCATCCATCCATCCATCTATCCATCCATCTATCTATTGCATTCTTCTCTGGAAGTTTGGCTCTTGTATTGCCAGATCATTTAGTAATAGATGAAGGCTTCCTATTTCTTCGTTTGCAACTTTTTGTAACCGAAAACAGAACATGCCATCATTGTGAAACTAGTGAAATTAAGCTTGCAATACACCAATATTGATAGCTACACCAAGTTGGTTCGTCGATCAGGTCCTTAGATGTGTTACATCTGAAACCCTGACTGTCTGAATCTGTGTCGCTGCTACACTGCAGCTACAAGGTGGAAATGCTCAGCCGTGGTGTTGCTCCTTATTTCACTCATCATGTATCTTGTTGCATATAAAAACACCGTACAGACATTTTTATTTAAAACTTGATTTTCATTATCTATAACATTCATTCAACACAGTCATGACAAGGCTGGTTGATTTAGTGTGTGTGTACGTTATCCCTGTGTTTTTATGTGCATACTTGTGTACACATGTACTTTCCAGTCTTTGACCCTATTCCTGTCTAGACAGAAGTGGAGCAGCAGGCTTGGCAATTCATCTTTTTGTTGGAGTGTAGCCTATGTTTATAACTCCCTCCGAGCAATGCAGTCTTTTTTTTAATTTTAATCCCATAACATTACAAACTCTATTTATGTCAGCTGTGAGAGGTTTATGTGAATACGCTGTGGACTTCTTTCTACTTTCCAGCTTTGTGTGTACGCTCTCTGTGACAAGATGTCCTTTATTCATAATGGTAATGGAGCGTACGTGTGTGTGTGTGTGTTTGTATGTGAGAAAAGAGAACAGTTTATCTGTTAACCCAAGTCATGGAGGAGAAATGGCACAATAGTAGCTGATGTGTGGATGCGAGCGTCAGTGTGTGCGTGTGTGTCTTCCCTGCGGCTGAATGTCAGCCAAAGGATGATTCCTGGTCTGTATATTCTCACACTGCGCTCATCCAGCTGTATCCAAGCAACAGCTCATAATATTGATCAGTGTTTGATCAGAGGGATATTGATGGATCTGGAGCGTGATATCAAATGACGTCTTCCACCTTCTCGTATTTAGAAGTCGGTATCCAGGAAACTCGTAATGAAAACAGTGTGTGTTGTGTGTGTGTGTCTGCGCTCATATGCGGACGTTAAGTGTCTTTTTCCGCCCATCCCGTCTTTCCTCTCTACTACTTATCGACTTGAGATGTGTCTTCCTGTGTCTGCATGTGCATCCCTGTGTGTGTGTCTGATCCCAGTCAGTCTGTGTGTAATGGGAAGTGTCTTGGCCACACTGTTTCCTGTGCCACCTTNTGTGTGTGTGTGTGTGTGTGTGTGTGTGTGTGTGTGTGTGTGTAAAGCTATGATACAAGCATACCCGGAGACTAGGCTCCACTTTCCTGAGAGCAAATTGGCGAGGAGCAGAGAGAGCACTCACCTCTGGGAACAACCATCATGAAAATCCCCCAATCGTTGTTTTTCCCATTGTTAAGGGCTCATTAAAACTTTGTTGGCCTGTAGCCAACCTCTATGTCTAGCGTCATCAGAATCTCTGCTTCCTCCTTTTTACAGCCGTCAGTGCCTCTAAACCGCCTCACACAACACTATTCACTTCCCAAAAAACTCGGCCTGTCTCTATGTCTGCATGCACAGATGCAATCAACCTTTTGTAACTTCCCAATTTGAGCCGTGTCAGTTTGTTTTGTCACGGCCGGTCGACTGCTGTACCAGCAAGTTTTGCTTGTCTGCGATGGTAATTTTTTGATTTCCTTACCACTGGTTTCTTGTGATGATGGCTGAGAAATCCCAGTGGGAGACAAGGGGGAGGTGGGAGGGGGGGGGCGCATTAAGTAGGACACTGTGATTGTACTGTCTGCTGCATTACACCGGAAACAACATCTCAAGCAAACTGAATAATGTAGTCGAATACAAAAAGTCTTAAACAAATCCTCTTTTGTTTGTTGAAGTGGAGATCTCTTTATCATTATAGGAAAATATTGGCTTTGAACAAGTTCAATTTTGACCTTGGGATCAGTGTATATGACAAAATAATCTCAACTCAAGGTGCACTTACAAGCTTTTTCTGGGCTTTCAACCACATGGTCTTCTTATGGGAAGAATCAATTTGTTATCACGATGACACCAGTTTAATTTGCTGTAGCTGAAAGTCAGAAAAAGCTGGTGAGAAGACTCTGAGTTGACATTACTCTGTCATAAATAATAAATGTATTGCATAGGTGTTGGGGTGTTTTCCTCTCCTCCTCTCCTCTCCTCTCCTCTCCTCTCTCCACGTTTCCATGATGCTTATTTTCATAAGAAGGAATTCTGCTGGTCTTTGCACTGCTAGTGTCACTGTGGTATGTGTTCCTGGGAGGGAAGCCAAGGCTAAACACACATACGCCATATCCATTCCTTTCCTTTCAATAGCCGAGCTCACCGTACACACACACACACACACACACACCTTGCTAACCACTTCGTTTTCTGCCCACCTGTATAAACACAGCAGTGTGTATATGCTCATATGTGTGTAAGCGCTTCTTCACAGAGGGGCCTATTGTCCTCCGGGCTAAGATGTGTGTGCTGTGTCATGAATTGGCTCGGCGGCCACAAGCCCACTGCTGATTTTAGCCGAAAACTAAAACACTGGACCTAAAATAACACGTTCCACTGACAAGAAGCAGCTGAGTTATAATACTGCTCCCTCAGCGCTGAGGCTTTTGGTGTTTTAAGGATCAGGACGTAAATCACAGTGTCCCGAAAGCTGTGACAGGCAAAAAAATGTGTTGTCACGCAGTGGAAAATGAGAATAGTGTCTGAGAAGAGATGATTGTTGTGGATATATAAATGGAGAAGGAGACAAAGGAAGACTATGCAACAAACCAATTTTTCATTTTCCTCAGTGATGTATAATGTTTGTGTGCACCACTGATGTTTGCATAAATTATTGCAGGACTATTATTTCAGTGAGTTCAATGACGATTTGAAAATTAAAAAGAAAAACAATTAAATAAAAGAAAAACATATTTATTCATTTACGTATACAGTCACAGTTAGACAAATTTCCAACTAAACCAGAGTCTGTTTAAGCTCACAGATGCCTTTATCTCTGTGATGTCAGACAGTTTATATGTGAGATGAGCTAAAATTACAATGTAAAATGGTGTATTTGCTTTCATGCTGACATCCAGTTATTGAGTTAAGCTGAACTAACTGATTGTTTGGCCACTTGAACGCAGGAGACACAGGATGAAACGGTACATTGACCTACAGTATTTTCATCTTATGAAGTTTATTTGGATTAGTGATGGTCACCTGATTAATTTAAGTCTGATATTCAGTCTTCTGATTCTTGGTTTCCACCAACTCCTCAGACAAATATCTGGCTCTTTGTCTGCTATTTGCTCCACTCTGGGTCTGCTGTTGATCAGGCTGTGGACAGTGAGTTTATAATAGTCTTTTTGCGAATTACAGCTGTCCACTGCATCCAACAGCGATGAGAGCGGTGAGAGTGAACCAAAACAGTTAAGCTGTGGACTGGAGTACCCCAAACAATGAGATAATAAAATGGTGAGTAGAGCCAGAGCAAACTGCAGAGTTGATCATGATTATCTGCATGTTTGTCTCTATGA
This sequence comes from Centropyge bicolor, assembly GCA_037975185.1. NCBI lineage: Eukaryota > Metazoa > Chordata > Actinopteri > Pomacanthidae > Centropyge > Centropyge bicolor. The sequence continues at coordinate 2,122,651 of JBBMOC010000047.1, forward strand.
GTGACCTCTTTCATATAATGATAGTCCTTTGAACTGCTGTTGGTATTAAGTATCGATTATAGCATTTTAGGCATAAATAAAGCATCTGTGAGACAAAAGTAAAACTCTTGAAAACATGCAATGATCTATAAACTGTTTTGAAAGGTTGCCTGAGAATATATAAGCCACTAAGACTGAAACATGGGTTTTGATGACTCATCGATGTGTCTTAATGGGCTTGAAGAGTGTTGATATTACTAATAGCTTAAAACTGACAAAAGACAGTGGTTAACACATTCGTCAATCATCAGTATTAACGTTAGTGCCTAACCGTAAAATGAAAAACACTCTACAGCAGCCTTTTGATCACATGTATATGAAAGAAATTGATGTGATTTTCAACTAGGCCTCTCCTCATCAGTCAACAGTGTGAAATGTACGCAGCCTCTTAACACTGAAAGCTGTTTCTGTTCAGATGCGCAGATCACACATCTGTTGTTAATAAACACTCTGACGCACTGCTAATTTATTTTCATACCATATTAAGAAAAGGACATAAAGAACAGGAAGCGTGAAGTCTAAAAGGAGAAGCATGTACTGAGTGTGAGCACGAACAGGAAGTGTGCAGTGAACATGTATGGGTCAGCCTGTTGTGAAAGATCTGCTTTAAGAAGACAAACAGATGTGAAACCGCCTAAAGGGACTTTCTTCTTCTGCCCAACACCCTGATGCAACTGATCAGACCACGGCTCCAGTTTATAAAGTCTGACAATTCTGGTAATAAGCTCCAAAGCTAATGTCTAAATTTGATATATTACACTGACTCACTGTTGTAATATAGGCCTTAAAGTGCTTCGAGCTGTCGAAGGGGGGGGGGGCTTTGCAGGGGCACGCGTCACTTCCGGGAGGTGGGGGGGTGGAATGTGGAGTAGATCTGAAGTTCAATGAATCTTAATCATGTGAGGACAAAAAAACAAGTAAGAGTCCTTTCACCAGGGTGAGTTTATCAAGATTCAGGGGACCAAAATGTATTCAGACAGGAGAGCTGTGGAGCTCAACATGATCTGGTGTTTGACAGGAAAGAAAAGAAAAACAAGTGACGCTCGCAAAGAAAACAGAAAGAAAGAAAAATATGATGAAACTTATCTTGATCTCGGGTTCACGCTCGATGTAGAGGGGAAGGCTTTTGTGTTCTACACCAGCTATTTGCATTTTTTCAATAGAAACGAACATAAAGGTCAACTGGAACACGATGTTCCAGATAATGTCTTTTCAACAAAATACATTTGGTTAGGCCTCTTTTGTTACTGTAATTCAATATTATTAATGGTTCATAAAGATTCATGTGAGGAGCCATGTCATGGAGAATGTCATAGCATCTAAAGAAACACTTGTATCATTGATTAGTCTGAATGCAGTTTATTGGTGCCTTCAATTCTGCCAAACTCCGGTATAGTTCTTAGTACAGACGGCTGCCACCCAAATTATTAATCTTGTTTTTTTATCTCTGCGCAACAGCTCACGGGTGCTGTTTCTGCTTTTCAGATCGATTCCTCCATACTCATCTAGATTCACTTCCTCTTCTGTAAAATAGGAAGGCGGCTGCAGTTCGATGATAACATATGTAACAGCTATGTTTGACAGTCGTTGCCTGGCTTTAAAATGTGGAATGTTTTTGTAAACCTCAGTGAGAATGCTTTAAGTTTTACAGATTCAGTATATGAAAAAAAAGTCTTTACGTAAGACTTTCCAACTTAACATTTTTTAAATCAGAATAATGTTTGAGTATTAAAATGTGTGGCCTCATGGGAGTAGCAGGGGTTTTCAGGACACATTAAAAACCTAATGAAAGTTGTTCCGGTGAAAAGGAAACGTGTGCTGAAATGAATCAAACTGCAGAGCCAGTGATAATTTGCCCTTTTCGTATTGTAAAGTCCTTTAATTCACTGTTGATATAAGGTGTTGATTATAGCATCTTAGAACTGAATTCTGATGCATCCATGACTCAAAAGCACAAAATTGTTCTTTAAACTGCTTTGAAACGTTGCCTCAAAATCATGAGCCAGTAAGACTGAAAACATTCTACAATCACTATTAATATTAGAATACTATCAATATCAGTATCTATCCATGAAATGATTGCTTCCAGGTGGAAAACTACAGCTTTGATCACACATTTATGATAGATATCAATGTGCTGAACTGTGAATCCCTCCAAGTCTGCCGCTGCGCTCAGATCGCACCGGCCAGTGAAAGTAAAAGTGGAGAGGAAGAGGAGTGAAAGGAAAAGAGAAGTGGTCAGGAGGGCTCGGAGGGGGGAGTTCAGGGAATTTTTCTGCCTTCCCCCTCGCCGAGTTTACCAACTCCTCTTCCCCCTCCCCCTCCTCCTTCATCCCCTCCTCCCCCTCCTCTCGCTCCCTGCGTTTGCGTCACACAGCTCGGGCTGGCGCAAGAGTGAAGTTTGAGGAAAAGAGGGCAGGAGGGAGAGGAGGAGGAGGAAGAGGAGGAGAGTCCTGTGGCTGAGGAATGTGGCTGAGGGAGAGAACATGGCTATAAAAGGATCGCACTTCCACTCTGTCGAGGTGATGTCACTACTCAAATATTTCCTCCTTCCTTCCCTTCCAGGTCTGACTTACTGACACTGCTATTTCTCCAGGTCTCTCCTCCCTTTCCAGCTAAAATGAGTATGTGGCTATGTGGGTTAGCAGCGAGAGGGCTGTTTGTTTTGGTGAGAGGATGGATCATGTTTATTGGCCCTGCACTTAAAATACATAGAAGTCGATACAGGAATTCATTTGACTGATGCTCAGGGTAGTCAAGTCATCCTCAGTATTTGTAGCTGACATGTTGGTCTGTTTTGATAAATGAGATACATTCTGTTAATAGCTTCCATGTAGTTTGTGTTAACTTACTTTGAAAAGTGCCACAAATATTTTGGTAACGAAATTTGTCATTATGCAGAAACTCTAAACTGCAATCAGCTTCAGAATGAGTCCAACTGTATGATATGAAAATAATAAAAACAGAAGGCTTAGCAAAGCTTAATATTGATAGGTCAGTGAAATGGAATTAAATTGTTATAGGCCTAGGAGTTATTATTATTAGTCAACTGAGTAGAAAATAAAAGAAACCATATATTTGAAAGTGACTTTCCCGAATCTTGACTTTCCTCAGTTACTCAGAAAAACTCTTATCCACAAGTAAACAAACAAAAAAAAGTCATGTCCCATTTCCTCTTTTTGTGCCTTGGCCCCTCCCCCTTCTGGTTGCACGTGAACGTGAATCACGGCGGTGACTCAAGACAGCGTCACTCTGCGAACGCTAGTCATCGGCCCTGCGCTAAGCATCATGGGAAACCCCCCTAAAGTCTTGAACAGTAGAGGGCAATAATGGGACGTTAAAGTGGATGTAAACCGCTGATAAACAACAGAAGAAGAAGAATGAAAAAGTATCGCTTGTCTTTAGAGATTGTTTTAGTCATATTTCTGATGATGACTGTCGAGTTCGTTCGCCATTTGTTTTTAAAGGCCTCAACAAACTGCGGGAAACCTCCAAATAAAGGGTGTTTTTCAGGAGGAGTATTGAACAAATTATCTATTTTCAAGTATTTTAAAGGTGCATTAACCTCACGGATTTTCCAGGAAAAAAAAATGCAATGCTCTCCAGTGACCCAGTTAGTAAAGCAGAAGTTACATAATGAACTCCGTCATACTCTGAACTGGTTGACGAAGGTTTGGGTTGAAGGGTTACTCAACCATAATGCTTAATCTGCAGGTTGTGACAGGGAGGGCGGGCGGGAGGGAAAGGCTTTTGTAGGAGCTGTAAGAAAATCAAGGCTGGAACCTGACTGCACACGGTGGCACACACACACACACACACACACACACACACACACACACACACACACACACACACACACACACACGTAAGCGTATCCAATCTTGGTTGCTGATCGCCTTAGGTTGAAACAGAACTGGCCAAACCAGCAGCAAATTTGAAAACAGATTGCTGACAGAAACTTCTCCTGTCGTCTGGTGATAAGAACAAATATTCATCACCTTAAAACTAATTTCTCATGAGTCGCTCTTTTGCCGTCTTATCTTATATTACATGCATTTTTAATCCCTCTTGTCCCTCCATCGTGCTTCAGTGTCTGTCTCTTACCTCCTCCCTTCACAGTCAATTCAAGCTTATTAAAGTTTAAAAAAGTGTTCTTGCTACCACTAACTTTTTTTCTGTACAACATACTCTGGTTGTTTGCAGTTGTGCACGAACGCCCTTTTGAAAATGTTGCTCAAGTTTCTTTGGATAACAGTATCTCTCAGTCTGTTTCTCACCTTTAGACAACACAACATGTAATTGCTTTAATAGATCTCCACCCAGGGTTCAACTTTATCTCTAAGGTGTGTGTGTGTGTGTCTGTCTGCTCGTGTTGTGTGCTCAGGATCAGGTGACTTGGGTAAAGAGACTTTAGACAGCAGCAGCTTTGTGGTTGATTATTAACAGTTTCACAGAAGGTGGTGGTTGTGTTCGGCCTGTGTTCAGAAGGACACGCTGCAGTGTTTGGGTCAGGGGGTTGAGGTGATATGAGACAAATATTAACAAAATCGAGGTAATAATTACATTAGACTGAAGATAGAAGAGATTTAAATACACTTGTTGCCATGTCAAAGACTTCCTTTGACTGTATTCAGTGCTGTGCAAAAGAAAATCTATCAAGGATTTCCACATGTTTTCACATCCAGTTAATTTGACAAAAGGACAATATAAAAGAAGTTTTACAGTATCGTGTTGGGCCTGAGCTGCGCGGTTTGCTGAACTTTAACCGCCTTCTTACAGAACAAGCTGAGAAGTTAATATTTGTGAGCACACAAACACACACTGATCACTGATCCCATCTTTTTGTCTTTGCTGTTTACTCTTTGTGGTCATTGTCCATCGCCATAGCAACACATCCCGCCATTGGTCCAAAGGGGAACAAGGGTTTAAGACACACACACACACACACACACACACACACACACACACACACACACACACACACAATGCACAGTGGGAGCCATAGCTGAAGATTACTGGGTGTGTTGCTCATGTATTTTAAATTGAGAGCATATTTCAACAATATGTACAGTACAATCCTCATGTATTGTTCTCTTTAAGTACTTACTGTTCTCTTATCCTCCCATAAACCTTGTTTTTTTTCATCCTTTCTACTGGCCAGAAGCAAAATGAAGCAAATGAGGAATACATTGACACAATGATGGAGGCTATGCGACAGTATGATGAGAGAGTGTGGGTACAAAAAGGCCACAGGTGGCTAAGAATTTTACTGACCCTTGCTGTATTTTAAGTTATGAAGTAGTAAATCAGTGATCACAAAACTCTGAAAGTGGAAATAACAGCAGTGGAATGTTACAAATGTGGTTGCTCCTAATGTTTTACTCATACTCATTACTTTTCATTGAGGAGCTGCCAAAAGCTTGAGAAAGCAGCACAATGCACCTTTTGTTCAAACCCGTTTTCACTCCCTGAATATGGTGGAAAATCCCCTGAACATTGTGTAAATCCACTCATTTTAGCATTTCAGTTCATATCCGGCATCACACAGCCCTGCGGTCGGGCCTCCATGTGTTCTCACTACAAACAAACCAATGACAGTGTTGAAACCAGCCCAAATTAACCAGAACCAAAAATACAACCGTTTAAAAACTTCAATCGAGAGACTGACTGTGTAATCATTGTTTTGCAATGTTATAAGTTGTAACTCGTATTAAATGTCTCAGACTAATGCAATAGCTGCCTTTTGTTTGTGGCTGTTTCTCAGATACTCTGAGCCGTTACTGTGAAAAATGTTTTGTTCTTTTTTTTTTCTTTTCCAGATTGCAGCCTTGCTACACTGAATCCAGCTCTTTGACAGCCTGACGGGTGGCGGCTGTGGTGGTTACTCAACGCGAGCTCGCGCTGGGAGTGTAAAGGGGAAATTGCAACAGGGTATTTTCATGAATTTCTGTACTGCTTGTAAACGAGCCTTACACAATCCCATGTCCACGAAAGCTTTTTATCATCTTGGCTCGGAACGTCGGTGGTCGGCTCAGGGAGCAGAGGTGATCAATCAAGTTGGTTGAAAGCCGGAGATGACGAATTTCCAATGAAGAGACTACTATGTATAACCCCATAACAAAAACTGATTAATACATTGGCACATGTCTGGTATGACAGATGGAAAAGCATAAATCTCATCAATTATTGGCACTGATAGATTTTAGGATTTTCCCCTAATCTTCCCCATTGTATTACTCAACTACAGCCTGATGAGTTGAATTAGCAGTTTCTGTAAAGTTTCACGTAGGGATACTGCTTTTGTAAGTTTTCGTCACAGATCACAAAATTGCACGACGAATTCTGAGATGCGAAGATACAACAGGCATGTGGATCAGTGACGACATTCAACCAAGACCTAATTTCTGGTAGAAAAACGCAGAACTATTTCATCCTGCTGCTGGAGCTCGAGATGTGTTTTCATCCAGTTGTACTATGTTGAATAATTCTGCCATGAATTCCATCTTTTGCTTATTAGTTTCCTCCCTGTTTGAGCTCCATCTCGCCTCAGTTTGACCATCAAGAGGCCTCTGCATTTCCACTATGTTTCTCAATCATAGAGCCTTTTTGCAAGCTCATGACACAGGTACCTGCTCTTGGTTGTAGTTATTTAATATGTACTGTGGGATCTTACTTAAACATGCGTGTTTTGTTTTCAATCCTGTACTCATTTGTGTATTTTCAACTCTATTTGTAGATCTCTGAATGTACTGTTTGACACCAATTTGGAGTATCACTGCACAGGGCGTGACTACTTGTATCACAGCATTGCTCTTTTTACCTGGGATGTAGAAGCTCACCGATAACGTGCATACGTGCCACCGTCCATGAGGCGATCTAAAGGCTTTCGTCTGTACTGTATACACAACAAAGACACTGTGTGACACAAAACACAGGAGGGGAGACCAATAGAGAAGGACAAAGGCCCAGAGATCCACACGCAACAGGCTTTTCTTTCTCTGTTTTTGTGTTTGTAACCTGTGATAGAGGAGGGCAGGTGCACGAAATCTTGCATGCATTTGAAACTGCAGAACTGTTTTGAACTGAAGTGAAACTGGGGCCTTATGGACATGTAGTAATACTTTAAGTATGAGGCTGACAAACGGAACAGCGTCCTCGTTTCTGTTGAGCTGATTTACAACTTTCAGGCAAAAATCGGTTTAATTAAAATAATTCATCTTCAGCCGCTAATTAAAAAGTGGCGGAAACAGATTCCACTGAGGGTTGAAAAATATTCCCTTTATATAAACCACTCACTGCTTACGACATCCAGCCTTAAGTGGTTGACTGTATTAACTCATCAATTCAGTATATGTTAGTATTAATAACATCTCACATTCAAGGTAATGTGTACTCTGACTACTGCATATCTTTATTCTTACCCTTAAATTTCCCTAAAGTCTCTGAAAGGTGCTATGTGTGAGGATGTGTGAAGATTTCTGTATAATCTATAAGTTATGTAAGTGGACTATATCTTTTACTCAGAATACATCACGTGTCAGTATCTACTTCTTGCTACTGAATACACAGAAGAGTCACAAAGAACAGCACACATTCATTTATTTATTCAGAAATTTATTTTCATCCCTTTCAGGCAATTAAAAATATAAGATTCTCTCTTTTTTCTTTTTTTTTTTTAAACTGCGTTTTGTCACATTGGTATTTCACAGACCATGTTATATTTCTCCATAAATAACGTACAAAATACTTTTTTACTTTCTTTAAACACAAATAAATATAATAAATATATTAGTTTAAGTTAACACAAGGCAACCAATAACCGAAAGAAATACTGCGGTGTTAAAGTCCCTGAACCAGGTAGTCAAACAAAACAGGGGACAATAAAAGATGGGGTGCAGTTTAGCGAAGATGGCAGAATGTTTTACACAACCAAATCTCATCAAGTGTGTCAGGATGCAAACGCTCAGATGTCTAAACTCACTGACATTACACTCTTCTATTAGCACACTTTGATCGTTCAGCATTCCACAACTTACACATGCTTGCACCCCAAGTCTCACATACACCCACACTCGCATATATACAGAGGCACACACACACACATACACACACATAGCAGAGTGAAGTATGAAGCTTTTGGTTGAATGCTACTGGGAGATTTCTCCCATTTGAATTAGCTGTAAAGTGCATATCACAGATAAAATGGCATCAATGACACATGTCAGGTCTCACTGATTAAGGCTACTGAATCAAACATACTGTTTGTGGCACCGACAGTAAATAGCCTGTGAGGCAGGGAGAATCTTGAAGGCACAGGAATTAATGATTATCAGTAAAGATAAGCCATTTTGATCACTACAGATTTACGGTAAGTACAAGCCAGGCTATTTACTGGTACTTTCAAGACCTGCAGAGGATGATTTTTATGGAAGACCACATACAAAGGTCTGATAGGCTACACAATATTTTAAAGTATAAAAATAGAGTCTGATAACATTTGGGTACTAAAATCATCTCAGTATGTGTAGTTTTTCCACGACGAGTTCCATTTTTACAAACATAAATTAAGATCTATAAGTGTTATTGTGTCATCAAATGTTGACTTGTCCTGATCAGTTCTGGTTCTGAAGAAAGTCCAGATGAACAGACACAGCTAACAAAGTGTCGGTTCTCTTCTGTTCTTTCCCTTCTTTCCATCCTTAGTCAGACAGGGACAGGCGTTCGAACACAGTGAGCCTCTTGGTGGCTGATCCATCGAACGTCGGAGACTCGCTCCCGCTGGATCCTCCGCTGCTGCTGCTGTAGCTGTCCTCCAGGGAGTCCTCGGAGGAGAAGCGCTGGAGTCCAGCAGGCTTCATGAATCCTCCGTGGCCTCCGGGACCAGGAAGCAGCTTGCTGTCCTGGTGGTGCCCGTCCTCTACGCTGGCGAAGGCTCTGCTGTTGTTGCTGCTGTTATTTCCATGGCCGCACACACAGTGTGAGGCCTTTGGCTCCAGGATGAGAGGAATGTTGTGGATGTCTCCGGTGCTGGCACGGGTCTGATAGTTGCCAAACTGGAAAGCTGCTGCCTCCCTCTGCAGGGTGTCACCAAACACTGGGGAGAGGAGATCAGCAGGAGGTGGAGAAACGGAGGGAGCACGGCTGAAACCCATGTTGGGATCGTTGAAGGATGAGGGGAATGCTGGAGGAGGAGGCGAGTTGCGCGAGGAGACCAGGAACCCGGCGAAGCTGACGCTCTGGCGGAGCTGGTGGCGAGTTGCTGTCGGAGCTGTTTGCTGCTGATTCTGGTATTTGGCAGATGGTAACGGACCTCCGCTGTTTTTGTCTTCGTGGATGAAGTGGCAGCGAGAGCCATAAGGGCAGTAGCCAAAGTTGTAGAAGGTTCTGCAGGGCTCTGTCTTGTACTTGGGGTGGCGGTACAGTCCTCGCAGCTCCGCCTCGCCGTGGGCAAACTGGCACTTGGTGCCATACTTGCAGCTGCCGGTCTCTTGGAAGCCACGGCACAGCTCAGTCTTGTAACGATTAGGGGACACCATTGGTTGAACCTGGGCCTGGAGGGTGGATGAGGGAGGGAAGCCCGGTGGCGGAGCCACAGTCGTGGCAGGGCCTGAGGGAAAAGCCTCGGCATTCTTCAGCTGTCCAAAGGACGAGAGCAAGCTGCTGCTGGGCTCGGTCAGGCTCATGGAGCGGTCGGGCCTGAAGGGGAGCTGTTTCGGTTTGGAGATGGGGCCCTGGCTCCAGATGTTGGATGACCAGAGAAGGCTGCCGTTGTCGTCATTGTTAACATGCTCAGTGCTCACGCTGTGGCTCGAGGAGGCAGGATGGGAGGGGGGAGAGAAGAGGGAGGCTGACCATTTCAAGGTATCGTCCCGGGCCAGCTTCATAAAGGTCTGTCACAGAGAGTTGACATAGTTAACATACAGACATTGATACAAGAGCATTTTACAACATAGTGTATGTTGAATATTCATCATCAATTTTCCTTTTTAATCCTTTCTCCAACAAAGCTGTATCAACTAAGAGCTACAGATAACTTATTCTACAGCAGGTTCATATTTAAGATCTTTCATTTCTTATAGAAAGACAAAAAAAAAGTCATTTAGAAACAACAACAACAACTGTACAGTGCTGGAAGTTACACATCCGTTATCTTCCAGTTACATAAAATCACAAAATACAAATAAAATGTAAATAATTGTTTTTTTTTTAAATTTCTCATAAATATTCTGCTGGCAAAAGACTGGAATTCGAGAAACAAACAAGCGAGCGCCGACCGTCTCCCTCATCTCATTATCTCTTTAAAAAGGGAGAAATCCTCTGAGACTAAACCCGGTTCAAAAGGAATTCTCTGTCAAATCAGTGATTCCCAGAGGAATGAAACGAGCAGGAATAAACAAACACGTCAGGGGTGAAGTTACAGAGCCAACCCACTCCAACTTTTTGAAGCCCCCCTTTTTTTTCCAAAACAAAATGACAAAAAAACAAAACAAAACAAAACTCACCTTAACCATGATGTCGTCAATCATTTCGGACATGCTGTACCAGTTTGGTCAAAGGAAGAGGATTCAGTTCTGATCCACGGTTGACTGTTTGATACCTCTGTCCAGACTTAAGTTGAGCTCCTCACTGTCGCCTTGCTTTTTATTACTGCACAAGAAACCACTCCCTCTGCTTGGGAGGAGTTTCCACTCGCTATGTTCCTGGATGACCCTCCCTCTGCCTCAGGTTTCACAGTGAGCTCACAGAAGGGCGGGTAGTAAAACAACAACAAAAAAAAAAAGGAAAAAAATGAGAAAGAAAACTGTGTATTTTTAGCCAGCTGTGTGAAATGCTTCAGTTTCGTAGGCATGTGAAAGCAAAGTGGCTTATTTACATAGCTCTTACACGCTCTCCTCAGCCTGTAGTAGTCCACACTTGTTTTTCCTCTGTTTATTCTTATTCTCCACATGTTCAGTCTTGGGTTTTCTGCAGAAAGTGATTCTTGATTCCAGAAAATTTCTCAGGATCTGAAGCACCCAGATGTGAAGGAGGGCTGTTTGTTCAGGCCTGTGTGTGTGACACTGATCCTTGTTACGTGAACAAGCAGAGCAGAGCCTTTCTGTAGAAAACGCCTCAACATGTACACAATCACATATGTCAAGTCTATACATTCCTATGACTAATGGTAGGTTTTCAGGAAGTGTTTAATCATCTCATCTCTGATCGCATCCTGTAAAGTTTCTGAGTGTTTTTACCTGCAGAGAGATGCATGCGCTTACCAGAATACATACATCTCCATTTCCCCTTATTTCCTTCGGTTTCTGTTATGATTGCAAAGCCTTGATATCCAACCAAAGCACTGAGAAGAATCCAACACACAGCTAACAGAAGTATTGATTAGTATTAGCAGAAACCTTTGGGCTGAAAACAAGATAGAGGTGAGTAGAAATAAACACAACGTAATCTAAATGAACTCTCATCTGCATTACAAGCTACATATTTTTATTCTGTGTTCAATCCGTCACGTTGATGTTAATGTCATTTTTGCTATTTAAATTTCTACGTGAATCATACCTCACTTTCACAGTTTTTGAAGTTGTTTTTATGGAAGATTCACACCCCCGGGCCCACAGTGGAAACTGAGACGGGCAGTCTACGTCTCCAAATGTCAAATTAATTTCTCAAGCAAATCTAATGATGTCATTAGCATCAGATTATTGGTACAGTTTTTTTTTTTTTTTTTTTTTTTACCACAGGTTTCTATGGTGTGTTTTTTTTTATTTATTGTTGTTTTCCTTCTCATAGGAATTCAGAGCGTGGCAGATGTTCCCCCCACAAGAACATATTACAGTAACATGGTGTGCGTGTGTGTGTGTGTGTGTGTGTTTGTGTGTGTTATGGATCCTGAGTTCCCCAACTAGAGACACAATCACTGAGACCTGTTTCCTAAACTCATGCTTTACAAGGTCTCCTTTCACACAGACTCATCTGACTTTCAAGGCCATAAAAATGTCACACCCTGTTTTCCTTTTGCCCTTTTACACATATCGAGTCAGTCAAACAGCTCCAAACAGCTTTATTACCTGAGCGGAGCTGTGAAACTGACTCGGTTCATTCGACCAAAACCTGTGTCGCCGTGCGTGTTGACGGTCGCTTCATTAAATCAGAAACTGGATGAACACAGAATGATAAGAGGTTGCTGTGATTTAGAGGCGAGATATGTGAGGACACGGGCACAAGAGCGAAGCCGAGAGATTAAAATAAAGTGTCTCCTGACCTGGTTACAAGAACGTGTTGAGCTGACGTCAGCTAATTGACAGGCTTCATTATGTTCTGCTGTATGTGTCACCCACTGACATGACTCATGTTCAATCCTGGCAATGACGGCTCACACATTCTAATAAATTTTGCGCAACTGTAGAAAAGTCACAGTGGTATTGATTACAGGGTGACACTAGTAAACAGAGGGGTAACATCAGGAAGACAGCCACACTCAACCTGAGGCCAATACACAAAACACACAAGGATTCTTAAACTGTTACTGTTCCTCTGAGAACTGCTAATAATGTATTTTAAAAATGTAGTTATGAAATGTCTTATCAGTGTGATCCAGTCATCATGACTATAAGGTCAATATCTGCAGCTGCCATGTTTTACTTGACTTTTTGAAAAGTACTCAGATACTTCAGTTAAAGTAACAATACCACTTTACCGCATTCAATTTGTAAAATGAGTGAAATGTTATTAAATGCCATAAGTAGAAGTAACAGCTCCACTGAGACTGTTAAATTATTGATGCATCTTAATGTTGTAGTGTGTACGTCTACATCAGTAACATATTCAGTTCACAAGCTCATCTTCTATTTTCAAGTCTTTTTCGTGGCTTGAGAAGCAGAAAGTAACAGGAGATATCGCACAACTCTCAAGCATAAAGTACTGAAGTACATATGTGAGGCGACAGAATATTAAAATTTTGTACAGCGAGCGCGGTAAATATTGCAAAGTTGCTTCTCACTTTTGCTTTAAGAAAGGTTGAATCATAGTTTCACTACAGCTTTTACGGCCAGAACACATCCCAGTTCTCGCTGTACTTTCTTAAGCGTATCCAGGTCTCGTGCCTCTAGTTACGTCAGAACCTTGAGTTTTCTGATTGAAAGAAGTGCTATCCTCTTTTATTTATTTAAAAAAAATACTGTGATATTGAGCTGCATTTTTTAAATAAAAGCCCTGGGGATGCATGAGTGTGAATGAAAGAAGCTTCCAGTATTATATCTGCCGTCATGTGCCGGCATCACAGACCGACTGAAGCCAAGCAGGCCTCTCATGTTCAGCTATTAATAACTGCAGCCTGATATAAATGACTTAACTAACTATAAACCTGACAGGATTAGATGAGAAAATCTACAGGGTGTGGAAAAAACTCTCCCCGTCTTTCATTTTTCCTTCCCTCGGCCAGACTTTTTTTTCCTCACCGTCCTGCCAGTAAACGGGTGCAGAGGTAAGGGCGGCAAACGCCTGCACCGACATGTGTGTTGGTAGTATGTGTTTTCCTGCGTGTTGTGGTTACCTTGCTCTACTCGTTTCTGTTCTGCTCTTGCCACAGTTGCATGGAAAGTCACCCTAACAGGGAGGGGCACTCACACACATGCATGCTCACACAAACACAAGCTTATAGGAGCATTCCTGCTGACGGTGGCTTCCAGGTTTTTTTTTTTTTTCTCTCGGTGACTAAGCGAGGGAGCGCTCAATGCCAAGTTTTCCACGGGGTATTTTTTTTTTCTTAAGTGACATACTGGCGTACATGTTTTCTAACATGTCAGGACATGGTCTCACAATGCTGCGTCACTGATGTTTTAAAAGAGAGTGTAAGTACGAGAAGACTGTGGGAAAATTTGGAATGTGAGAAATGGACGCAAGAGGTTGCAAAGCTGAGGATAATGGGAAGAAGATAAAAAAATAAAAACAAAAGATCCTGGACAATCATTGATGAGCTCAGGCGTTTATGATCTTAAACATGATATTCCTTATTATAAAAACCTGCAACAAACTTCTGACATGTAGATGTTTCGGGAACATGTCTTGCCGGGAGACCATTCCTCAGCTGGGAAGCCCCGGCTTTCAGTCCTTTGATAGCACACTGTGCTTAATTTCATTTTCTGACTCAAGTAACTTCCCTCTCATCACATGAATCTTAATATGACAATCTTGTTATTCCATGGCACTAAAGCAAATCGACTCATTTGCTTTGCTGTGCTGCCTTTAATGGAAGGACATGGATTTTTATCTTTCATGTCTTTGGTGCGAAACCTAAGATAGAAAATAAAAAATGATGTAAAAGCTGAACTTAAGCTTCTGTTTTGGTTAAATGTACATGCACATAAATGAAATTGATATTGTATCTGTATTATGCCTTTGCCTTATCTGTGAAAAACATAAAGAGAAAATGAAGCTAGTACAGTCACACGCAATACCCCATATCTCTATAGTGTGCTTGCACGGCGTCTGTGTACTGTGACTGCGTAATGCCACTAAGTTGTATAGATAAATCATTAACTAAGCCCTGGTGTTTACCCTTATCAACCATGTAGCATCTGCGTTTACATGAGAACCAATCAGGAGACCAGATTCGTGGTTGAAAACATAGAAACAAGTACAGTTTTCCCTTAGTTACTTTAAGACACCTTTGGTCTCTTAAATGCTGAGTAAAATTACCTCATCAACGCTAACTGAATAAAAGTATTCAGATCATTTATTTAACGTAAATACGATAAAAGGAGTAAACATAGAGGACTTATTGTTCCTGATGCATTTTATTGCTGTAGATGGTTCTACCGGAGCTAATTTATATATAACTACATCCTATATGGTTGAGTAGTTTAATCTGTTGCAATGTGTCATATTGTGTTACCTGATCATATTAGTATAAAGTATAGTAGCCAAATACATGTAGTGGAGTAAAAAGTACAATATTGCCCTTCTGTATTGTAGCGGAATCTGGAGTGGCTTAAACACTGCCTCTCTTTTACTCTTTTACTGTTGTAATGTTATTCTACACCGCATTCCTTTTTTTCTTTTCTTATAATTCTTACTGTTTTTACTATATTAAAAGCCTCCTGTGGGCAAGTGTTGCAAATTAGCATGTGTGCTAACACACTCAAACAAAACATCTGGTTTGCCCAATGTAATTGTGATGTCCACATCAAATAAACAATAAAATAAATAAATAAATAAAATTGAAAATAAAACTGAGTGATGATGATATTGAAAATGTGAGAATGTCAGAATATTTTGTTTAGAAAAGTATAATATGAAATGTACAGATTATCACTCATAGTTTCTCCTGCCACGGCTGAGCTGCTCCCCATTATGACTGTACATACTGAAAATACATCACGTCACCTGTAACTGTGCTAAACCTTCATCCCTCAGGGATTCCTTTCTGAAAAGACACTACTTTCCCTAACAGAAGGGAAACTGAGGGGAACTTTTCAGGAGTCTGACTCGGCTCCAAACTGCCAAGTCACCATCATGTGGCACATGATGACAGGCAGGTCAACACGCAGAGAAGGTTTCCATTACACTTAAACAAAACTGATGCTGATGAAGATGAATTTTTGTTTTTTTTTTCATTCTTGAAACCTGACCTGCGACATCATTCCCTTAATCCCTGCACTCTTTAGTTTCATCGTTTTTTCCACGACCCAGATCCCTCAAAGCTCCTGACAGATACAGATTGACCAGCCTGTGTCTCTAATAACTGATACTTTGCAAATATTTAACCATCCACAACATCACCACGGTGACACGCCAAACATTGCAGACATAAGCGGGGCGCGGGTTCAACAGTTACATAGCAACAGCAGCTGGAGCCGGTCCGTAATGCTAACACGGCTGCCCCAGAAACGGGATGAGGCCGAGCCGCTCGTGTGTCTGGATTTATCAGGTGATTCACCAGAGAGAAGGATGGAGAGGAGTGTGAGGACGCAGGAGGGAGAGTGAGTCAGTGGTTGAAGCAGGTCGGTAGCCTGTGTTGACTTTACGGCCGGGGAAAGTACCTGCCTTTTCCAAATATATATATATTTGGAGAGACAGGTACACAGTGTCTCCACCTTTATCTTATATATGTATTGTAGGAGATAAGGATGTTTCTGTGTAGGACAATTTGATAATAGGGACTGTGGACTTTGGAAATCACGCTCTTAAACCCTGCACTGAGCTGCAAACACATACGATACCAGAGGGTCATTGGACACAGCTAGTCCTTATGCAAAAGAGCAAATAACACTGAGAGGACGAGATTCTCTGGATAAAGTCAAAGTGTAAGCAGAATTGAATACAACTGTGTTTTCAATTGATTTTGGATTATTATAACATTGAAAAATAAAAGTGTTTGCCTCCCTTTCCAACACAGTAGACGTAGTGTTTTGGTTATATGATTGTGATGTCATCATTTATTTAACAGAAACACATAACACAACACATGTAAAACAACTTATTTTGTAAAAGTAATCTTTAAAACAATAAATATGCATAGATTGCACATCCACTAATAAATATTGTTACAGTATAAAAAACGATAGTTAGCTATATTACAGATGAAACAGAAGGAAAATCTGTAATTAAAACCAAAACTGGCTGATATTTGAGTTACACCCTTCTTTTTTTTTACTGCGGTGCGGTGGTATGTTACAGACTGAAAAATCCCCACATCATGCAACAGTTCTCTTTTTCTCTCTGTTTACATCAGTCCATAGGCTGAGTAAATTATGAGCGACATTACCAGGAATCTGACAGGTCAAATACGACATGACTAGTCAGAATATTTCGCGCATGTGTCACCGTATAGGAGCAACATGAAACAGTCATTTGCTCAGTCATGCGCTGGTGTTTTTCTCTCTCAGGCATCGTACTGACCCTTATTTCTACCAGTCAATTATCTCACCAAACCTGTTTCCTGGGCTCTTTTCTATGACTGTGCATACAACTGTGATATTATTATTAGGGCGTTGGATAAAGAAGGCAGAGTTTCGAAAACAGCCTTGTCATGATTGATAAGAGCAAACTGACACTTGACACTGAAAACGATAATAAAAGTAGCATGTGATTTTCCTCAGGTTGTCTTTGCTTCCTCATATGTTCAAATTCATTCATTCCAACACTTTGACATTGTTTTTCATGATTTCGCTGAGGCATGGCAGGACTGTTTTACGTAACATGTAATTACTGTGGGCAGCAGTGTCAGCTCTAGCCTCATTTTACTGCAGCAGATGTTGACGGCAATAATGAAATATTAATTTTCTTTTTTTAAAGTTCATTTCACACAATTTAGTAACGTCTATTAAGTTAATTTAGAAAACTATTTTGAGAGACTTGCACAGAAGAAGAACAAAGGCATGGAGCATTCAAGCCATAATAAGGACATAAGGAGAAAATACAGCACATTATAAAATCATTAATCACAACTTCTATGTGAATAAAACATGGCAGAATTTTTTTTAAAAACATCTTTAAAGGACGGCAATGATTAGATAAGTGTGAGCTACAGTTGAGCTGAGGCTGTTCTGAGCTCATCAGCCTGTGAAGAGAGGCCATTAAAGATGTACACAACACAAAGGTGTAGCCTGTGGCACAGCATGACGCGGGACCGGTTCGACTCGTTTGTGCGGGCTTTCTTCTCAAGGTGGGATCAGTCATGATGCAGCTTCACGCTCAAAAGCAATAGTAAAACAAGTGATCAGTCTGCCAAACACACACTCACACACACATATTTTCTTGTCTTTCCAGACAGACAGCACAGATGTCCTTGGCAGGCATAGATCGTTACAAATGTACAGAATGTACAAATAGAGTGTGCGAGTGTGTCAAGCCCTGCAGCTTCCAGAAAGTGTTTATATGTACGATATATATTTTGCAAAGCGCATTAATAATGAGGAAACATCTTTCCTGCTTCCTCTCTCAGTTCAAAAGTGTGGTTTTGGAGGACTTTCTGCTCTGGGCCAAACTGTCATAAGACAGATGTTCCAATAAAAATAGTAATCAGTTGAAATCTTTGCTAAATTCTGAAACTGCAGTTTAGGATAATGCAGCAATAAATGCTTGCGTTTTCCAGAGTGAAACTTATAAAGTTGTTTATCAGGCTTTTTTTTTTTGCCTCAAGTGGTGGATTTCTTGTAACTGAGCGAAATCTGGAATGTGTGTTCGTAAGTGTGTGTGTGTGTGTGTGTGTTTCTATTCTGAAAGGGGCGTATTCTCCGAAGAGTTTTACATTTCTCATCCGCATCACAAACAGATTTCTCAGACTGAAGTCCTCCCCCTCAGGAACAAACAGGCACTTAACAAATGTAAAAAAGGAGAAAAAAAAAAGAAAAAAAAAAAGAAAAATTGGATTGTGGCACAATGCAAATCTAATTCTGTTGTTGTGGGACTGATTTGATTTTCTGATGCGATGACGAATACATGAGGACTTGCTACTTTCTGGTCAGTCATAAAAAAATGCACCAGAACATTAAGAATCAGTCTTAATTCAACTTTACAAGTCCAGTCATGTAACAGACATTTGGCAATAAAAGAATATCCTTGGGGATTAATAAAGTTTGATCTTATCTTATAAGTCCTCAAGGTCTTTACCTCTAAACTTGGAGAGGGAGAGAGATACAAAGTAAGAAAGAAACAAAAGAGAGCGACGACTGATGAGACTCAGCATCTTGTGTAACAGAAAAAAGTGATCTGGGTCGTGTTGCAAGACGGAGCTTTTTGAGCAGTTTTGCAACAACGTTCACACTTAGAGTCACAATTAAAGCATTTAAAACAGTGTGTGCCTGTCTTGGCACAGCACGTCCTGTTTTGTGTACTAACGTCTGCAGAGGGGTTTTTTTGGCTTCCATGCTGGTTGGCTTTGGGACGGCTGGGTGAGAAATCTGACTGTATTTCCTCGACAGACCTGCCCATACAGTTACATGCATTCCAAATGTCACCTTTGTTGTGCAGACAAATTGTTACAAAACACGTCGTCGCCGTTATAATTCTGCACATGTTGAAACCGATGAAGTCGCTAATGCTAAAGCTACTAAGTACAAGGTAATGCCATGAGCTTTGGAGGTCTGTTCCTGACTTTTGAAAGGACCTGCCTCTCGGCCTTTTAGAAGTACAACAGAGTTAATTTGGCTGCTTCCACCCTTCCAAGTGCAAACACACATAAAACATAATAATAGTAATAAAAAAGTCAGACTTTCTCTGGATAAATATGTTTCGAACACTGAACTATCCTTTAAAAACCTCAACGTGTTGGCACAGCAAATGCTTTATCAGCAAGTCGGTGACCTACCCCTGTATGTATGTGTATGTGTGTGTGTGTGTGTGTGTGTGTGTGTGTGTGTGCTGTAGTCTCTCAGTTCAAGGTCGCCGCTGAGATATCTGCGTCCGTCGCTCAGCGCGGAGGTGTTTTCCCACTGCGGCGAATCCGCTGCGAATCGACCACAATTAAAGCCGGCTGGCCCCCGTGGCTGCCTTCCAGGTTTTCGTCCGCTGAGCACCACGTTTAGAAGTCAGCAGATGTTTTGGGGCTTTATTTTTAGGACTGTTTAATCATGGTGTTCTTTTGCCAAAAGCTGGAAGGACATGACCAAACCTCGGTGCCGCTGACAACACCCAAAAACACAAATCTCGTCCGCAAGGAGAGGAGGTGTGGGGGGTGGGGGGAGGGGGGGGAGCGTGAACAAAACTGTAGAGAAAGTAGGTTTACCATCTGACACACAGGAAGGAGAGGTGATTCCATAAAGAGCTACACAAGCAACAGGAAGAAATACTATTAGGACTTAATGGAAAATGCTTGCTCCAGTATGCTGCCTGTTTATTTAAAACAGAAAAGGATAGAGGATGCAGTAGTAACAGAGTGTGTGCCAGGAAGGATATTAAGAGTCTCCTAGTTACAGGAAATCATTGACAGCAGGCTGTTGGGACAGTTTTTAAAACCCCAACCTTTCATCCCTCTTATCACAAACTCTTCAGTATTGAGCAACAGGGTCGTTTCAGAATACAACAGCATAGCTTTTCTTCTACGTCTCAACTCCATCTATGGTTCGTCTGTTTACTTTTTCAGCCCTCCAGCGTGCGTTTCACCTCCCGCCGAGGCTCTTAACAGATTCCCTGAAGTTCTGCCGTTTCTCAAAATTCTGGTCTTCCCCCAACTCCTCCGTTTCCCTTCCCACTTTTCCAGAGGCACCACAGCGCTCTTCCTCCTCACACGGAAATGGGGCCAGGATGGAGAGAGGCAGAACAATGAAGTGTAGGGGGGGCGGGATGGACGGGAAGCCACGGTCTGAAAACTCAACAAACTGAAACAAAATGTTCTGAAGTGCTGGCTGAAGCAGCTGCCAGGAAAGGAGCACGGGTTTGGGGAGAAATTACCCCCAAAGTTTGACGAACTTCACTTAAATTAGACCAGAGGTGAAAAACATCCCTATAAACAAAAAACTGAGATTATATATCAACAGAGTCATAATTGTAACGTTATAGAGGGAGCTTGGATTTTTAGGAAACTCCCCCACAAATGCTTAAATTTGAGTCTCTTCGTGATAAAGTTCTCTGTTGCCTGCGAGAAAGAAAAGTGAAGAGAAGAAAGAGTAGAGGAAAAAGAGATTAAACTTTTTTGAAATGTTTTTCTGGCAGCTTCCAGTAAAACTGTAATTTTCTGGCTCAGATTCTAAAACTGATCTCTGATAGAAAACATCATTTTATAGCTGCAAAAAAAATCTGTCTTTAACCAGATACTTACAATAGTTCAACTTATTATTTTGCACTTGAATGAGAAATGCAACATACAAATCATACTCAAAACCATCTAAGGAAATCACAAACATTATTGTAATTATTATTGTCATATCTCATTATTTTTCCATCAATAAGCCAACTGAGTTTTCTGGAAACATTTAATGATTCATTAACATAGTACATGCAGATAAAAGTTCCTTTTTTTAAATAGAATGATGGGAAAAATATATATGAATTGAAAATAGCCCCAGAAATTCAGTCTTTCCTTCCTGGTACCATGAGCCAATTTACTCAAACAGAAATCTCTTGCAAGTACAGCCTAGAGAATATATGACAATCACAAAGCAATGTTTTTGTTCCCTGTGCTTCTTCTTTATTTTTACACACTAAATTTCTGCCCTTTCTTCTACTGCATATCTTTAGTTTTAATGTATTCATTGCATGTAATTTACTACTTTTAGCACATATGCTTTGGCAATACATTTTTTGAATTAAAAAATGATCATAAATAAAGTAAGTAAATGCTCTTGCCTCCACTTTACTGGTTTCTGGTATTTCACTGTCATTTATCAAACACTAACCCTGTCAGGTAGAGGAAGCTCGCCGCTGCAGGGCCACAGAGAATATATGACCTTAAGATTAAGCATCACAAGAGATGACAGGTTGAAGATTCTGGCTTACAGCACCTTTATGAGCACAGATAAGGCCTTAGGACGCCATCCAGGAACCTCGTACGAGATAAGAACTTTATTGAACTTCATTTTAAATGTATAATAAAAAAAAATGTATTGAACAGAGATGTCAGTTGCATAACCAAAAAAAAACTTTGATGCCACCATAAGATTTTTAATCACACTGTTTCACTAACAACAGTATGAATATTTGGGGTTTGACAATCATCACCTTCTACGCCATTACACGCTCTGCCTCTTTGATGTCATGCCACTATCTCATCTCATCTCTCAGTCCTGCTTGACTGCATGCCAGATCCAGCTGATAACACCTCTGTGTCTCTTACCCTCATTCAGTGGGATTGGCCCTACCTTTCTATCTGTATGCTGTGAAAGTATTTTACACCCTACGCAACTTCTCCATCATGACTGTTCCTTTAAAAGGAAAAGTATGTTCCTGGCTGCAATGCAGGAACGACACACACACACAAGGGAGTTTCACAGATGTGTCTTGGCTACAATTGTACGAATACGCAATACTGACACAGAGAGTTTCAGTTTTGGTTATTTTGACCCCCTACGTCAATTTTTATTTGATGTCATTCTTCATTTTTTTTGTCCACTGAGCCAAATCTTTCTGTCTTCTTGATAGTAACCTGTTAATAGTTAAGACCCTGTTAAAAAACTGCCTGGATTTGTTTATCATGCAACATTGTAACCCACAAGAGCAACCACCAAGATACAGCAGATTAACTACTTAATCAGCTTACATCTTTATAAGACAGGATCGTTTGACGTCAACCAAGACACTGAGTCAAGTTGTTTAAGTTTATCACAAGTGAAAGTCCAGGTGAGTTTATGGCGAGAGGACGGGCCCGTCGAGGACACAGGTGGTGATAGTGAGTGGGAAGAATATTAGGAATGTATATAATGCAATGGTGAAAATAGAGCATATATTAGGTATTTGACAGGTATATAATATAAAGTAAAATCTGTAAATGTATTTTTTTTTATTTATCTTGAACTGTTTTTGGAGAATTGAGAGCAGAAACATAAAAAAAAAAACACACATGAATGTAAAGGAAAATAGAGGCACACTATGATACATTTACACTTTTTACATGTTAGTATTATGACAAAATCACATGTGAACAGGTCTAAATAAATAAGTTAGTAAGATAGGGCCAACCAGTAAAGAGAATACAGAGAGAGACTGAACCTCCTCTGTCCAGTCCTTCAGCTCTCTTCCTCTATCTCACGTAGACTTTGTATTTCCCACTACACCACTATTGACACACACATAGGTACACACACACACACACACACACACACAGGACCTCAGCTGTATGTCGTGCACAGTGTCTCCCCCCCCCACACACACACACCGCCTACTGCTGCTCTTTGCTCACATTTGAAAGACTCTCTTGTAAAGTGTGTGAAACGGTACGAAGGTGCAAAGATGTAACTGGGAGGCGTGTGTGTGTGTGTGAGTGCGAGTGTGTGTGTGTGTGTTTTTCACACAGATGGTAAAAACACAAGATCATGTTCATATGTCACATTCCAGTTTCTCTTTGCAAATCAAAAAGGAGGAAGAGACACATTTGGGCATATTACTGGGCGCCAGCATTAAGGAGCACAGCTGCTCCCCAAATAGGGTTGAAATTTCTAAGACGCTTTATTCAAGTGACATCAGACCAGAGTCCATTTGCTGCAGAGCATTGTTGCTCAGGATGATGTATCAGCAGTGGCTGTTTTGATATGTGCAAATGACTCAGTGGTGCAGCAAATGATGAGTAAATGCAGCCCACACACAGACACACAGATGAAGTTATGTCTTGTAGTATTAATGTGGCTTTACAGGGCTTAAACGTGGCTCACTGGCAACCAGCTGAACAGTTATTATTGCTCTTTACAGCCCATTATATCGTCCATGCTGGTGCTGGATCCTTCCTAAAAATAATATCACTTGTGCATGTTAGTTTTTTTTTTAACTTCAGTGTCAGACAGGATTAAATTGACTTATCAAACTCTGGCAGAAAGTTATTGTAGCCTTAAGTATTGTAGCGTGAATCTAAATGCATTACGATTCAAAAGCAAGCAGGCTTCCTCTGTGTCATTTCCTTCACTGGTAAATTCTAACTTTTTGACAGCTGACATGTTTCTAAAAAAATGTTGATCAGGTTTGTCAGGTCTCAGCTGTCAGGTGACAGTGACAGCAAATGCATCAACTTTCACAATGCACCAGATGCTCTGTCACCTTCGCTGTTGCCTGATCACGTGGAAAGTTACAGATTTCAGACCTCCAGTTTGTCTCCAATGAACATACGAGCACTGAAGCATCAGGATTTTCCTTCTTTACAGCTTCACAGCTTATGACAAGTGCTGGATTCTCCATCTGGTCTTGTATCTGTATCTACAAGCAAACGGCATTGGTTGATAGGGGGGCGGGGGGGGGGGGCAAAATGTGGCCGACAGACCAACCTGGCAATCATATATTTATTTTATTAAGAATCCCAGGACTAAATCCAGGCCTCTGTTCCTCTTCTATGAACTGTCTTCAATCTTTCAACTAGGCACTAAGACCTTCTTTGTGACGCTAACTGGGTCAAAATGCTGTGACTTCAACACCCTCACACATGCTGTCATTGACACAAAACTGCTACTCTCTCTCTCTCTTTCTCACACACACACACAGACAACCATTTTCTGCACAAAGGAAAACCCTGAAATTCATCATTTTTACAGTGACAGGAAAATAGCTCAAGCACTGTTGATCACTGATGTGTTAGAAGATGGTCCCCCAGGGAGACTTCAGGAATGAACTCCACACAGAATGCACACACAATAAAAATAAAGTACATAATAACTGTGTACAGAAGTAATTATAGGTGGTAGAGAAAGCCACACGGATCAAAGCACTGCCTGACATTAAAAACCGACACGCACGCTACATTACACTGATATACCGCAAGATATGTGACCGTGCGTCTATCTTTGTATGTGTGTGTTTCTGTGTGTGTGAAACCTGGAGACGAGCTCCAGGGTGTGGCCCGGCATTGCTTAAGTTTGAGAAAGGCGAGGTCTTATGACATCAGCAGGTGAAACCTGTTTTCAGTTTGTGGCAGGAAATGATGCAGGCACGCAGTGTGTGTTTGTGTATGTGGGTACAGCCAGAAAACAAGCCCTTTATCTCCACACCGGCTTGTGTGTTATAGAAGGACGAGGCAAACAATTATTATGTGCTGTGTTTGAAAGTACACACAACCTGAAAAAGCCCACAGTTCTTGATTCAGTGTGGACATGAGCTCTTGATAAGGTGGTACTTCCTCCAAACAGACAGGGTGGACTGAGTGTTTTGACTGGCAGTTTAAGTAGTGGTTGGGCAGACCACATTATATAATGGACTCTGAGTCACTGACTTGTTTATATGACAGACAACACACATGCGCGCACACACACACACACATACACACACACACACACACACACACACACACACACACAGGTCGAGGCTGTGTGAGTGAGTGAGTGAGCGAAGAGGACTAGACTAAAAGAGGCAGAGAGATGAACACACACACACACACACACATGCACACACACACACATCCACACACACACACGTTTGGTGAGTCAGTGAGGAATGTGTGCTATGTGGGTTTGAGCAGAGCTGAGTGCTGAGCATGAGGACAGCAGCTGGGACCCTTCATGCTGGTGCTTGACAGGCTCAAAGGAATGCACTATTTCTCAGAACTGTCAATGCAGTCTTGAACTTATCTGATTTTGTCGAGCCAAAGACCACTCCAGCCACTGCTGAGAAAAAGCAATTTGTCAACCCACGATCAAGCTGGTGGTGGAGAGGTATACAGGTAATCTAACTAAGTACAAATTTGAGAATGTAAAAACACACATTACAAGTAAATATTTTGATTTCAAATTATTACTCCCTCCTATTAAAAGTACAATCACTGGTTCTTCAGTAAAATAAAATTGTTAGATGAGATTCTTAATACGGATGCATCAGTGTGTAAGCATCATTGTAACTTTTTAATGGATCAAGGTGAAGCTAGTTTGAACTCCTTTATATACAGTTAGGTCGTTTAGTCCAGTGGTTCCCAGCCAATGAGTAACGAGATAAATCTGCCAGGTTGTGAGATGAATCATGGGAGGGTAAAAGAAATACAAGCAAAGGTCTGCTTCACAAGTGTGTGCTCAGTTTTTGGACTCTTGTCTCATCTCTGTTTTTCTGTGTAATTTTGGATACTTTGACTACTTTGGGCCTCAAATAGGCAAAATGAAACCATCTGGGAAGTTCAGAGGTGAAATATCTTGGTATAAGTTTGACATCTGAAACATGACAAAGGTCCTCAACTCATTTTTAACAATGTGCTCATTATTATTTTTAATGTAAAACTTTCATCTGTAAAATAAATGTAAAAAGTTCAGTATTTCCCACATAAATGTTGTGAAGTAGAAATAATATAAAAAGTACTTGAAAATTGTACTCAAGTACAGCACTTGAGTACACGTGGGTACTTTCCTCACCTGACGTTGACTGAAAAACAGGATACACAGACATCCATGTATTGTTCCACTTGTTGACAGAAGTCTTAATTTGAGCTCTGTCAGCAGCAAAGCTAATCATATTTAACCAAGTAACTGGCTTCACTGCTGTTTACATTTAGTCACGCTCTCTTACAGTTTTCAGCCGCTCTCTTGATTTTGTCTGTTTCTTGAGTCCTCGTATCTCATATTCTTTTTCATCTTCCTTGTATGATTTTTCAAGCTCCCCCGTCAAAGTCTTAGTCTGGTATCAGCAGCTGAATCCTACAATAAGAGACAGAGAATACTGGAAGGAAAAGTTTGACAAAAAAAAGTGCCTGACCAAAAAGTTACTTGGAATCTGTTGAGTAACTTCTATTCACAGAATCACTCTTTTTTTTTTAAATCTTCACCACAAACTCTTGTCCTTGAGAGTTTGTTTCCATGTTTGTTTGCACACTGGTCTCATTTTTTCAGCTCTTACACAGGAAAAAGCAGTGTTGTCCATCAGGCTGCCAACTGTGTTACCAAGCTGGTTAGTCTGTATAATTATTTTCCTTATTGCAGCTGACGGTGATTCCACTCGCTAAAAATATCGTGGTCGTCATCGTGGATTGACGATAATCCGTTTGGCAATCTTAATGTCTAAACGTACGTGGGAGTCGAATGGGAAGATCCTGTTGTCAAATGGAAAAAATTACATAACATGAGGATCCTATTTTATTACACTAATCTATCATGTGAAAGAAAAGAAAAAAAAAAGTATTGTGACCGCATAATTGTTCCCCAAACTGCAATGACAGGAGTCAAGGCTTTCACATGATGACATAAGCACACAAATCCTGCATGAATCACAGGAAAAAAGTGGTGATGTGGGCGAGCGTGCGAGTACGTACAGGGATAAAAGTCACTATTAACTGTGTGAAAAGTAGCACTGTGTCAAGCCTGCATCCCTGAAGATTCTAACTGACCTTTGACCCTACTGTGAGCTTATCATGCCCAAGCCACTGCAAACGAATAATCTTGCACACAAAACATGCATGTCAAGTCTTCACTGCATTTTACCATTTGTTTTTTTTTGTTTTTTTTTTTGCATCACTCACATTTTTCAGATCCCCACTTCCTGCCTTTGTGTGTTTCACCTGTGTCTGCCCAGTCAATTGGTTTCACTTTTGTCTCATTGTCTCCCTGCTCTAGAGTATGTAGTCTCTGCACCCTCTGCCTTCTGTGCCAGTTCGTCTTCGTCCTTACGTGTGAGGCGTTTCAGCAATTCCTAGTAGTTTTTTTTGTGGTTTTCGATCTCTGCCTGCACTTTTATCCTGTTGTTTTCTCTGTTTTGGATTTGTTTGCCCGTCCTCCTGCCAACCTGTGTAATGAACCTGAGCTAAGCCAAGATCTTGTCTCCTGATTTCTGCTATCACGTCCTCCTTCCTTCCTTCTTTCCTTCCTTCCTTCCTTCCTTCCTTCCTTCCCTCCTTCCTCTGCTCATCACTGCTCATTTGTATTTTGCTAGAAATTAATCCTTCAGCTATAAACGTCACATTTCCTCAAATAAAAAGATTTGCAAGATTAGGCCCAACATTTATAACATTTATAAAATTGATTTTCATTTTAAATTTATTTATCACCTTATTTATGTTTTTAATACCTGTATATTATCTTTAATAAAGTGAGTGGGCAGACCTGTTGACATGCACCTTGCAGGCCACCAGCTGCCAGCCATCATCATCATCATCATCCTGCTCTGCTTCAAACACCTCGATCCTACCTCAACTCCTCCAGATCACAGACTCTGCCACCAGTCTTTACCAGTTTTTGGCACTGGGTCTTGCTTAGCTGTTTTATCCTGATAATCCACTCTGATCTCAGTACAGTCTGACTCTGGACTCCGGTCTGACTCTGACTCCCGTTGTTACTCCCTCCTGCCTCGTCCACCCTCTCACTTGGCTCTGGTCCAGATCCCTGCTCCCTCGACAGCACTTTCCAGACCTCCCTTAACTGGATGCCTCCCCCAAAAGCTCAGATCTGGCTTCCCCTCCTACCTCCCCTGGCTTCCATGCTGCTCTGGTCCAGAGTCTTCTGCTGCTCAGCCAAAGCATTCAAGCACCTTCATTATTAAAACTACTCACTTTATTTGATCCTGTCTCCAGTCTCTGTGAATTTAACAGAGCTACTATTGATATCTTTTCTTTTCACATTTTATTATAATATTCTTTCACAGCTTGTCTCATCATTGTCAATTTATTTTTATAAGCCTTGTCTTGTTATCAGTAGTGTTTGTTCTAAATTTTATGAAGATAAATTTGTTTTTCTGTTTGAATACGTTTCCTGAACCCATTGTTATCCAAGGCTTTTCATTAGAGCTGTCTTTATGTTTACATGGTGTTGTTTGACAGTGTTTTTCATTCAGTGTAAGTAGCTGTGTAGAATGACTTGACCTTGTACATTGCCAGTACTAGGAAATGCTTGATTAGTTAAACCAAACCACATATATTTAATAAAAACAAGAAGAGCCAACAATTATTGAACAGCAAACAAACAAGAAAACAACTTCTAAATTGCTACCAAACTACCAAAATGATCAAATGCACAGTGTCTGTAAGTCCACCTCTGACGACCACTTTGAACAAGAGAGAGCTGAGAATGTTTCCTTTGAGGAAGGCAGAACTCCAGAGATCTCCATGTAACGAGAGGTGACGCTCCAGAAAACATACATGTTAACTGTGTGTGCTGAGTGTCAGTGGATGCAGCCTCTCCCAGGCCGGGCCTAGAGGTAGTCTACAACAATGCAATACTTAAGGGTTAAGGTTATTGTGCCTCAGAATAGTTTAAATCACACATATCAAACACACCTGAGATGTTGCATGAGCAGGTTCATGCTGGGCTCCACCAGTGACAACTTCTACTAACTAAATTGAATGCATGTTGCTCTTACCTTCATTTGTCTGTAAAGCAGAAATGTGTGTGGCCTCCTAAATGAATGACTTGTGCTTGACATGCAGGAAGGAAAGGGCAGCTTTACAGGCCTCTGAGATCATCTTCAGTGATTACAGTATCGTGTGCTGAGATTTCCTGCCCAGCTCTGCAGTGAGCCATCTTAGAAGAGATTGATAGCCACTTTTTTTTCTCAGGTTGAAGTACAAGAAACCCGGAAATTACAGCAAAGTTTCCAGCCCTGATAATACACTTTGTTTCCCACCACCTCGCAGTTCATTTTTCCCCCCCCTTGCAGTGATGCTACGGAGAGCCACTGTGCATCTTCTGCAGCTTCAAACCGCAGTGACTCAAGCTCACATGACGAGGATAGGTAGCATCAAAGGACAAACTACAGTGACTCACGACCACAATCTCTTGATTCGAGTCGACATCACATGAGACTGTACAGCTTCTCACGTATCGCACCGCTTACTGTATGTGTGTTTCATGAAATAACAGTATGATCAGTGTTACCGCTCGGCGTCACGTTTACCCTCGCTCCTGCACCATGAGACAAAAACACTTTTCACTTTCACACCACTTTAATACAATTAAACGTAAAATACAATGGGTGTAAATGTTTTTGTTCACCTGCTACTCAACCTCTCATGTTGGCGACTGAAAGTCAACATTAACGTTTTTTTCAAGCACATTTAGAAATGTAGGTGCAAGTGATTACATATATGTTTAGTAATAACAATGCATTAAGTTTATATATCAAATAGAGGTATGGCTGATTAACACATAGGCAATGACATTTTTTTTTACAAATCACAACTAAATTAACGAGAATGAAGAACAGTCTTGCTCAGTTCAACACACAGGTTTTCACTGATGTTATCTAATGTGTGAAAACTTTAGTCAGATATTACTGACATCGCTGAGTCAGTTCGCTGACTTTATGACTTTTCTGCCCTCGTGCTGCTATCACACTAAGTTTTTTTTCCATTTGCCATTATCCTGCAATTGTCACTTGCGGCGGTGATTGAAGTGTAACTCAAGCCTGGTCAGTCATTAAACAGACATGTTTAAAAACTTTCGTTCACTTTGTGGCATCTCGTGTCCTCGACGATGCGACGACGTGTCCTGAATTTGCCCTTGACCTCGCACAGGAAACGTTCTTGGAACAGAGAAATACTGAACTCAATGTGTCGCACGAGGGAGAAAGTGTACTGAGTGCACAGGAGGGAGAAGATCTGCTGACAGAGCAGCTGTTTTCCTGAGTGTCTGCACAAATACGTGGCATTGCTTAAGTTCAACTATACAGTTTTTTTTATATATATAGATCCAGTACAGTTGATACAGCAGATGCAGTCTCATAGTATGTTTTTGTATATGTATGATTCCCCTTCTTTTAAAAAATAAGGAAACAATGAAACACAATTAGTTAACGATAAATAAAGTAAAGTAAGTAAAAAGATTCATATAGTAGTTGGGATTAGAGGTGATCTAAAAACATGTTGAGCACATGTTGACTACACATATTTTATGTTTAAAAGTCATTTCCAAGCCTGTTTTTCTTTCTGGCCTGTAACAATGTAGCAGTAATAAGTTGGATGATTCAAACTCTATCTCAAACTCTATCTCATCCCTTTTTAAGATGCTGCAGGCCCTTCTGGCTCAGACAGAAATAAAACTGATGAACAGTTTCATCTATCAGAAAGAAAAAAAAATCTAAATCTACTGCGGCTTTTCTTTAGTTTCTTAGTGCCAAAGCTCTGACCTCCACCTGAAAGATTAGGGGAGATAAGATATTTTTGAAGTCTGCAGATTTCCCCTGGAGGGGGGGGGTTTGTCTGCACGTCACACACACACACACGGCGTACAGTCAGCGCAGCAGAGCTGACTCTCACCTGACGGGACAGCCTCAGCTTTATGTTAACACACGCCCAACTGGGGGTGTGTATCAGTGAAGCCATCTGGTAGAAGGGCAGAGAAGAGGTACGGCGACTTGGCATCAAAACCAAAACGCCTCGGCTTGTCACAAGAGGAAATAAAGTAGACGGTGTGTTATTTGTGGACATGTAGCGCATATGTTGTGAAACAGTGATTTAAGATTCCTACGACGCTGATGTCACCTGACCCACATGACTGGACAGAGATGGAAAAGCTGACAGAACGGCTTTTATTACACAGATTACTACAGATTAGGACGATACAATGCAAAGTGATGTTAAGTCATCGTGATCCTGTGTGATCTTGTATAAATGGGGCATGAGAAATGTTTTTTCCATAGTGGAAACAGTGAATGAGCTGTTTCAACACCAGACTCTTATACAGCCATCCATCTATTTCATATATCAGTGTTCGCCAGTGATGATGTTCAAAAAAGGCTTTGGTCGCATTTATAATTTCTAAAAGTGTAAACTCACTTTGCTGATTAAAGTATTTTGGTTCAATTCAGTTTGAAGACTCAGTCATTGTCTACGCAGTTTGTTCCCCATGTTAAATGTTCACATCAGCTGTAAATTGAATCTCATCATCATTCATACCGCTGTGATGTTCAGTACAAAGTTAGGTTTCCCTTCAGCCATTATTTCTGTTTTCACCATATGATGCTTGAAAAAAGGCAGTGTAGATTTTGACAAACTGCTTCTGTGTGTTGTTCCAGAGGACGTGAACAGGTGAGGCGTCTAATATTTTCAGGGTTCATTCTGATACTTATCTAACTGCGTTGTACTCGTGAGGACACATTCATGAATTTATAGTGATCTGTGTTATTGTAATGCAACCATGTAAACTCGATGTTTTATTATATCACTGACTGCCCAGGTCTTTTTTTTTTTTTTTTTCCATTTGTGACACATTGGAGTGAAACAGTGCTTTTTTTTTTTTTGTTTTTTTACAGTGAATCATTAAATTCCTGCTTCAAAAGTTCAGCCACACGTCCTTCAGCCGTCACAGCAAACAGACTTTGGCCCTGTCTGTAGTTGATTTGAGGAAACAGCAGAAGCTCATGGAAACTCTTTTTTATCAAGTAGGGAGCTTCCTCATTGGTTTATATTTATATACGTGTATATACAGTATATATCAGTTCATCAAAAGTATGTGATGCGTGTTTGTGTGCTGTTTCTGCAAAACCCAGTCTTAGAATCAAAATTGCAGAACTGTTGCATTGGAAGCATTGTTAAAGGTTAACTTCCTCTTGGTTATATTCGTTTTTAGCTCCTGGTCAAGGTCACGTTGTGTGTGTGTGTGTTATGTGTAGGAGGAAATTGTGAGGAAAACACACTCAAAAAGACACACACACACAGATTACATTGACAGAACTAATTAGGAGAAGGGCTTTTCCACAGACATCGGTCCCTGCCTTTGACTTTGTTATAATATGTTATACATTTATGAGCATGCATGTCATTGTATGTGCGGCAGTGTAACAATAATAAAACAGGGCGTGTGTCTGCTCACATAGCGAGAAACCAATCTTGGAAACATCATTTTTAGTCGTGGCCAATGAGAAGCTGAGTAACCAGCGACTGTGGAAGGAATTTACTGGCAGCAAAACAGAAAAGTTTAACAGCAATAACAAAGGCTATCGTATAACAGGTGTGAATTCCCATTAGTTCTATTAAGTTGAGGACTGAGTTACACTTCATATGTTCATATGAAACCAGATCACTTTAAATAGAAATCTTTTTTTTTCCCGCATGCAGTGTTGATATTGTGTTTGTTTGTTATCTTTACGTGTTCTTCTTGAGAAACTTTAGAGTCCAATAAAAATATATCCCCAGGCACATTAAAGCATTCTGTAATGGTCTGACACATTGAGGTTAATGATTTGTTTAAAAAATGGAGTCTGGCCAAAATCTGAATCACACACTGTAAGACCGGAAACTGCTGTTGCCCTTATCTGTGGAGGGGGAAAACTATTGAGCACGTAGCACTTCTGGCTACATCCCAGTCAGCGATAACCACAGGTCCCAACTCCAGACTGTGGGAGAGAGGTGATATTGATCATGACCTGAAACTCAAACACAAGAAGTCAAGAAGATTTGGATCATAACATGGACTTTTTTTGGGGGGAAGTTGGACACATTTTTAGACCAAAACTGTCTATAATACAATACTACTACTAATAATAATACAACCGTGACTCCACAAAAGGATTAATGATTTACAGTTAACAGTGATATCTTCTGTCAGAGGAAGGGCCAGCTCCCAAAAGTAAAGGAACACAGTGGACTGGAGGTTTTCCCGTCACTTGTTTACATTTAGGCCATGAGAGTATTCGCCTGTTATTAATAGTATTGAGGGGAAAGTGTATAAGTGTGCATGTGACTTCTTTATAATTTTCATTGAACAAAAGTACCAGTAAGCATTTTGTTAAACAAATTATTCATACCACCTTGTCTTTCCCTTTTCCCACAAAGGTCAGGCCTTCAATTGGATGTTAGTTTAATCGTTGCTGGCTACTAATAATAAAAAGACAAATTAGGACCTTTAACATCGTTTTCTCTTGCTGACACAGTCACACTTTCCTGTTAAGTCTGGCTGCTTATGCAGTCATGTGGTCGCACGTGGTTGTGTGTTTTATTATGTCAGATGATTCACTATATACGTTGCCCTGAGTGTGCACAAGTCGCTGTGTTTGTGTAACTTCCAGTGAGTCTGTGTGCGATTTATTTAGCCTCTTGACCAGTATATGTTTGATTTTTCTGTCTGATCAAGAACATGTTTATCAGAGAGTGTGTGTGTGTGTACTGTATTTCTGTATGTCTCTTCTTGTAAGTGCAGTAAATTTTTGGCTGACGTCAGAGTGTGAATGTGTGTGTGTATGTGTGTGTGAGTGCGCCAGTTCATGAGTGGGTGAAGTTCACAGATTTATTGCTTTATTCCATCCAAAGCACTTTATGATGCCAAAAGTCAGACAGATGTGTGACAATGTCTGAATCACCTCCACTTATAACAATTAGTCTGCAGCGTCAACCAAGATGGTGTTCTGAGTTGACTTAGCAGTAGTCCTTTTAACCCACATGTAATCTTGTAGGCTAGTGTGTCAAAAGAAATCTACCAAAAACCTAAAATCAAAACTCTGATGGTTTGAGCTGAGTACTCTCAGGATGAATCAGTTAAAACTATTGCAACTTAATTATATCCTTGAGGCAATGATGGTGGCTGATTATTTACCAGGGTGGAGGAAATGCTGACACACGGATGCAATGTTCTTCCTTCTGACTTGGTGTGAAGCAAGTAGAGAAAAGGACAACTCTGCTAATTAACCAATTTCTTTTGATATTTAATTTTGGGCAACATTTAGTTGACAAAATTCTTCAATGAAATATAGTATATAATAGTGTGTTGGTGGAGGTTGTGTCTCTTAAGGTCAAAGGTCAAATTGCTTATTGTCACGTGCACAGTTAAAAGAAACAAGCTTCCCTGTACAATGAAATTC
Organism: Centropyge bicolor; assembly: GCA_037975185.1. Classification (NCBI taxonomy): domain Eukaryota; kingdom Metazoa; phylum Chordata; class Actinopteri; family Pomacanthidae; genus Centropyge; species Centropyge bicolor. The sequence continues at coordinate 2,157,016 of JBBMOC010000047.1, forward strand.
TTCCTTTGCTTTCCACTAAGGACACCGTCAAGAGAAGAGAATTGAAAAATAGAAATGACAAAAAAAAACACTGTTATATTACTATTTCTGTAGTACCTGTGCCTCTTATTCTTAAAATGTTGAATTTACAATTTATTTTTTGTGACAATGTCATATTTGCCATATTTCTCAATAAAAATATTAAACAAAAAAAAAAGAAATGACAAAAAAATCAGAATTAAAAAGATAGGTACAGGATGTTTACAGTAACATGAATGCGCGAATGTCAGTTTAATAAATGTGGTGTCGTCAGCAAATTTGAGGATGTCAGTGTTTGGAAGGCCTTCGTTAAGAGCTACAAGGTAAAATAGATTAATTTATCATTAATTTCATACTCTAGGCACATTTTTATTGTTATCTTTATCTTTAAATATGTCTTTATAGTAATCTTTTAAATACATCAAAGTAAATTAAAGTGTAAAGCCTTTTGGCTGATAAGGCACGAAACTCATAACCAGATATAAACCTTGCACAAATCGGCAAAGACCATATATATTCATATATGCTTATTTAACACTAAAATTACCAATCCATTAAATCCATTTCGTTAGTTGGCCATTAGACAGTGGGGATTATGACATTAAAAATTGGACAAGCTTACACAAGAGTGCTGTCAAGACTGACTGTTTGCCCTTCATGGCTGTGGTGTAAGGTGTCACAATGAAAGCACACAGTCATATAAGTAGCGTGAATTTTAACAGAGCGCAGACACGGTGTGAGTCAATTGTTTCACTCTGAATCGTCTGTCTTATATTTGCGGCCATCTGTTGACTGCACATGTTTCAGCACACGTGTAATGACTGAGTCTATACAGATAAATTAATCTGTCCTTAACTGTTAAAGATCTCTTTTTGTGATACATAATTTTTTTTAACTTGCAGCAAACACACCTGGAAAACATCTGTCTTTTCATTTGTTCAGCTTCTTCCTTGTGATGAAACGTCACAAACTGAGAATGCTCAGATTTTCTAAATTTGTGGTTAATCAATAACTGATGTTTTTTTCCCCTACTAAATATTATTTTCACCATGGCAACAGAGTGGATGAAACATTACGTATTTGTAAAACAGTCCAGAGAAAAAATACATTAGCTGAATGTGCTTGATATAAATTGTATAAGAAATTGAAAATGAACCATAAGCTTTGTGACTCTGAACTGAGTGTCCACCTCATCTGTCTGCACCATGTTGTGTATGCACTCCTAGCATTACTCTCTCTCTCCCACACACACAGACCGTAGTGATTAGCATGGCGGCTGTACAGTAAGGGAGGATTATTTTTAGCTTTTACTGAGTCTATAGTTCTTAAGGGAGACTCCAACACATGTACCGACTCACATAGAGACACACGTTAAGGCATCCGCTCACATTCAGAATAAAAATGCTACTGTCTTAAGTATAAGACTAATATAACTGTGATTGTTTGCTCAGTTTGGGCTCATTCGCTCAAGGTAAATCTCCAAACACCCCCTCTATGAATCTTTCAGTTAGACGAGTTAAGAGTTAAACAAATTCATCCATCTCCTGAGAAACCCTGTGGTTTGCCAAGAGCAGCCACGTGTGACTCTAGTATTGTGTCAGGGAGTTGTAGGTGGTTTTCCACAGTTTATAAAAGTTGGACCAAAAAGAAAAAAAACCCATAAAGAAAAAAAAACAGATCATGACCCTGCAGAAGAAGTAGGTACTTCCTTTCCATTAGCCATTTCCTCTCTGACTCTGGGTTTAAACTGTGCACCACGACTGAGTGTGTGAAGTGAAGAAGGTCTGGCGGTGGTTGTCAAGGGAGGGGGTGAGCTAAAAGTGAAGAGCTGTCGGACCACAAGACACCGCATCAAAAAGGTTTGCACTCAGGCCGGAGAAAGAAACCATGACATGGTGAGGGTGTTTCGCAGTGGGCTGAGAAACCACCGCCGGACTGTTGATGAGTGGAAAGGTAAAGAGGTCTGATGAATCCTGGTTTCGTCGCCATGACAGTGTATGACAGGGTGTGACGTAAAAAAAAAAAAAAAAAACACGAGGCGATGGACCCCTCGGGCAACTGTAGAGACCAGTGGAGGAATAATGGGTGGTGGCCTCTGACTCCATACGTACCTGTAGCCTGATGTGTTATTTCCACAACAAACCTTAAAGGAAAAGTTTGACATTTTGGAAAACCCACTTATTCACCTTATTGCGCAGAGTTACATGCGATACCACCCTCATGTCTGCACACCAAATTTGAAGCCACTGCCAGCAGCTGACTAACTGAGCACAATAAATATAAATACAACAAACTGCTGTTTTACAGGGGTCATGTGCTGAACGATTTCTTCATCCTGATCAGCTGCCCAGAATCTGATGGAAACTCGAGATACTTGTCCCAAAAATAGTGCCGATTTATCATTTTTACAATTGAGCTTGAAGGTTAAATGGAAACAGGTCTGAACCCAGAAGCATGACTCAGAGACCAACAAGATAAAAGTAAAGTCAGACACAGGTCAAAAGGTCAAAACCAGGTAGACATAGAAGAACAGTTCAGCTTATTCAAAAAGGAGTTTGACTGGGGAGCAGAAATCCAGGAATAAGGAAGAAGCGTGATAGACGACGTGGTCGGGAACAAACGGAAATGGACTGGCATATTTCCTAAAAGGCTGATAAGGGAAATGGGAACAGGTACGCAGGTAAGCAGGGAGGTCAGGTGATGGCGGGAAAAAGAGTAAGTGCAGAGCAGGAGGGAGTGGCTGAATGTGAGATTACGAGTTGGCTGGCATTGTGACAAGATTAAAAGAACATACAATGAGTGAATTAGTGGGATTGAGAGGTGTTTGTTTTTTTAATTTTATACTTATCTGTTTCCCCCTCGTTCCCAGTCCTTGTGCTAAGCTAAGTTAGTCCACTGCTGGCTGTGGCTTCATATTTAACATACAGGCATGCAAGTCATATCTTGTCATGTAACTCTTGGTAAAAATAGTCATATTTTCCAAAATGTTGAATTGTTCCCATTAATATTGAAACAAGCAGACAACCGTGACCGACACATACCCCCCAAAAAATGAAGCTCCAGTTTCAGAAAATATTTAAGGAGCGCTCAAGTGAAATAACATCCAACGCAGTCATCTCATGTCAGTCACTCAAACGTTTAACTGTGTGAAGCACATATGTCTGCACAGTCAGCTTTAACACCTGGATGTCAGCGAGCCCTTGTGGATCCGCTGCAGCAGCGTTCAGCAGGTGCTACCAGGGCCGAAGGTGAAGCAATAAGACGCTGAACAGGAGCTACTATTTCTTCGCTCATTTGTGCAGAGGGAAAGAGAGAAGAGGGCGTGCGAACCCATGCACGATCGCGTACAGTACATTATGTACCGAGGCGGCCTTTGATTGGGTTTGAATAGCATTCTTTCCCCCCGCTGGAACCTTCCTCTGCTACGTACCGAGGGGGCCTCACTTCCTCTTCTGAAAGCCTTTCCATTTCCTCTCTGTCTGAGGCGGAGCTCGGCTGTAGAAGCAGACTCTGAGCGGAGCATTGTTCATGCAATAAAAAGCAGCTTTCTGCTCGTGTTTTGGAGCCAGCAGACAGTGAGGTGTACTGTAACAGGTGTTCCCTACCATCACCAGCCCAACCTGTGTCTGGGATCTTTTATATTTAGTAGATTTTGTCTGTGTTGCGAGAGGCTGAAAACATATGTTTCACTATGAGGAACTGTTTTTGCCTTTATTCAACATCTTCCGTCAGACTTCTTACTGACGCAGCACCATGTGATCACAATGTTTCAAAGCATGTCAGTGTGCCTAAAAGCTGCCAACAAAAGTGGCTATTGACCTTTTCAGCGTCGTCTTGTTATTAATAGACTGGAAAGGTCACAGGGACTGTGGGCTCTCAACATACACAATAAGCTGACACACTTGACACAGGCTGACATAGCGACAATAAAAAGGATTGAATTTAAATGAATGTAATGTTTTCTGGTTGAGTGTCACCTGAGTTCACCCACAACAGACTTGCAGCGTTGGCGTTGGGTTCTGTGGCGAAAAACCTGTGTGAGAAGAGGTCTGATCATGTGAAGCAAAGCAGAAACATGGAACAAAAAACAATCTCACTAAATGTGGTGAAAACTGCATGGAAAAATCACACATTGGTGGCGGAGTGGATCTCAAAAGCAGAAGTGTAAAAACTTCTGACATTTCTTGCCATACGAAAATGTTTTCCTATGTGTCTGCTTATCTGTCTGTCTGATTTCTATCACGTCCATAAAGATTTGTTTTGTGTGAAAGAAACAGTTGCTGCTGCTGTCACGGCTTAATTGGCTGAGCTGTTTAATCACGTAATTCTGTTTTCGTTTACTATTCATATATCACCCATCCGGGACATATTTATGTGAAGTCTGCACTCTTCAAACATAATCACTCATATTGCTGCTTTACACAATATGAAGAAGAACAGAGAGGTGGAAAATATAAACACACTGGAAAAAGTGCACATTAATCACATTTTTGTTATGTTTGTTTGTTTTTACTGCCACCTGTAATTTTGGGCTTCATGAGCATTTATACCACATGAATAGTTTTCATGTTTTGGAAAGCTGTGTATTTATACTTTAAATTTTGTGGCTTCCATCCTGTCTGTTCATGTCTGTTTTTCTAATGTGGTGCTGCCACCTGCTGCTCAGTGTCGGTAGAACAGATTCAGAATCAGTTATGGAGTTGATATCAAAGGGACTGGTAGATTGTACAATTTGTACAATGAGTCACACTTTCTGGATTACTCATGTGGATCACATTACACACACCACACTTGCATGAAAACAATATCATATAAGTGGAAATTTCAGAAATCCTTTTTTTTTCTAAATTACGCACATCGTTTCTGTTAAGACTTGATCACACTGAGATAAGCTAAAATCCAAAAAGCAGAAATAAACATCTGACAGTGCAATTTGAATGTTGTAAACACCACAAGACAAAAAAGCCACACAGGAAATGGAAACTCAGTCAGCTGAGATTTTACTGTAAACTAGTGGGAGAGAAGTGTTTTCCATTGTGGTGCACTTTGGATTGTAACATGTGTTTGAGTTGTCTGTTCTTGTGTTTGTTTAGGCTCTGATGTTCCAGAACTGTCAAGAACAACATGTAAAATCAGACTATGAACTGCACGTTCCCTGCCATCTGATGTCAATATTCAACTTGAATATGTAAATAAGATGCTTACTGACCATTGGTCTGTTTTTTTTTTTAATCCATGTAATGTTATGCGCGTGACATCAGCCTGAGCCACATGGTGATCCCACTGGCTTCAAACACGCTGCTGAGATTCATTTGCATGCAAACTCAAATTGCGTCTAACTGTAACACACATCAGTTCTGTATTTCCTCTGCAGGGAATCCATTTTTATCAAGAGCTGATTTCAAACAGCTGCTTCTTGTTGCACATAATGTGACCAGTCTCAACTTGGCTTTTCACAACTCACGTTCAGACTTATATGATGTCGGTAAATACTAATGACTTGTAGTGACATCTTGAGGCCACCTGGTCCAATGACATGACAGTTACTTAAATGATTAGGTTAGCTGAAGCTCATTAGCATGATCTTCAGCTCCCTATGCTTTGTTCAGTGAACTAAACTGTGTCCCCATTACGCAGCTCATGTATGTCATTATGTCCAGCTCTATTCTCTACTTGAGACGGTAAGTCAGTGGACAAAGGTATCATTATTACTCAGAGCCATTTTGGGAAATCAAGCCCTCTTATTTCCTCTGTGACAGACTCGTGTTCAGAGTATCTGTTCTCACACACACACAAGATCAAAGAGGGTATTCTCACACTATGTGATACCAATATCCAGGAATACACAGTCTATGAAACCACAGCTGCTTACTGTAAACTGATCATAGCATCCAGGTCAGCTGAACCAAAAACATTCTTTCTCACAAACACACACAAAGTATTGAACCACTGAACAGTAACCGGGACAATAATGGTTAATTTCTGGCTTAAGCTGCTTCAGGTCCTTCAGAACACCGGTGCCACTAAAGCAAACACCATTTACTGTATAAGATATCTCGGAATCAGTTTTTCTATTCGTCACAAGCTCGTTCACTCCCATATCATTTCAAACATCATTAGGACACGAACCCGCTTCTAATTAAGTCGGCAAATGACATCCATCACCGCAAACAAACACATGTCAGTTGTGATTTACAAAGCTGCATCACAACATGACATTTGCATATAAAAAGGGCCTTCATTTGGACGAAATACTGAAACGGAGTGCCCCTCCCCCTCCCTCAATTTCTGCTTCTCTGATTTGTCTTATGGAGAAGAAACATATCAGTCAACAAGTAACATTCTCTGTTGTCATGTCAGGACTTTGTCACAACATATTCAAGTCAAAGTAAAGTAAAACAAAAGAATGTACAAAAGACAGAAATGGTTTCACACCTGGAAAATTGGATGAAAGTTGTTTGGTACTGTTCTGTTAATGTGCAAGAGTGAAACAACATTAAGAGTCTATATCCACATGAGCTCGTCTGTGGAGCTTAGGCACCGAGGTGCTTTGAACCAAATGCTGACTAACATGCTCTCAATAACAAGACTTACATGCTGATATTCTCAGTATCGGGTGCAATATTTGCTATTATGGTTAATGTCATGCTTTCCTTGCACACTTGCATTGCATATTTTCATTGCACTTGAATTGTATAGTTTTATTTTATTTTGATGCTCTATTGTTGTATCTTGGGGTTTTTTGTATTTTTTTTGCTGCCGTAAATTATAGAGTACTCTCACACAACAATTTTTTTCAGAATTAATAAAGTTCTTATCTTATATTATTGCTAGCAGTATCAAAACCTATTATATGAGTTAATTTATCTAGCAGCAAACCAAAATATAGTAGTGAATTTAAATTTTAACCTGGTGATGGTGCTACAGGAAGAATCAGAAAGCTCAGAGAATTCATACTGAGGGGGACATGAATGTTTGAACCACGTTTCATGGTCATCCATCTAACTCTGTCACTGACATCCCTACAAATATCCTTATCATGTTTTGTCACAAAGATCTTTACCAGGCGACTCTCACAGACTGTGGTGTGTCCATGAGTCAACCATCAACTGGTCAGATTCAACAAAAATACATTTGGCTCATTTATAAATCCCTGAAAAATGATTTTGAGTGTCAAGTCACAAACTCCCAAACTCTTTGGGATATTCTTCATAGCCAGCAGGGAGAAGACAGCCACCCAGCAAATCATCTCTTTTTAAACTAGTATTCAATTGAATTCTCAATTTGAGTTTCAGACGAGGATTGATTCGGACTCCTCTTTATTCTTTACTCATTGAGATAAGTAGCAATTTCGATGTGAAGTTATTTAGGGGATGAAAAAATGAGGGAGAGCAAATGATGGCCTCAACAAACACGAGCGGCCTGAGAGGAGCCTGAGAGTTCATGTTTGGATTTGCAATTAGCTCCCTCACATAAAGGTTTTAAAAGGCAAATGTGTTTCCCCACATTGGGGAACTGAATCATTGCTACAACCTGCACGTCTGCGCTCTGACCTTCTTAGTGAAACTGAAATTGCTCGGGCATTTTTGCAGGTGTTTATGCACATGTGTCTCTGTGGGTGTAGCACTTCTCAATCTTATATTCTACCCACTCGTTCGGCCTTGCTAGTGTCTCTCCCAGACTTTGAATGTTAGTGATATGTGTTTATATGCTGGGGGGCATTGAGAGGTGTCTCAACTCCACGAATTTCAGAGAACCACCCCTTCCTGAACAAACACACAAAAACACACTCACGCAGATCTGAGAACGCATGAATCAGTTGCGAGAGATGCACTTACGTAACCTCCTCACCACACGTTCACATTTGAACCATTACACAATTTCACAAGTGTCCTCTGTAAACATCCAGGAACCTACTGGAAAAATCCCAGAGCTGTTGTTTTTTTTTTTTTTTTTTTTTTTAAATCAGACAGGCATCGGAGAGCGAGTGCGTGCATGTAGGTGGGAACGTGAGAGGGAATGACTGATGTCTAAAGTTGTGAACTGGATGGACTCCACATACACTCGACCACACTGCAAGTGTGTCAACTTGATGAACGACCAAGATGCACTGCATAGCCCAGTTGTTATAATGGGGGTGGCTCAGGACTCAAGCGCAACACACACAAAAAGGACGGTTGTTAAAGCCTTTGATAAGGGCTAAAGAAATCTTGAACAGGGTCAGGTCCAGGAAAGACAAAACTCCAAAAAAACAGAAAACATCAGAACGGGCATGACGAGTCCAAGAACAACTACATGAACAGGAAATGGAAATGGAACAAGAACAAGAATGGCATGAACAAGAACAAACAGCAACCATAAACAACTAACACGAAGCACAACTAGAACAAGAGAAACAACTATGAACAAGAAGCACAAAAACAATCCGGCAAGGGCATACTGAAATGGACTGGCTTTTATAGAGTCCTGATGGGTGATAGACTGCAGCTGGGAACACAGGTGATGAGATGAGATGGGAGGGTCTGGTAGGAGAGGTGAGGCAGAGGCGGGGTAAGTGGACAAATATAGAGACCAGAGGTGGAAATCTATGGCAGGTGAATAGTGACAGAACTTTAACAAGACAAGACTACAACATGACAAGACTGGAAGAATAAGGACATGAACAGTGCCAAACAGATCGAACTAAAACAGAGACTGAAACTAAGGCAGAGGACAGAACCAAGACACAAAACTAGGACCAAACACAGCAGGACAAATACAAGACACGAACAGGACTAAGGCAAAACGGGACTACGACATGACAGAGACAGACTGGAACTGAGACAGAGATGGGCAGGAAGGCAGGAAAAAACAAGAGCTGAACAAAAACTGAAACTAAACAAAGGCCAGACTGGCATAACTATGACACCAATGACAGACTTCTAAAACTGACTTTGTGCTCAGTAAAACAAGGAGCAACTTACTATATATTGCTCTAAAAGAAAGCAGTCACATATATTAAACATGACAAAAACTGATCTTTGTGCTCTCGTTTTAGACTTTAACACGAGTAGCCTGAAGCCTGTGCTGTATTATTCAGACAGCGACGGCCGGAAGAAGCTTTGGCAGCACAAAATCTCCCAGAGCTTAACTGTAACTTATAAATGAGACTATTTTAAACTTGCTGTAATGACTCCATTGAGTTCTGACTGTGAAACTCCCAGAGGTGGAGGAATTATTCCAATCACTCACTTAAGTAAAAGTATGCCGGTCTATTCAGGAAAATGCACTTAAAGAAAAGTTAATGTAAAAGTAGTCAATGCAGAGAAATGTCCCCTCTGACTATTATATACTATTATATCTTATATCATTAGATTATTATTGCTCAGGCATTAATGTAGAAGCAGGGTCTTACTGTACTAAAGTTGGTAGAGGTGGAGCTCATTTTGAACCACTTTTATCATGGATTAATCAGATTATCTTCTGCTGTAATGGATTGATGGATGGAAGTGACACCATCACAATGCTTGTTTTGTCCAAACCACACAATTATTAAACATGAAGTAAATTTATCAAAAAGTAAAATCAGCAAATTATCACATCTGAGAAGATGGAAGCATGAAATGTTTCTCCATGAAAAATGACTTAATCGATCGTTCCTTCATTTGACTAATTGATTCATCAACTAATCGTTTCAACTGTAGTATAAACTGCTGGGTTGTTTATATCTAAACATCATATTTTTCATGATTGAACATTTGGGTTAAAAGAAAATGCTGGAAAATAACTCATGTGATGTGATCAAAGTCTCTCCGATCTCTGATCTTCTCAGCTCTCTTTTAACAAGATAAGATAAATAGCTAATATCATGAAGAGTATGGTCTAGACCTGCTCTGTATGAAAAGTGCCATGAGATGACTTCTGTTGGATGCTACATAAATAAAACAGAACTAAAAACAATAAATGCATGTTTGCTCTGTCAGTGAACCCTTTGTTCCAGACATATCCGAGGTTCAATGAGCGACTTCGCTTAACAGAAGAGATCCCGGGAGAAGTTGGGACACCCCCCCCAATCATAAATAAATAACCTCATCAGGAGAAGAAGGACACTATACTAGTTCAGCTGCACAGCAGGAGACTGGAATATAGGGCAGGAATGGAGGGGTTGGGAGCTTGGAATAGTTCAGCTGGTCAACGATAGACACTTTGACTTAACCTCAGTCTCTTTTTCTGAATGTTACAGTAGATACTGACAAGAGAGAGCAAAAGCACATATGCGTATGACAAAGGACAGTGATCTACATCACGTGACAAGCAGGAAATGCTATTGTTAAGAGAATGCTGAATTGATTTCTGTTCCTTTTTTTCAGATTCATCATGGCACCTCATGCTGGATTCAGACATGATAGCTTTGTCTGTTAGGATGATCCCACTGTGTCGGATTTGGCCATTGCTGTCATAAATTTTAGCCATGATTTGAACGAGAGACATGAGGGACCATGACAGCGTGACAGCTCCACTGACTTCCAGGAGCGAGAACGTAAACAAAAAAATGGCGTCCGGAGCGGTGCGTGCGACACAGACTGTCTTGTGTTCGGAAGAGCTTTTAAAAAAAGAAGAAACACAGCGACCTTTTCCTCTGTTTCACACCTCGCAGCAGAAGCAACATCTGTGATATTGAGGCTGAACAGAATTATTGTAATGAGGCGAGGAGCGGGAAACATTGAGGTAAGACTGGCAGTCACCACCGCTGTCGGGTTTGACGGACACCTGACAACTGACTAGACAAAAATTTTTATTTGTGGGATTTTTTTTTCCTAACTGCAACATTATAATGTGATAATAAGTTACTCTATCAGTAAGTTTATCAACTTAGCCACTCACTGTGAATGTTATAATTGAGATATGAGTTCCACTGTGAATGTGAATGTTTGTTTGTTTGAAGTTTGTTTGAAGTTTATTTTGGTCTGCACATAAAAAAGAACATCATGCGTTAATCTACAGGCTCATACAAATAAATGCATAGGTTATCACAAAAAAATGGCAGACACACAAAAACTGTTGAGATGTAAGAGGTTTATTTTGTTGTTGTTTGTTTTGTTTCGTTTTTGAAGAACTTTTGTTTATCAACTTAACCACTCACTGTGAATGTGATAGAGTTTTTTGAAGGAGTCACATTGTTAATAAAAATAAGTTTTGCAATGTTTTGTGTTGTTCTTGCATAAATCAAAAGATGTGTATTTTTCTTCAAGCAAACCACTTATAGTGACTTATGACCAGCTTGTAATGTGTTATATCAGCCTATAACTGAGCAGTTTCATCACTTTACTTGAAGCACCCAATGCGCATTTAGAGTAACTTATAATCACATTATAATGCATTATACCAGTGATTATAATGCATTATAAAGAGTTTTAATATATGACAACTATGACCAGCAATCATGAAGTATTATAATACTTGACCTTATAAGCCATTATAAAATGCTCTATAATGTGTTATGCTCATTCTTATAAAGCCTTATGATGATTTATGAGTGTTTATAATGATAGCTATACACGTTTATAAGCATATCATAAATATATGTATAATGCATTATCTATGTGGGAATTGTCAGTGAGTTGCCAACAGTTATAATGTATTATAATACCTGAGTGATGATAGAAGAAGTGGGATAAGATACTTATACTTCAACCTGTTGAAGAATGCTGTTTATTTATTTTCAGAGGGAAGCAGGGGGTTTTCCAGCTCTGTTTCCCGACTTTGATACACTTACAGTAGAGGTTTTTGAAGCCAACTCCTTGTGGCCATTACAGGAAAAGCATCTTACATCGCTTCCAGAACTAAAACCCACAACACGGAGAGAAATCACGCAGAGACTTTGTTGTTTTTTTTCTTTTTTGGCACCAACCATTTGCAGTTTGCAAGGACGTCAGTCTGTGCAGCTGGTGCTTCAGGAAACTGTCTAGAGCTTTGTTTACCACCATCCACCCTCAACCTCAAGACTTTGTACAAGCACCAGCCTCACATCTCCATCCTCTCTCCCTACTAAAATGGTGCCAGCATCAACCCTTGAAGCCCTTCCTCCAGGGATGTTACTCAGCCGTGCTGGCATGTGGGAGGCCCCGGGGACAACAGGTCCATAAATGTACTTCCCCTGCTCATTGAAAAAGTGCAACTGGTGGCTCACAACAAAACCAGTATCAGCACAAAAACAACACCACCATCACATAATATCTACAATGAATTTTTGTCATATTTATTTTCTGCTTTCTACATAGTGCCCGGCTGTTTAATCACAGACTGGGAAAGTTTCAAACTGCGCAGGTTCAAGCCACGTTTGCGGTCAATCTGAACCGCTCAGCACGAGACTGGAATTACCCGAAACCGTCCTTCCCGCAGGGCTCGCACTGCTCGAACATGCGTTGTATAATAACTGTGGGATTAGCAAATACAGAAATACTTGAGGCCCGTGAAGCATAGATTCTCCTCTTCGCGTGTTCAGAGACATCTTTATAAACTTGGTTTTAGCATTAACTTTGCATAAGAAGACCAAGCAAGTAAATTAAACTGTAAATTAACACCAGTTCATCAGCACTGTTTGTCAGGTTGCAGCAGCTCCTTGTAACGAACTAAAGGTTCTGTTCAGCAAATCTAATTATATTAGGCCTGGTAAAGTGCTTTTGTTATGAATTAAAGTGGATGGAGCTGTAATTGCAAACAATTAAGCATCAAACCCAAGTGTATAAATGGAAATGCAGGTTGAATGTGGCATTGTTAGTTTCAATGATCCATATTTTGTGAGTGCAGCTCAAAAAGGAGGATACTAACATTGAAATATAAATTGTGCATGTACGTCTGGAGCTGGTCCATTTTCCACTGTTATCTCCAGTTTTATTAGCCAGAATCTCAGCACACTTTCATCTCATCCGAGCTCAGGGCTTTTGTGTTGTGTGCGTTTGTAATTCTGCTCCCACATACACGTAAAATCCAACCGCATGCGCTTCATCTTTCCTCGTTCACAAATGTGTGACAATGTGTGTAGGTAGGCATCCGCTCACATCAGAGAGGCCCGTGCGTGTGTGTGTGTTCCATCCTTAAGTTTGTTTAGGTCTGTGTGTTCGTGCGAGCATCCTCATGTCAGTGACGGTGCGTGCGTGGGCTAACGCGTACATGGGTGTATCTCCATGGGAAGCAGGGTATCTCTATTTTAGGTTCTCACGTTGATGAAACAGTAGGCTGCTGAGACAGTACGCTTACCGGTTCGGCTGAGCTCGTTTGTGCACGTGCACGGTGACGGATGTGCGTGGGCGTGAAAAGATTTGCGTGCACGTTAGGGGAGAGACGGTGATAGAGATTGTGTGCGCATCCTAAACTAAAGGCATTTAGGGAAATAAAAGCTGTAACAGAGCAAATAAGGCTGAATGAAACTGAATAAAAAAGGACATGAGATCACATATCAGATGCTAATGCAGTGAAAGAAAAAGTGATATAATGCAGAGAATAGCACACTATGGTGTAAAATGCTCACTTGTACTATCAATCTAGCAAACAATCTACAGACAAGAAGGCAATCATCGCTCCGGATTGTCCCAGCAGTGCACCTCATACCTCAAGTGTGAGATCGAGATACGTATTATTGCAGGACTTCGGTGATGTGAGGAAGGAATTTCAGAGGCTTATATACAGTGTCTTGTTACAAGGTTTTGCAGCATGTAAAGACACCTAATATATATATATAAAAAATGCTTATTTAAGGAGTAGGATCTAATAATAAAGGAAAAGTCTTTGTTAAATTTCATGGAAAGAACAAAATCAATGAATGGATTCCAGAAACAAGTGTTGCTTGGTATAGCTTCTTCTTCTCTGCCATAGAGCTTCATTATTGTTCAGAAATACTTGCAACACAACACACTAATACTCTGGCAGACATGTTCCTTTATTACAGTAAGCCTGCGTACTGTAGTTTATTTGGAGTCAATCTCATATCCACCATCCTGCTGTCATGTCCTGCCGTGCTCTGAGGTTATGTTTTTCTTTACTTCCTGCCGTTGCTTGATTATCTGCCCCGCCCTGATAGGTTTCACCTCTCTCTGTCCCTTTGTGTGTCAAGAGTTTCAACCCATTCTTTTTGTCTTGTTTTTTGGTATTCACTTTGTTTGTCTGCACCTTGCCGGTTTATTGGGATTTTTGATTCTTGCCTGCTGCCTGTTGCCTTCTCTGGGATTGACCTCCGATTTTGTGCAATACATCACTGACCTACTGCAGCCCTACCCCAGCTGTCTGGGTAAAATCCCTTGTGTTCCTGCTCATACAATCGTCATACGCCAAATCCGCCGCAGGAAACAGTCCCCAATGCACTACTTACTCATGTTTAAGTATTGTTTGCTAGAAACTACATGGCCCAGGTGTTTGTTTTTTTTCTAACATGAACGGAGTATTCATTCCCAGTTTCTAAATACATCTTAAATGACACATATTGTTTTCAGTAGAAACAAATGGGCTTGGTTTGTTTAACAGCTAATTTGACCAAACAAGTTAAAACAGCACTCAGAAAGGGAATTGTGATATGATGGATGAGATAATTACTAATGCAATGTTGTAGAATGGCTTCATACAGTATTTCACACCTCGCCAAGCTTTTACACCAGCCTTTATTTGGACAAGGCTTCGCTCTCTGACGTGAAACCAGACTTTCAGAGGTGAGCCAGAGACAGCTCCATGTGGTCTGAATGCTTTCAGTTTTCTCCCTTTTATGCACGACGCTGACAAGTTAGGGAAAAAAAAGAAATATTCCACCTCATGTTGATTCTCTCTTGCACAAAGAGCCAACAGTGCTTCTCCCTCCAGTGCAATGCAGCTACTACATGATTGAACCCCCTAAATACTAATGAAAGAGTTCAACAGCTGAGCCAGCACACTTGCAAATGAAGCACCTAATACACTGCATTAACAAATTTGCACTCTGTCTTTTGACCAAAAACTGGCAATGGTTATCCACCAGGAACTTCAGTCCACACGCAGTAAGTTGGTGAAGCAGATTACATCCAACCATAAACCCATAAAGAAACTGTAAAGCCAAATTAACTTTGGTCATGTTTACTTCCCTCATGTAATAAAGTCAGAACAAACAAAAGTATTTGAGAATCTCTGCATCTATAAAAGTAGCTGATTAAGCTGAGTTGTTGGCTGAAGAACCAACCTGCATTGAAGTCGCTGCTGAGTTTGGCAGATAACAGCTGTTTATGTCCTGAAGGCTTGTTTTATGTTGATATGCATGTTTTTTTTTTTCTCCTCCTCATTTTAAGTGTATGGAAACAAGCCCAACAAAAACATTCAATTTCCGCTCAGGCAAAGATTATTCATTTAAACAAACACGCGTTTAAGGATCAAACCACCTTGAATTTTCTTAAAAGAAATGCTATTGCATAAACCACCTGATCCTGCAGGTTTACACTCTGCAACATCTATCAAACCAGATGTATCCTCTGCAGGAGCTCTGCGGGGCTCCGAGTCACAGCATCCCCACTTCAATTTCCGCATAGTGTGCCTCCTGCAACACTTCCTCAAGTTCCCACAACTCATCCCAAACACCACAGCCTGTCTCGTTTCAAACCTCACCCAAATTCCTTCATGTTAGCTCCGTCCTCTGGCTCCCTACAGGCTGCTCATACTACTTTAAAATCCCCGGCGCCGGCACATGCAGCTGTGAAGGGATGTGCGGCTCCCATACCTCCAGGCCACGCTCACGAGTCCATGTTATGCATTCAGTTACGACTGGCTGCTTGGCTCCAATTTCCCTGGATCAGCCTGGTCATCAGCACACCCGCTCCCCAAATCCTGTGCTGGAATAATGTTCCAGCTCGAGTCAGATTAACAGAGTCGCTATATATATATATATATATTGGATGGATTCAATCATCCTCCACTGATTTCTCAAGCAAAAATCCTTTTCCTTCTATTTCATTAGCCACAACTGTATTCCTCTCCCTCTTCTCATACATGATATTGATTTTTCTTTTTCTACAACGTGAAGCCCTCGAAGCTTCCTCATTTCTGTTTGCATAAATTTAGTTTTCCGAGTCACTCCAGCTAATCGTTAGCTACTACAGGTGTTAAAAAATAGTGAACTGAAACTCGGGCTAATGCACGCAATAATCACTCGCCTTAAATGATAGCAACAAGCAACAAAAGCAGCATTAACCTTCACGTACCTGACAGTGAGACAGCTGGGCCTGCTGTTCACACAATGAGATCTGTCTTATAACTCATGGAGAGCCATTTCAGCAGACTGTTGCGAGGGCAGCCCCGCGGAGTAGGCGTATGGAGACACAACACCACGGCCTCTGTGTTCATTTCAGGTAATAACTGTAATCACTGGTTATCTGTGTTGCTCAGGCTACCAAAGCGTTCAAACTTTATAATGATCTTTACATTTTAACAACCTGTTTTGGAGATCAATGAGAGAAGAATCACTTTCAGTTGAAGAAAATTTCATCAGTTAGATGTAAAAATGCATCGTTCAAACAAGACCAGGCAGGACGAGCAGATCAGGCTGTGAGGAACATGTCAACTTGTCAAAACCTGAAACCTTTCACCTACACATTTCTGGTCTCAGAGCTTCTTCACGTGTTGTTTATTTTCTTCCTGTCAGCTGTTGCAACATTTTCAGGATGTTGGGCAATGTCCTCTATCCATAAAAGAGGTGGTGTGTCACCGAATCTGCAGTACCTTGCATTATGGATTGGCCGGCACTCGATGTACACGTACACTTCACCATGGACGTCATCATGAGATGCCTGGGGCCGATAACATGGGTGGACATGGAATGATTGAGAGCTTTAAGATGGGAAATGCATCATGTTGTTATGCAAGTGGTTATAGATAATGGATGGATGGATGGAACTGTAAAATCCTGTATTTCTACTTGAAGTTTTGCATATATACATAGACACGATATCACTGTCTATTATCTATGTCTACCATCTGGTATAATCTGATTGCAGGAACAGCAGGGATTTCACAAATGCCAACGTTGCTTATATCCACCAGGACAAGACTTCGGTGCTTTTAACCTGCAGGTCGACCACACACAGATCATCTCTCACCACAAAGAGTTAACTAACTAAGCTTATTTCTGTCAGTAACTTCACATCTAAGTTCATCTGTCATATTACCAAGTTGGAGCAAACAGATGCCTATTAAAATGTGGCGTGCTATAAAAAAGCTTGACAATCACAAATACCTCTAAAAACTGATTACTCAGGTTTCAATCACTTTGTTTAATTGTGCAAGAAATGTCTGTACATCAGCTATTGTTGTGTTGTGGTAATGCGTTTTCTGCCCTGGAGCTCAAACTTTTCATCCTTGGATTGTTTGAAAAAAGTCAAAGTATCAGAGCCTAAGTAATCAAACTCAGTGATTTACTCACACACCTACTGGATGCCTCCTGTTTGATATTAGCTATTATGTAGGAAACCCATGTTAAGGCAGGCCAGATCCAACATCTCTGACCTGTGGAGAGAGTAATTTTACACTGAATAATTAAGATCTGCAAATGGTGATAATCATCAAAATGAGTCAACAAGAGGAGGAAAAAGAAAACTTTAGTCGACATCAACAGTTTTTGAGCAAATGTCTGCAAATGGCAGAGTAAATCCTCAGAGGTACAATGTGTGATAAAAAGCAACAATCATCTTGTTCTCAAGGACGCGTTGTGCATAATTTGATATTTAGTGGCGTGAGTATGTTGTTCATTCATATAACCAGTTGGTAAAACTGCTCTGTGTGAGCATGTATGCGAAATATAAAGCACACACAATGTTAACATCAGGGCTTAGTGGGTGTCTTTTATCACCATTTATTTTTAAACTGGAGACAACTAGAGTATTATCAGGATTAGGTAGTGTGTGAGCAGGCACAATAAGTCATTAAGCTTTTTGGCCCTCCTCTTTGTACAAGACGTTCACAGATCCCAGCAAAAAAAAAACTTCACAAAGTCCTTTTAATGCCATCATGAAGGAAACCTGACTGTTATTATTGGTGCAGAGGAGGAGAGAGAGGGACGGCCTTTCTTGTTCCACTGATCAAAGACACTGATGCTGTGGTTCATTTTTTAAACACTAGATGACAGTAATACATTTTAGAGTAAGGGGGAAAAAAAGGAGAGAGGGTTCAAAAGAGAGGAAAGGTGCAGAGAGGCTGAAGGAAAGGGTGCACGGAGGGGACAAAAGACGGATGGGAGGGAGATGAGAGGAGCGAGAGGAGAGGGCCGAGGGAAGGGCTGAAGACTGGAGAGACTAAAAATAAAAGGGGACATAAAAGAAGATAGATATAAAGACAAGGAGGCTGGGAGGGACAGTGTGTGAAAAGCAAAGAAATGGAAGAAGAAAAGTACATCAGAGATGCAAAAAAAGGGGGCGGGTGAGAGAAAAAAAAAAAGAATAGCAGAGGAGACAGATTGGGAGATAAATGGATGCGGACAGAGACAAGAGCGGGTCTGTATTGTGAGGGCAGAGATGGACGAGATATCAGATTGGAGAAATTTTCGCTAATATTTTAACTCACATCCTGGGTGTCCCGCTCTCATCAAAGAAACAAATTAACTTCAATTCTCCACTGTCTGTTTTATCTGATCTCTCACTCTCTGTCCGTCTCCCTGCCACTCCCACTCTCTCTCTCTCCCCATTTTTTGTCATCCCTCATCCTTCACATCCACACTTTAAAAAGCTGCCTATAAATCTATGTTGCATTTAGAGGCTTTAAGAAGAATGAAAAACTAGTAAAAGTTTTTACAGCACGTTGTCAAGTTTAAAGCATCCGCAGGACATCACTGGCCCGTAATCCAACACTGTAACATCCACTCAAAGCTCTGAAGTGGCAACAACTGAAGCTGACACTTGGACATTTTGTCAGCGCTTTAACACAGTGTGACATGTGATGCAACGCCACGGGGGAGGGGCGGGGTCCAGGGGAAGTTCGCCGCTGCTGCAGCTGGTTGAGCCTCGGAGCCATGAAACCGGACGACGGATGGAAGATGTGCAGGACGCAGTGACATGAATCAAATCCCTATTGTGTGAACAGTCTACTGGCAATATGCACTTTGTTAAACTTTATTAAGGGGAATGGAGCTGCTAAAGAAATCTGACAATTACTTTCCTGCCTGCTGACAGTGTTTTATAGAGGCAGACAGGTTTTTTTTTTTGCGATTGAAGCGATAGTTTAACATTTGGGCAATTACGCTCGGATGCTTTCTCACTGTGTTTTAGGCGAGAAGATCAATAGCACTCTATTATCTGTTTGTTCAATATGAAGCTGGCATAAAGACTGTTGTATCACATTGGTTTGACGTGAAGTACATAAACATCAATTTGAGGTTCTATGCTTCGATTCCTGGAGTCGCGTCATCACCATGAGGCTGCAGCCGGTGGAGACAGGAAGTCACTGCTCCCAGATAAGAAATAGTTCGACACATATCCCTAGACGTTGTTTTTACACTTACGAAATTAAGCAAATATGGATAAAGCATTTCATGTCTCCTCTGTTTCCTCAGTTTTCATGTTAGGCTAAGGTAGACACAGAGATAGCACAGCAGTATTGATTATTGTTATGTTTATCTTGTTAACTTTTGGCAACAAATCGAAGATAATTTCCAAGATGCCAAACTTTTGCTTTAAGCAAATGTTTCTGTTGAACCTTGTAGCTGCGGCCTTGTAGACAAGACGGCCTGTGCATAAAAACACATGCGAGTTTTGTATAAGAATTTTATTTTTTTCTTTTCTTCACTTTGGAATGACTTTGAATATTGTTTTGCTCTTGCAAGCCTTGCTGCTCAATGCACATAAACAGACCTTCATAAAGTGGCACCAACTCTAATTTTGACGTTATTTTTGTCTTCATTTTTTATTTTTTTTGCAAAACCAGTACTTGTCACTCATGTCAAAGATTAAAAAGACAACACTGTCTCTCACAATTAGCTTCAGATCTCATCAGGAAGCCTCTCTGCGTGAGGCGTTCAAGTACTGTGGGGGGGCTCCTGTTCATGCCACACATGACTCAGGATGAAACTGTCTGTTAAACAACAGAACAAAAATGCTGAACTGGAAATCACTACTGGATTTAGAGCAAATTGTCAGTTTGGTGTGGAGCTCACACAGGGCTGCTCATTGTGGTGATATTCAAGCATCCATCCATGTATTACAACTGATCTGAAATAGATAAAATACATAATAGAAAATAGGCTTTTTGAAAAAAAAAAGTTTCCAGCTGTAAAAAAAAAGAAGCTACAAACATCATAAATGCTACACACACCCTGTCAGTCTTTCTGTGTGTAATGTGTGTTGAGGTAAAGGGGGAGAGATTTTCCTCAGGCATCAGGGTTCCAAAGGTGGAATCACCCATCACATCTGTTTTGTGAAATAATGTTGATATGCTTCTGCAGACAGCCTCAAATGAATCTCCAGCTTTACCGAGCCAACCAGCATCACATCTGCTGTCAGAGCTCGGGAGACGAGCATTGAGTTAATGCTGCACTGCTGCATCGCAACAGGTCATTTTCAAACCCTGCTGATCATCTCAACAGCAAAAAGGCTAATCGGACGCTTGACCCTGCAGATAGTCATCTGACGTCTGGCTCTCCATCAAAGAGTGTGAGAAAATGTGTGAGTGTTTATGTGGGAAGCACAAGTTGAAGAAGCAAACAGGCTGGCATACATTATGCACACACACACACGATATTAAAATCTAATTCATTTATTATGTTATAGGTATTACATATATACAAACACAAACCTGCATGTACACACAAGCTTGAGTCATCATAAATAGAATTGAGTCATCATTAATAAATGGTTTGTTTTGATGGCTTTGAGATGTTCATTATATCTTTTTTTGATATTCTGACTGGACAACCAATCTTCACAAAAAGATATCTACTGTTTTACTACGCCCCTACGGCCACTGCTCCCACCAGTCACTTCCAAGAATGAACCAATCCCTGTTTTTTTATTACCAATAATTTGCAATATTTCCACAGAACAATGGTCAAATCAAAACAATACAT
Source organism: Centropyge bicolor (assembly GCA_037975185.1). Taxonomy (NCBI): domain Eukaryota; kingdom Metazoa; phylum Chordata; class Actinopteri; family Pomacanthidae; genus Centropyge; species Centropyge bicolor. The sequence goes on from JBBMOC010000047.1 coordinate 2,178,074, forward strand.
GCATGCAATAAATGCTGCTGCTCTTTTCTTTGTCTATATTTACCGAAATACTTCAAGTATTATGAAGCAAAGTCAAATTGAAAACCTCAGCTTCAACTAACCAAGTTCTTCACAAGTGTCAAGTGTAAAATCTTGAACTCTTGTTGAAGTAATGCACACATGCTCTGTCACTGGCTTCTAGGACAGATAATCTAACACAATTACTTTTAATTTAATATAAAGACTTAACACACATTCCTGAACACATTAAACGTACCTTCATGTATTCCATTTGGTTTTACTTCCTGTCATTGTTCAGTTTCCTGCCTGCCATCATCACCAGTTATACTCCCTGTTTGCCAGATTGTCTCAGTTCTCCTCACAGACTGTTGTTCCAGCTGTTATTGTTTGCTACCAAATGACCTCTGCCTGGGTTTTTTGGATTTAGATTCCTGCCTTTGCATCAGTGTCTTTTTTTTTTTTGGTCTGGCCATCACAGTTAGTATCAGTAACATATGACTACAGTGTGGGCATTGATATCTAAATACCACCTCTATTACTGGGCACTGGGTTGCTCTTGCAGAGCTTTCAGACATGAGTGATTTCTCAGGTTAAAAAGCTGCTTTTCTTCAAACAAACTAAGCGTGGGATGAGTCATCCGACCCTGTCTAAAGGCAGAAGTGTTTATACCTGTTCTGAATGTCAAAAGCAAGGGTGAAAAGCCTGCTATCACACTGAAGCTTCCTCCTGGCTGCATCGCATCTCTCTCCAAATGCTCTGTGCCTCTTGCGTGTCTTTTGTCTCGACACGGCGATTCAAATGAACGGGGATAACAGAGAGAATGCAAGTTTACACCCTACCTTACATTCACACCTGTGCAACATGATGCCCACCACAGCTCCACATCTCCACTATTTTCATTGTAAATATCCTGTACATATCTTTTTATTTTTTAGTTTATTCTCTATTTTTTGCTGTTTCTATTTTTAACCCAAAACAGTGTTCAAAGAGGAAGACAAGGGAAGAATTTCATTGTACAGGGAAACTTGTTCCTTTTAACTGTGCATTTGACATTAAACACTTTGACCTTTGACCTTGCATCTCCACACATGCGGCCAGTCGTCATGTGAAGTGGGCATGTTGGATTGCACGTTTCGCAAAGTTACAAACATTGTCTTTCTAGACCTGAACAACATGCCAAATTAATATTAAGGGCTCATTAAGGTGCTTATGCTCAGTCATATTTAGTCTGCACTTTAAACGCATTAGTTTCCTCCTGGGAGAAAACTTGTGTGGCCGATCATGCATCTAATTTACATCAAGCAATTCCCAGGATGTTGTGTCAGCCTGTTGCTTTCAAAGATATATTCTACTGACTATGACTGAAACCAGTTTTCTGATAATGTATTCGTCCTAAACCCACCCTGTTACATACAGCTGTGCACAGAGCCGCTGGCTGCTAAATTACCAGAAGTCACTCGAGGACAGGGAGCTGCGTGCGTACGTTAATTAGCTGTAAAAAGTTTCCCTATGTCAGGCATATGGCTGTAAGGCTGAGTTTTTACACTGGCATGACTCACGCTTTTAAATTGTGAGCCACATAAAAGCTAAGTTACAGCTGTAAAGCACTTCTGTAAGTCTTTTTTATATGGGTTAAATGTGGAAATACATACATGCATGCAGCCTCAGGTGGCTTTCTTTCAACGTTGTGATTATGGAACTAGATTATCAAATAATTTTATTTTTTTTTTTAAAGAGGAAAGGTTAAAAAATGAAGTTACACGTTTTTTCCCCCCATGGCAGCAGTGATTTATCCAACTCTCTGACTTTCAACCTCTCTGACAGTTTCTATCTATTTCCATTTCAATCATACTGATGCACTGGCAGAGCCATTACGCCTATCAAGTCATCTAGTAATAGCTTACACACACGCACACACACACACACACACACACTCACACACACAGAGTAGTGTTTTTCATCACTTCAGAGGACTTTACACAGACTTACATTAATTTCCTGGAATCTCACCCTAAGCCTAACCCTAGCCCAAGTCTTCTCACTAAAATTTAATGATTTACTATATGGGGACGAGTCCAGAGAAAGCTTTATGTCCCCACAATGTAAGCAATATACTTCCACACATACACAGCAGCCTCTATTGCAGATGGACATTTCTGTCATGTAATGAAGATGTATGCTGACACAGAAGTTGCAGTAAATGTTTAATACAATTTTAAACATCCTCAATATCCTCCATAGATATCAGTGATGAATCAGTTATTCACCACAGCCTGATCACTTAAGAATCTACAGTATTAACTAAGTGCAATATCAGTATTATTAAAAGGTTAATACTGTTGCTCACCTTGATGAAATGTAGATTTGACCTTACCTTCAGCTCTTCTCATCCAACGAGTGAACGAACCTTGGATTCTGTTTTTTTCCTTGCAACTTTATCTCTTGCAAAACTTATCCACAAAGAACCTTGACACTGCTGACCACCCAGATGCGCTTATATTCTTACATAAAAACTGACTCTTTTTTTTTTATTATTATTATTTTCATGAAGCAGTTCATATGGTCAGATCAATTTGACGCTGAAGTTTTGTTCACCTTGTAAAGGGTTACATCATGTTTTAAAGATGCGATAAAAGCAGTGTTTGCTTTGTAATGGAATTATGCATGAAGAGAATTAATAGATAAATAAATGAATAAATAAAGGTCTGTGGCTGTGATGTAGAGGATTAATGAGTCACAGCCGACCAGCACGATGTTTGCAAAGGTGAGTGTGGCTATTTAAACCAGGAGAGATGAGTATGAGAAGAAAGATAATTTATTACAACATGTGACATTGATGATGAGATATTGAAGCTTGACAGAGAGTCTTTGGTGATTTGGACTCTGGGGGGAGATGTCTTGATTGGAGATTTACTATCTGAGCCATCGTTGGATAAACCCCCCCTGTGCCAGATGGGTGAAGAAGTGGATGATGATCCTGTGAAGGCGAGGTGGAGATGGGGAGGTGGAGGGGCGTGCAAGTCACCAGCATGAAAGAACTAGGGCAGAGGAAGAACATGTTTTAAAAGAAGAGCACGAAGATGATAGGCTAATGATGAGGGTGTGACACCGTGCTATTGGATGGATGAGATCAGCTGATGAGACAGTTGATTACCAGTGACAGCCCCAAACACTGACAGCGGGAAATGTGCATGAGCATGTGTAGTAGAAGAGATGAGACATACCTTGTGATGGAAAAGCATTGTTGTCTTCCTGGCTGAACTAGCTCTAGAGCTTCATTTTGTTGCACTATGGTGTCATTTACATGTGATTTAATGTAGTAAATGCAGTGGACGGCCTTGTGCAAGGGCTGCAGGGATTTAATGAACTGAAGAAAAAAAATAACAGTGGACAAAAGATACTGAAATAATTACTCACATTAATTTATAGATAAATGCAGACTGATTTACAAGTTAAATGTTATTTTTTGTTGATGGTGGAGTGTTTAATTAAAAACTGTGCATTTGCTCATCCAGTCATCCAGTTGGCAGCAGATTGACATTGCACCAGAATGCACTTTTATTCTCAGCATAAAGTCTAAGACTCAATTTTGGCCAAAATAACAACAACTGCCTTTGTCTTTTTTTAAATGAGCCTCCCTCCTGTTCGCACCTGTGTACTGTTTACTCTGTGATGGCCACCAACACACCACTGACTGGGTAAAGCCAGTTTGGTTGAAAAGCCTGCAGCAATAGAAACAACTCCATCAAGTCCAGCCAAGTAATGAAATTGATATGAAATAAATATGATCAGGGGAAACTGTGAGAGTTCCTGGTCCAGACTAAAATATCTCATCAACTATTGGATAGATTTCCATAACATGCAACAACACCAGAAGATGAATCCCTCATATGTGACATTTTTGCTTTTGAGTGAAATGTCTCCACAGCTACTGAACGAATTGTTCTGAAATTTGGAAAATATATCTGTGGTACCGATTGGAAAAAATCTACTGATCCTGGTCTGATCATTGACATTTTTTCTAGCACCACCAGCAGGTCAAATTTTTGCAGTGAAATAGATTTTGTACAGACATAGATGGCTGTAACATGGTGTGTTCTGATGACTTTAGTGATCCTGTGACCTTTCCTCTAGGGTCACCATAAGGCTGATATTTCTGGGTTTAAGTGTTCCAACAAGCAAAGGATGGATTGGCATAAAATTTGGTCAGTCATTTGACTTGACCTGAGTTTCTGACCAAAGCCCTGCGCAAATGGAGTCCCTGTCAGGCTCAACTGTACTTTGTTTTTCACGTTAACATGGCAAAGTAAGATTTTATTTTGTTTTATTTGTATAGCTCCAAATCACAACAAATGTCATCCCAAGGCACTTTACATTCAGAGCAGGTCTAGACCATGTTCTTTATAATATTATTAATAGAGACCCAATAGTTCCCATCATGTGCAAGCGCTTGGTGACAACGGCGAGGAAAAACTTCCTTTTAACAGGGAGAAACCTTGGAACAGAACCAGGCTCAAAGATGGACAGACATCTGCTGCGACCGGTTGTGCAAAGTAGCACTTTCAGTCTTTGGAATATGTATTTTATATGTTGTTTATATAATCACTTCTTCTTGTGTGATACATACCACTACTTGTAGTACACAACAGCACGGCCACAAAGGTTACACTGGAATTCTTTACTTCCGAGGTTTTTCCATTTAATATGCTGAAATGGCCAAGATTTCTTTGAAAGCAAAATCATTCACTCGTCCGGCTATATAAAGCTGAAATAAATAAATAACACATTCCCCAGTGTTTGCATTGTGTTGCTCTGTATTTAAACGCTTGTCTGTAATCCACTGGTGGTAGTTATGCTTGTGCCTCACCCTGTCTGTGGGTGGTTGGCACTATAGGAAACAGACAATAAAAGAAAAAAAAAAAACTGCTATCCACAGAATGTGCTGTACATGAGTAATCTGCTTTGACGACTGTCCCGGTGTGGGCTTTTCATGGACATAAAATAAATGGATCTGTGCAGCAGGACAAAAGCCATGTTGAGAGATAGAGGGACAGAGAGAAGCATAAAAAAGCCCTTATTTTTTTTGGAAGATAAAGAGCTGGTTTTAGGTGAAAATCCAAGTGAAATGGAAGAGAAGATTAGGCAGAGGGGAGAGGAAGGCAATCTGGGAGAGAAAAATGGACAGGATGGAGTTAATGAAAGCACAAGAAAAAAAAAGAGGAAAAGAACAAAATGAAAAGAAGGACAAAAACAGAAAGTCCATGTGTTTGTGTGGGAGCATCTCCAGCAACACGTGTCGGCTTGTTTACGTAATATAGGATGTTCTCCCTCTTCTTACTGTACTGCACATAGGACTTTGTGTGCGCACGTGTCTGCGTTTGTGTGCACGTAAAGAGTGAGCGAGTGCGACGTTTCGTCTTTTGTCTCTCCGCTTCAAGGACGGTGACGGGAGGAGCGCAAGGAAAGAAGACGGGCGAGAATGAGAGGCGGAAAGATGTTCCGACAGCCTTAAGATCTCCTCCACTCCTTTCTACCCATCGACTGCATTTCTTTCCTTTTGCTCTCTGGTTCTCTACCCTGACTTCCAAAATACTATAGGGAGCATGAAGCGACTTATTTCACTGTGTACATTTTTTCCTTCTCTTCTCCTTTATACCCACTGTGATATTCTTCCAGCTTACATCTATTGTCCTTTTCACTCACTTCTTCTTTTGCTTTGTCCTTGATTTTACTGTGACCTCAAATATCACATTTGACTTCTCCTTCCTTCCTTGCTTTTCCTCCCGTCATTCCCCTCCGTCTTTGCCCTCCTGACGATTCCCCGCCGTCTGTTCTTCTTCCCTCCTGTTTCCTCTTCGTCCTTTTGTCTCCTCCTCTCATATCCATCCCATGCCACTCTTCCCCCTCTCCTCCTCTTGAAGTACTTCCAGCCACCTTCTCTCTCTCTCTCTCTCTTTGTTCTTCTGGTTCTCGTCTCCCTCTTTGCCCTGCTCTGTGCTCCGTCTGCCAGCTCCCTTCAGGCAGTTCATTCTCCCCTTGACCTTGGACACGCTCAACAGTCCGCTGACATACTGCACTCCCGACTTTCTCTCTCTAAATGAGGCCCACTCTCGGCATTCAACCTCTTCTTTCCCTCTGTCCCTTTCTTGAATGTGTCTTTTAGGGAATTATTTAGAAAAAGACACCAGCAGCGGTGAATTCTTTAGTGTATCTTTCTCTCTTTCATCTCTTCTTCTACTCTCAGGAATCCTCATTCCAGCACACATGTATTAATAAGTCTCCATCAAGTGCATTGTCCTCCTCTTTGTCCACATTTACACAATTCTCACCAAATAACCCGTCCAGCACGCACACGCACAAACATCTGAATTATTCACGTCTGCGTCAACAAATCCGAAAGACACATGCAATTAAACTGCGTCAGCTCCATAATTCATGACCCAGCGTTGAAAGGTTTTCACCTGTCAACCCGATTTTCCAGAGAAAAGCATCTTTGTGTCAGACTTGCCACGCGCGAACAAAGACCCAGCACGACAAAAGACAGAACACTTCCCACAGGCCGGCTGATGAGCTGTTTGTGCAATGTCCCCCCCGCTGCCAAGGAGCTCGTGCGCCTACTTCAGTCATTGTGAAGGGCACTGCCACACCCATACAGAGTAATAACAAAAAGACAGAGCAATCAGACGACAGAAATAAATGGCATGGGTTTTTGAAATCATGGGCCAACTAAATTAGCTGTTGCTCCTGCCACCACTGAGCAAAGTGCGTTCAAATGTGGGAAAGTTCAAAATAAATCTTACTGACATTTTTAGTTTAGGGCAGTAACAGTATTTGTTTGGACAGGGAATATTCTCAATTTCAAATCACAGGAATAGACAATTATGTTATGGAGCCACAGAGGACTGGTGTGTTTGATATGTAAACCTGTGGCATGTACATTAATCAATGTACTGGTTTGCATGTCAGCAGGTGTGTGATATTCTCCTACTGAACAAAGGCAGCAGGAAATATAATAATTATGAGGACATTTGTGTCAAACTTCAATGAAATTATGAATAATAAACCAAAGGTTGCTCGGAATACAGGCTGTAATCACAACCTCAGAGGTTCACAAAGTTATCTCGCTGTGCAAACATGCAAATTATAGTGGCAGTCTGGGAAAATATGGCTTGTGATGAATTAAATAAATTACGGTTTTGACAAGCGAGATAAAATATGACAACACAGGTGGGACCGGGCCAAAATTCTTCCTCACCGTGGCAGAGACGCAGGGTTCAGTACAGAGACAGTGCCTCTGGCTTAGTGGGTGTTCAGACTGAAAACAACCCTGAGTTAAAGTAGCGCAGGGGGCTGATTAAAATATCATGAGACTGGGGTTGTACAGCTCGGCAAAGATATCACGCTGGCGATGATTTTATTTTTTGGTTGAGGCAATCACAAGGTAAACAGCAGAAATGCGGCGTTCACGTTACAGAAAACAATCTAGCAGGAATGTTCACTTGCACATATTTGATTGGTGGATTGTTTTTCCTTGCTGGAGCTCTCTGTGGTTGGTGCCTTTGTTACATCGACACAGTTTTTCCATTCATATAAACGAGGGGGCTGTGTTTTTTTTTTGTTTTTTTTTTCCCACACAGTGCTGTTATCTGTCTGAATGTGGGTTACAACAAACACAACTGGCTGTGTTTGCAGATGGGAAGCCAGTGAGGGATCTTCCATTCTAGAACAAGGGGGTGATTTCAGACAGTCTTCATCAGCAGTGTCTATTAGCTTTATGTTTTAGCAGTCCAGTATTCATGTGTGCTACCTGCTTGTCACATGACTGATTTTTTTTTTTGCCCAATTTGCTCACCTGTTGCCAGGTCTCATGGTTTAGAGTTTCAATGTAGTTATTTCCAGTTTTATGTTTCCCACCTTTGTGATTGCTTATTTGTTTTACCTGTCTTTTGTTATCACTCCCCTTTCTCTTTGCCAGTTCATCTTTGTACCATGTGTCAAGTGTGCCAGCCTGTTTCCTGTGTTTAGATTTGCTTTTGTTTTCTAGGACCTTGCTGCTTAATTGGATTTTTGGTTCTTGCCTGCCCCCTGTTGGATTTAGTTGCCTGTTTGGACAGCTTCTCTAGATTTGATTTTTGCCTGCCTCGCCATCCCATGAAGCGGATAGATATTTTTGTGTGAATAAAATATCATTGAACTGCTTGCAAACTTGCCTCTGTTGTCTGCATTCGGGTCTAATCCCTTGTGTTCCTTCTACCTTGCTTGCACAAATGTCACATCAATGTTCTCCTTGTTTGTTGTCGGCCTGTGCTTTTTGCCAAATGTAAGCAAGTTGTCGATCCACCGGGGAAAAGTCTCGTACCAGTCTGTCCACATCTGCACTTATGGGCTTTCATGTGAAACTTCTGTACTCCAAAAATGGGAAAAAATCAACTGTATTTCAAATGTTCTGTACGGCGTCAGATCAGATGTAGTACAGGTGTGACTGTGGCTGAAAATTGTGGCTTGGCAGGCTAAAGAAGAGAAAAGCTGACTATGAAGTTGGTGAGTTCAGCACCTGACCACTAAAAGCTTCAGAACAAGCCTCTTATGCACAGACAGGTGTTCATGTTCAGGACTCCCACCATGACAAAGAGATCATTTTCATCCTAACAGAGTTATCAGTAACCTAATAAAGATGGAAATCTTGTAACCTCGAGGTGGTGGGATTGCTTCCTGGCATACCTCTTTAATCTCAGCATGATATCCATATTTCTAGAGTAGCAGTCTGGTTAGTGTTCGTTGCCTTAGAAAGCATTTTCCACCCCAAAAGTTAAGTTTATTATTATAAGTTTATTAATGCATTAGTACTTTTACAAGCCTGCAATGCTCTTCAAATCTAAAAGTAAGTTTTGTACACAGTGTGCTAAAGCCGCTTTGTGCATAAAATGGATTGCCTGGGGGTGATGATAATGATTGTTATTGTTATAGTTTTTCCTCACTAGAGAACAAATTATCCGGATTTTTTCTAGTTTCCTGGTTGTGTTAAGAGCATGTTTGTTCACCATAGTTTCCATTATGTGAAGGCCATGCTACAGGGAAATATCATTCATTTTAAGAGCTCACAAGTCATTGCAGTGTATGTCAAAACTATTGCAATTGACCGGCATTAAATTGGCTAATCAGTACATTTTTCTTAAAATTGAAATGGCAACTTGCTGGTCATGTTGCTTTTCACTTCAAATGCAGCCTGTGACCCACTATTAAGAAGTACAAACAACTCTTTTTCAGAGAGACCCCCGGGAGCAGGACTCTATTCTCTGATGTTATTAAAATGTGCAGCCTGGGTCTTGTCTATTACCAATAACTGAGAAACGTATTACAAGGCAGAAAATTGATAAGAGCTTTCACTCTCAAATGGGGCTTTTCCCAAATTGCTTCTCAGTGCGGTTCATCAGTGTGGACTAACAGGTTCAGGACAGAATAATCTTCCTTCTTATTTACGGCTGTAGGAGATGTTATTCATTATGACGAACCATTTTGCCCCCTGGCTACATGAATTAAATTTTTTTTTTTAAGTAACAGAATTCTGCGGTATTTGCCTTTAACTGAAGCTACTTAAGCTCCAGTTTGCTATTTATCTTCATTGGGCTCGCTCAGCCTCTCCCCTGGGCGCTCTGTGGCTGCTGTCAGGTTATACAGTAAATCGTGACTGTGGTTTTAAATCCTCGCAACGGTCCCTGCAGCAAACTGCGGAGCGAAACAAGCAGGCTGCAGTATTTCCAGAATCCATATCGGCTTCCCCCAAAACGCTGTATGATGGAACCATAATGTGGCCATAAAACAGCTTTCAAATAATATTAAAGGCGACTCGAAACAACACTCATCTTCTGCACAGCAGCAAAATCAACAGACACAATCAACACTGAATCCAGCCAAATGTTGATGTAACTGAATGCAGAAATACTTGCAATTTATTTTAGCTGATCATTGCCCTTAAAGCAGATTGTTTCATGATTTATACAGTATATTCTGTAGAGTACATTATATGAACCTAAACATTAAATATGAATTGAAAATACAGTCGTATACTCAATCTAAGCTTTACTTTCTATAATGAAATGAGGTAAGAAGTGGTGAGCTCAGTCAAAAGGATGAGAAAAAATCCCAGCAAATTTCAAAGTCTGGCATTATTTGTGGTTATGTTTGGTTGCTGGCTTAAATTCATCATAGTCCACATCAACTTTATGACAAAGTCTCCACTCATTAATATTTATAATTCTTCAAGCAGATTGAGGAGACCCAGTATAAAATCTGCCATATATGACAAAGCTCCACCACTTCCTGCTCCACAAATTATAATACAGCTGCCTCCCTGATAAATCATCTTTCTCTCCTCGGCCTTTTCTGCAGAATGTGAGGCTGCAAAGTACAACAGCTTTGAATAAGTAAATTGTCTCCAAAAAGTTCTTAAGAGTGTACGACTTGAACCCATTTTGAGCTTTGCTCACGCTGGGCAGCTAATCCTGACAGTAAGTTTTAAAACTGGTGAAATTATTTTAATTTCTAAACAGCCATCTTTTCTTCTCATAGCGATATGAAAATCCGCGTACGAAGATGAGAAACCTTCTTTATTATCCATCAAAAGAAAAAGGCACATTTTTTTGAAGTTACATTTTTGCTGCATTGTAGTCAAACAAATCCCTCTTTTTTATGCTGCAGTCGCCATTTCTGAACCGAAGTTTTCTCTGATCTCAGATGCTCTGAATATATTTGAATTTTAAAATTGTGTATAATGTTGATTTTTGTGACCTCGCTGACAACTCCGATATAGATTTAGATAAGACAAAGTAAGATTGGACAGCACCAAAGATAGATCGATAAATAGTGGGCAAATTTACAAGGACAAAATGTGAAGCAATTCAACTCAAGTAAAAAGTATCAACAAGTCAACTAGAGCAGAACTATTAACACTAAACTACAATAAAGGAAATGACAAATTTACTATAGAAACACACAAGTATACAGAATTTATAGTGCCAAAACCAGGCTAGAAGGTATTTATAAATTAATAGAGAATATGAAATATGAAACACTAAATAGGCTTTTGCACAGAAAAAATGTAATGCGCATAATGAGATATTACACGGAATAAGAATATTGCACAGAAATAGCATATTGCTAATCAGGAGTGTGGTCTGAAGGGGGCAGTTCTGGTTGTACAGTCTGACAGCTGCAGGAAGGACCTGCGATATCGCTCCTTCACACACTTCAGGTGAAGCAGTCTATTGCTGAAGGAGCTCTCCAGGGCTGTTAAAGCGTTTAATGCATTACAAGCACAAAGCAACTTTAGTTTTGGACCAGAGCTAAAATTCTTTGCACTTTTTGTACAAGAGGTGAATATTGCATCTACTAACGTGATATTACATGTAGTGCAGCTCTCACCATACAAATGTTTAACACACCTTTTAGAACTGGGTCAGCTCCACAGGAACCGTCCTTCAGGTCACTCCCACAGCACAATTGAAGTGAGTATGAAAGAATTTGCATAAGTGACTCAATTAAGTATTACATTATGTTATTTCTTTATTCAGTCTGTCATACAGCACATTTTCATGTTCTCATGCCATGTATGTAATTCTCAGGTTACACAATTACCACACTGTATGTGTCAGCAGGGCTGCTTCTATTCTTAGTGGTGATATCAAGCTGTGCTATTTGTTCCCATCTGAAAATAATCCAGCCATCCACACAGCCCAAAATAAGAAGACACCAGCTCCAGAGGTAAATGTTCCACATCCCAGATGCTTTATTCGACCCGTTTCTTGCCCCACGGACAACAGGCATGTTGTGTGTCTCCTGTCATGTTTCTTGTCGGCCCCTTGGTTTGCTCACCAGCCAGAGGAAACCCCTGGCCTTCAGCCCAAATATGGTTTCTTCATCTTCTTGGTCTGGTATAAACACTCATATGACAGGGCCTTGGCCTTTTCCCTTCTTGCCGACATTCACCCCATGCGACAACTTAACAGCCGTATTAAACTATTGGAATTAAAGGTAATGCCTGTTTTAGTTATGTGCACTATGACATGCATTATAATAACAGGATGATCGTTTGCACAAGGTTATTCTATTAGCATGTCGGTCAACCCCAGGGTCTATTACTGCATCCTAATTCAAGGAGCTTCCTTCTCCCACATTTAAAGAATTAATGCTTCATAAACGTTGGACATGACAAGGCAGAAAATTGAATTTAGAGGATGAAACAGGTGAATCCTCTCAGTGTCCAACAAAAAGGTGTCAGTTATTTAATGATGTTTTGAGTCAATGCTCATTAGTATTTGTTGGTAAATATCACTGTGACATACTAGGTCCAAAGGGTATTTACCTTCAAGTGGTCATCAGTCACCAGTAAATCCATTGCATGAACTGGATCAATGAAAAAGCCAATGGAAGGTAAATAATGGAAGGCAGCTATAAACTCCATTGTTGTTTTTGTCAGTACTCTGAGTACACCATTAATCATGAGACATTACAGATAATGATAAATTACATGGCGTCATCATTTGCTAGTTGTCTTTCAGCAAGTCTTGTACTTAAGATTTACATTTCTATTTCAACTTTGTCAGCAGTTTCGAGGCAAAAAAAACACTGGAAAACACAGGCTTTAAAATTGACCCAGCATGGGATCAAAAAAGTACTGATGTAGAATTTGGTTATTCCAGTACCAATCATGTGCTTTGACCTAGAGTCAGCATTATGGTGTCAACTTTACTTGGTCGTAAAATAATAACAAAAAAAAACAAAAAAACAAAACAAAAAACAAACAAACAAACAAACAAACAAAAAACACTGCGTCAATACACCCAAAACGTGCTGGGTAAATTCAACCCACTATTGCATCAGTGATATATTGATATCAGTATTTAACCCTGTGAGCAACAAAAATATGTCATTAGTTTTGATTCTGTGATGTGAGATCAGTTTTTTTGGAGAGCAGGCACAGGTTCAGTCCTCAGAAAGATATTTGAGCAGTGTCCTTTCAAAGTACAGTTGTAAATGCACAGCTAAGGACACCAAGGAAATGTTCGTTCCTTGGCGGAGGTTTCAAGGTCAAGACTACCGCAAACAATAAAGAAAAATGTCAACATACTTCATTCCGTTTATGTGTGTAAAAGCTGATGTGCACAGCTTTCGAATGCGACTGTTCTTTAGAGAGCTGTGCAGCAGTCACTGACGGTACAGCTGGCGAACACTCATCCTCACAACATTCTTATTTAAACAGACGCGTGGGCAAGAGGAGGCAGAATGCATTTCAAGTTCCATCCCGGAGGGACAAACTCACAACCTCTGGATTAATAACACAAACAGTCACATATGCAGCTCGGCACACATGGGCGCATGAAGGGGGAGGGATGTGCGGATGTCCATACCCTAAAACTCCCCAACACACACTGATTTATAATCCAACACATGCTGCTGATACACAACATATGGAACATGGAGCACAGAACTCCTGGGAAACCAAAGCAGCCACTGATGAAAGAATCTGTGCGCTTAATTTGGCAGCTGTTGTCCCACAATTCACTGCCTTGTCAAATATTGAATATGATAAGCTGGCATCAATATGGTGACTAGCCAACCCAAAAATATAGTAATGCAGTCAAACCAATTTTGTTTTTGTTTTTTCTTCTGTTTTTACTGGTCTGCTGCCCATCGCCAAGGACTTCAAACTGTCCTCCAAAGCAAGCTGTTGTGGTGCTAAATTAGCTCTGCCGTAGCATTAAATTTATGATCAGATGGGAGTCCAGTTCGGTTCATAGACTCTCGCACAAAACACCATATAAATCATCAATGCAGCAAGTGCAAACAAAACTAAGCACAGGTGGCAGGACGGAGATTTATGAAAATGAATTCAGAGTTATGTCACCACTGTGGCAACCATCAAAGCTATGGTAGGAGTTTTCAATCATAAATACAAGATATCCTCCACTTGAGATTTTTAAGCCTTTTTCTTTCGTATTACTGCATGTGAAAGCTTAAACCATGGGTTTGATAGTATACTGAATTAATATAACTTTTAGAACTGGAGTTACTCATTGCGGGGCCTCTTCCTGGTGGATGCAGGTGCTACAGTAGCTGCCTGTTTCTGCACAAGCTCCTGGCAGCCGATGAGAGCGCTGCCCTCGCAGTATAAAGCACAGTAGGTGCTGACCGAAGTCTTATCCTCTTTTACTCTTGTGCTGTGTTGCCATCCCGGATGCTGACACTCTTGTTCTGTTTCATCATCTCTTTCACTGGCATCATCTTGCACGTACACCCCTTTAATCCGATTGTCTCATTGATCACTGACGACTGTAGTCCTTCCCGTTGTTTCCTTGGTTCTTTGTTTGGTCGATTTCCAAACACACCTGAGAGGATTGTTCTTGTTTACTCTTTAATGTTACTACGAGAATGTTACCAGAGACACGTGGACACAAAAAAGGTAAAAACAAGATTAGGAAATTAATGCAAGGAAGGACCATGAAAGTCAAAGTTTGGCAAAAACATTGACATTACAATGACATGGACTTTGCCAGCTTTCAGGGAGGTTGTTGTGAAGCCAAGTGCTCTGCTGGCAAAGACTGACTAGCTATAGATTTTAGGTTTGCAACAGCCAATTAAAATTTGGCCATGATTTGGAACATACAGCAGGGTTATGCTAAATCTTGCTGCCAAATCCATCAATTTCTTAAATCTGATTAGAGAAAGTAATTTATACTTTACTTGTATGACTGCACTTAGATAAGGAATCAGGAATTGCAGGGTCAGTTTTCAGTCTAAGATCAGTGTCTGTGTTAGTGTCTTCTAAATCTGGCTGTATTAAGATATAAGCTATAAAGCAAGAGAGGTTATTCTGATTGCATTAGCTTAAAGAAGGAAATAAGGGCTGGCATGCATTTATAAAGATGTTCTTAAGATTCTGTCATTTGGACAAAGTTGATGTGAACATCAGCAGGAAGTTATTTTTCAGACAAAACAGCAAAAAATCCTTTGACATGACATACGGGAAGTACCATGTCAGACCATAAGTGCTGATGTCAGTCTGCATGATGTTTTAATAAAGATCTGTTTGCTGATTTATATTCATTGCTCATGTTTATATTCATTGGTTAATCCATCCTCTTCAGAATGTATAAGATGCATACATCAAGAGCATCCAGTACAGCATTTTTACAGTGTAAATATTTAAATATCATCATGCAAAAAAAAAACAAAAAACGATTCGACCGCAGAATCTGTATTTTTACTTTGTGATATTACCCCTTTCAAAGGTTTTCTGGTGCTGCAGCACATTGAATTCAAAAGTGAAATACATTTTAATGGATGTCTGAAATCACAGAGAGTAAAAAATAAATAAATAAAAACAAAAAACGAAACAAACTAAAGAAATTCTTTGGAAAGGATCACACAAGTCACAGTGTCCTAACAATTCTCCGAGAATGATCATTTGAGACGGGAGGTGCTGTAAAGTACACTGGAAAAATGGCTCAGAAGTGAGTTGGAGGGGATATTTTTTGTTGAGATAAAATCATTGTCGAGGCAGGGATACGATTCAGTGGGGAGATGGACGGGACATGCTGCAGTTCTGAAAAATGAGTTTTCAACCGCCAACTAAAGATGAAGAGCTGCTGTACCAACTACAGAGAGGGAATTGAATTCTTCAGTCAGAACTGGCAGAAAAGAAATGTTCTT
This sequence comes from Centropyge bicolor, assembly GCA_037975185.1. Classification (NCBI taxonomy): domain Eukaryota; kingdom Metazoa; phylum Chordata; class Actinopteri; family Pomacanthidae; genus Centropyge; species Centropyge bicolor. Next base: position 2,193,782 of record JBBMOC010000047.1, read on the forward strand.
GGCGAGGTAAAAAGACACTGCTTTTAGTCCATGAAATGCTTATAATATAATATAATATAATATATGGGGCGAAAAAAACAAAGACAAAGGTACCATTTAGTTTCCCACCAGCTATGCACTGACATGTTATAAACACAATCCATTTACAGCAGCAAAATATAATGCGAAGAATAACAACCCTGTTTTTTTTCACATGAAGGTTTTGATTCTGCACCGTAGGACCAAATATTTCACACTACACAGCAAAATCTGAAAGACTCTTTCAAGCGTCTTGAAAGGTTTCTTTCTTGCAAGAGAAGAAAACAATTAAAATGTTGAATTATGACATTTTGAATAGCTTTCATAAGGCTTTAAAATCTGACATCTTGTTAGGGGAAAACAATAGATGGAAAGCTGTTCGGGTTGGGTACTAATTAAGTGCTAACAACACTGTTATGTTGTGTGTGTGTGTGTGTGTGTGGAGGGGTATGAGGGGGTTGGGGGGGGGGGGGGTAAGCCTCTGGCCACAGACAGGTATGTTTTTGTTGATTTAATTAGGCGAAGGAGGTAATTTGTTGGTATGATCGGTGGCACTAGAAATGAACGTCTGCTCCGAAGGTAACTTGTTGCCCTGATTCTGTCTCCCACCTCTTTCACAGCGCTCACGGAGCCCCAGTAGTACATTTAAATACATGTTGACAGAGCAACCACAGGATGACACACACACACTGGGGGCTGTGAACTACACAAGCTTACAGCGGTTGAACCATCACGTTCTGAGGTTTGGGAAATAGGGAAGCATGATGTTGTGATACGAAATCAGCCCCTTTGGTGAATTCAAATTAGAGCTGACAGATGAACAATGGGTGCTGTAGCTATTATTGTAAGATTGTTATTATAGGATAATAAAGGGGAATGTCACCACATTTTTACACATCAAAGACTGTGTAGAAGTACAATCAGGTAGATTTCTTCATGCTTACTTATTTACATTCTCTCTGAGTCAGTCACCTCTTTCCTGTCACACTTTAACGCTGTTCCTTCCTCTGCGTCTGTCAGCTGTCATTTCAGCGTCAGATCCATGCGACCCACCTCCGCCCTGTACACCTCCAGTTTCATCACAGCCAGCATCCACAGGCCCACTTTGACTGAGCTCATCAGAAGTCCCCTGTCCATAATGTCCTCACTTCCATACAGATCATCGGCCATCGCTCTTCACTCCTTCACCACCACAGCCTGTGAATCTGTGATCATAATATAGGCTTCAGGTTGACAAGGAAGAATATGTGGAATAAAATGTATTGAATAATATCTGCTGCATCTGGATACTTCTACATGCATGTTGATTCTTTGTCCATTGTGTGTCCAACAATGTTCAATCATAGCAGCACTCTTTTCAATACAATCACCACATTTCACAAACTGGACTGACTTCACAGTATGTTCTGCAACATATTTTTTATTGAGGTGATGAAAATGAAGGTCACACTTGCGAGCACAAAAAAGCAAAAAACAGATGCTGTCATTCTGAGGATATCTGTGCACATTTTGCTCTAAAATCCTGCATGAATATACTATAAAGACGTTAGCCTGAACATGGTTATAAAATCACATTGTTAGAGCACAAAATCAGTCTGTCATTAGCAGAATTATGAACAGTTTGAAGGCAAGGAGGTGAGAAATATGTCTCTCAACAGAAACACATCCTGGCAAAACTGTGGGATATGAAAAACCCTCAAGGACAGGTTCTCTTAATCACATGTAACAAGGTCACACTTGGAGCAGCAAGATAACGCTAATCACATCAGTGAGAAGTCACTGCAATGGGAACAAGTAAAACATTTTAACAAAGATTGCAAGAAAAATGTGTACTGGAATATGCAACTAATACAAAACATTTTCAACAAAGTAGGCCATGAATAATTGTGAGGTTATGTAAACACGCTGCCGGGAAGTTTAACGTGAGTAAGGCACAAAAATCTGGAACAATCTTTGATGATCAATACGCTGCACAAAAACACACAAAAAATAAAATGCCAAAAAGAAGCTGTTTATGTGGCCGAGGCTCAAAGAGAATTCCTGGAGAAATACTGAAGGTGGTGCATAAACATTACAGTCCCAACATTAAGTGGGCAGTATATCTCATCAGAGGATGAAAGACAACACAACCTCCTTCTTTCTGTTTATGCACCTGAATCTACAGCATTTTCAAGGAGTGGTGGGCGATGCAATTTTTCCCAAGTTGGCTGGGGAGATTAGGGGAGGCTTTTAATGTATTTAAAGACGATTATAATCAGCGCGGTTACATTGTGATGCACCGGCTTAAAAAAGAACAAGCATCGGGAGGCTGTCGACACTGGGGTTTAACCCAAAGTTAGCTCACTAACTCATTAATCCTGCTTCGTGGGACTCCTGGTGTAGATTTTTAAAAGATCTTTCCTCTGTCGTCCTACTTATTTTTCAACATCTGGTCACAAACAAAAGTGAAAGCAAAAAAAAAAAAGTCTATATTCATAAAATGCTTTGTATTTCCACTTAAATTTTTTACAGTTAATTAGCACTAAGCTGAGGTTGACAGGACGTTTTGAACCAAAGTATTAGATTAATTAATTATTTTAACCTGATAGTTACTTGAGATTAAAAGTTAATAGTTATCTTAATTCATCATAATTTATCCTCTTGGGACCTTGAAATATCAATGGCAAATTTCATGACAATCCACCCAGTTGTTATTAAGACATTTCACTCTAAACAAAAGACATAAACCTCATGATGGCACTAGAGGAAAAGTAATAGGATCACTAAAGTCATGGGGTTACATCATCTGGGAACCAGGAGCGTTTGTGCCAATCAATCTAGCAGACTAGATCCATCGAATAAGTGAGAACTCTGACCTACTGATGGCGCTAGAGTAAAAATCATTCAAATTTATGCTTTAGGGACTTTGAATATCAAGCAAACGTCACAGCAATCCAGTCAGTAGTAATGAAGATATTAGACAAATATCAACCTTAGAGTCCTGCTAAAAGGAACAATCACCAAGTCAATTTGGATTCATCCTCTGGGGAATAAAAATAACCAATCTAACCAATAGTTGCTGAGGTGTATCAGTCTGGACCAAATTCACCAATTCACACTGATATTTAATCTGACTCTGCACAAGACACTAGATTATAATTAAGAAGGCAAAAAAAATAAATAAATAAATTTTTAGATGTAATTAAATAAATAAGAATAACAATAAGTCTCTAGTTGGGCTTGGCACTGAGCCTCAGCCTTTCTGCTAAATTTCTTATCCCTGATGATGACAACAGGGATGCTCCATCAAAATCAACCTCCCAGTCAAACACTTTTGTGTTGCTGATGAAGTCACTGGGCACTTAATTAGATGCTTCTGCTTCGGGATTTATCACGTTGAACACTTATTTTGAGCTCAGCTTCCAGGGTTTTTCCCTTGAGTGACGGTCTATCACATTTTTAATTTGATGAAGCTGCCGACACATTTTTACCTTAGTATGTCATCTTCTTTTTTACACTGCATATCTCTGTATGTTTCTGTGTCTGTCTTTACAATCAGATTGGTAGCAAACACACACACACACACGCACCTGAAAGTGCTTCACACACACACACACACACATATCCTCCACAATCCTCCCAGGGTTGGAATAAACAATCTGTTTGTATATATTTCCCTGTTTGGGTGTTTGTTTGCCGGCTGTTCTTCCGTTCCTCTGCAAAGTGGTCGGCGCTAAGAGGAGAATACTGAGAAGGCAACACGATGTGCGTCAGTCCTGCCGCACATCAGCAAACTCATCTGTCATCGCTAATGTTTCGACGTGTCTCTGCAGATGTTCAGGAGAGCACAGGATATTAATGGAGTGTAGTCGCTCCACCTCATTTCGTCTGATGAATATCAACAAAGATTATAGGCAAAGCGGGGAGGAGAGAAGGTGTGTGGCTATCGAGGAGAGCAAGTGTCAGAGGAGATAACAGAGGAAGGAAAGACAGCCGTATGACGTTTCCTTAAAAACAAGTCATTTGATCTTTAAAAGATGTGATTCGATGCAGTTTTCCAGGAGACACAACGATGCTGAAATGTTAGTGGTGTATGAGACATAAATCAGGAAGAATGCATGTCAGAGCTTCAGTTAAACATTTTATTATTACCAGGACCAGACACCTCTCAGAAGGCAGGAAGCTTTATTTCACAGTAACGCACAGGATATTTCACTCAATGTCAGCGAGGCGCGATTAAACTGGAGGACTGGGTTCTTCATTATATTTTCCATTTCCTGATGAATTAATATTCTCTTTTCCCCCCCACACAGTCAGCAGACAAAATAAGACCACCGCCTAGGCCTAAACAAAACAGACAGTGGTGGGGCTTTGATGCGCTGTTCGCTGCCAGGCCCATCCAAAGCCGCACTCGCTGAAAGAGACTTCAATGTATTTCCACAAGCCCCATGTGGTGCAAGGGAAGCTATGCTACAGGGACTTCTTCATATACTGTCTTTAAATGAGCAGTTTGTGCAATTATTTTGCCATACGTGCAACAAGCTGGAAAAGAAATCAATCTTGATAAATCGTGGAGTCGTGAGATCGATTCATCAAATCAATCCCTGGCAATAGCCCACAGAGATACCATGTGTAATTGCTGTGCCTGGGACAAAAAAAAAAAAAAAAATCCCCCCGAGCTCTCCTTCCACTAGATTAACCCCTACCACATACCAGTCCATATCGCCACATGTACCGCTCGACAGTCTTAATGATTTAATTTATGCAGCACAAACATTTGTCAATTAGAGAATTGATTAGTGTCTGTCCCTACGGCTTAGTCACAGTCACGGTGCTGTCAGTCTACTTGGGCAACATTTCTCTCCTTTGCTGCAAAAACATGAGCTGCATCAAGCCAAATGATAACGCGAACAGAGCAGCACTCTTCTTGATAGATGCAGTCCTCAAAGTGTTTTTGCTGTTAATGAAGCTCCAAATGCCGGGTTTGTTTCTTCTTGTGACAAAGGAGTGTATGATGTGAGATCAAATTTTGCTGCTGCATCATCCACAACGTTGCCGTCGCTTTTTCATGAATACTTGTGTCTATGAAATCACTTGCGCAACAATTTTTTTTTATATATCAAATGTTTCTAGTTGCGAATTGACAAAAATATAACAGAAAAAGTGTGTGCATTAACAACAGGCCTGTAATGTCAGAAGGCTGCCTGAAAATGTATATTTGTCTACGTAATTTCATAAAAGGCCTTCTTTGTCAATAAACACAGGCATTTAAAACTGCACCAATTCAATTTCTTGAAAAGTAATATTGGAAATAAATAACTACATTAGATATGATAAAAGTCACTCGTAATGAAAACCCAACACAAAACTATGACCCAACTCTGCAGTTCCACATGGAGCGTTTTAACACCTTTCAGCTCAGTGTTTTGGTTTTAACACCTTTACTGTTTTGGCACTTGGAAGAAATTAGCAATAAGCTGCTGAAAATAGTGAAGCATTTAGTGCAGTTTCCCTATCACAATATATTGCACTTACAATGCATATTCTGACGCCCACAAATATGTCTCAGATAAATGCTGACGTTGGTCTTTTTTTTTTCTTACTAATGCATTCAACATATCTCTACAATGTGATGTTATCTTTGTGATCGTGCATTGAAATGTCTGAAAATGTTGTCACACTGTGGCCGTATCACCCTTCTCTGTGTCCTCTCTTCTTGCCCGCCTGGTGAACTTGGATCTCAGTTTTGCTTACAGTTACGTTCTGTCTGTCCTCTGGAAAGTGCACCGTCCTTCCAACACATTCCCAAAGCACGGTCTCTCTGGTGTCCGTCTCGCTCGCACACATCAATACGCCTCTACCTCTCGTCCTCACTCTGTTGTCTCTCCGCCTCTCTCGCCCGGCCACCCCTCTGGCGGCGGCTCATTTTTTTTGTTCAGCAGTAGTAGTGTGCTTCTGGCCTTTGTTGTGTCAAAGTGTTGCCAACTGTCTCCTCTCTCTCTCCAGGCCCCTGGCTATCTATTCCCTCGTCCACCCACGGTGTCCCTCTTACTCTTGTTGTCTCTCTCTCTCTCTTTTTGATCCTTTCTGTCATCCTCAGTCTTCTTTTTTTTCCTCCCCCTGCTCTCCCTCCACTGTACTTTAATTTTTCTAGTGCTCTTCATTCTTTCCTCTCATCTCGTCTTCTGACTCCCTTTCCTTTTCTTCTCCAGCCTGAACACAAATGCATTTTAATATTAAGGGACCGCCGACAACAAAATGTGACATGTGCGTGCGTCGAGGCACGGGTGTAAGTCACTGACTATTTTAAGTTATTTATTGGTTTTGTTTGTAGTCTTGAAATAACACTTGGGGGATGTAAAGATCACAGGACATCACATCGTGAGAGACATTAATAAGACATAAAGAGACATTAAAGACGGCACAAAACACGCACCATCGCACCATCATCAGGGGACTGATGCAGGTGTCTATCAGCCTGTTGGTCTCCACTCTCTTAACAGTGGATGTCAGAAATACTTTAACATTTTGCATCAAACTTGTAGCCCACACGTCTCTGTCCTAAAGGTGGCAGATTGTAAATATCAGTTGTCAAAGCGGGTGTATTGTTTCTGAAGTGTGGAAAGGTCAATGTATGTTGGAATATACTGAGAAAAGTCAGATTGTCACACTTATCAATCTGCTGATCTGAAAGCTGTCTGCCATGAAAAGGATCATGCACCATAACTGTTAAAGCAGGGTGAATAAAATTAGCACATGTGGGCATTTAGTGAACCTTTCAGTTTTAGACACTTTATGTACAGAAGTGTTGCTTTTAGTGTAAAATATAATATACACATCTGCATTTCAGTGATCCATGAGAAATACATAGATCAATAACAAAAAATAATCATCAACGTACAAAGGAATGAATAAACAAATCTGACAAGCTCAAAACTCATTTCTCTCCGTGCTTTGCTGTGTCATTCTGTGTACAGTATTACTGTCATCACACTCTTGTCCTCCGCCCGTTAGTCAATAATCCCCTCCTTTCTTCCTTCACAGCCTTTTAGTTGCGAGAGCCTGAGTCAGTTTAGTGCAAATCAGCGATTCACTGAGCCGACATGAACCCTCCGCTCTAAAATAACTGTAATTTTAGGTGACAGATTCGGGATGCCTGCCTCTCCGTGGCGCTCTCCGCTGTTTGCACCGACTGTTCGGGCCAGTGGGACTGATTGTATCGTCCGCACTCGGCTGAACCCCGCCGCCCTGCTAAGACTCCGGTTTAGCTGTGGGACCTATACTGTACTTGAAGAGGAAGCCCTTTCTCACTTAAAATCACACTTTATTGATGCCCAAGGGAGGAAACTCAAGTGTTAGTGCACATGCTCGTACAGCCAGGGTCAATGTGAAACTGCTTTGAAAATCATGAATGACAGCTGGAGTAGGAATATTGTTCATGTTAGTACAATATAAAAAGATTGACCTTCTCCGTCCATTTGAATAAGACAAAAAAAAAAAATGGTGATTAAGAATTCACACTTTCTTCGTATAAATTCTTACAACAATGGATGAATATAATTTTCTTTATATTTCATTATCATTGAATTACATCTAGCTGGTATGAAATTCATTTTGTTCATCCAGGTCCACTTTATCATTAATTATGTTTTACAAGTTTACAAGCTAAGGGATAAACACCCAAAGTACAAAATATCCGTAGCAGCTTTCTGAAATTGATTCGCAGCCTCTTCCACATCTCAGCTGGTTTCGACCTTAAATATCTACTTCGTTTCCTCATCTAATTAGTGTATGATGAGGACTTTTGATTGGGCTAAACTGTGAGGATGTTGAAGCTGTTTTTGCTATATTGTACCTATATTATACCATTATCGTCTGATATCAGTTCATTAAGTCACATAGATGGATTTATCTTGATAAGTTCTTCATATATCAGTTTCATGAAGTAAATCACCCATAAAGATAAACACAGATGAGCCTTGCTTGTATTTCTCATCACAACCCAAGTGTCTGTCCTTGTTTCCCCTCCCGAGATGACCCCTGCTCCTCAAGACACAAGACAGCCATCTTTTTCACAGTGCTTTGGCTGATTTGGAGTCTTGCATTCTTCATTTAGCAGATTCTGTATCTGTGAGTTCTTTTTCATCTCTCAGGAAGCTTTATTTATTGATTTCAAGATGATGTGGTCATTTTTGGTCCGCCTCATCGTGCTTTGGATAAAAACAGTTTCTGCTAAGTGTATTAGAGCTCCATGCACTGACCCCTCAGAAAGCTTGAGTCTAACCACGATCTGAGAAAACCCTCTTTGTTTAGATTAACACTTTGATCCAAAGGTCAAAGTGCACTTACACTTGGTTCTGATTGGCTGCTTAGTAAGCCAATCATATTTTTAACAGGTGAACACTGCAAGGTGAGTTACTTGAACGAGTCTCTGACGAGTAGATCAAATCCAACTGGGTGTAATCTGAACACGTGATTCAATGGAAGAGATACAGAGAAATATGACCTTTTGTACAAAGGTTGGTTCATGCCACAAATTTGCTTAGATTTGAATGCTGACCCCAAAACTTTGCAGACTCTTAAATGTGTCTTCTGCATTTTATATGTCACAACGTCTATGTTTCTATATGTTTCTGATTCCTCAAACTTTCTGATTATTTACAAGTTTATGTGAAAAAGTTTGATATTTTCAAGGTGGTCTCAGACTTTTGGACCCCAGTGTACATGTTGTTCAGTGATTATTTGAAAGTTATATCATCATTGGTGTAACAATTTCAGACATTTACCTTTTAAAGAGGACGCGACACTTGGTTCTGTTCAGTGAGAGAGAACTTTCATACCAAGCAAAGCTGAACTGATTCAGGCTGTTTAACTGATCTTGGTCTGGGTCATTTTGCAGTGTGACAATAGTCTGATGTTAAATGAGCATCAGTTTCAAGGACAATTTAAAAATTCTGCTGCGCTTCATTAAAATTCAAAATCACAAAACATAACACCACTTAAAAGAAAAAACACTCCGCATGCATGAACTCTGAGTCATTCCGGTTGGAGCGCAATGTTTGGCTTGTGGTAATGAACAATCAAGAGTCTGCAATATGTATCTCTTTCACCAAAAACCTCTCTCTTCCTATGTGTAATGAAGTCTCTTGCAGCAAATATTTGCATTTGACATACATCTCCTATTCTGCAGCAAACATTTGACAACACTGCAAAGTTCACTGGAAGTTTATTTCAAACTAATTTGCAATACTTTCAATTTCAGCAATTTATGCCAGAAGCTGCATTATTAAGGTCTCTCATTTCCTTTCTGCTTCCTATCCCCTCCTCTCCTCTGCCTCTTGTTCTTGCCAACCAGTATTCTCTGTTGAGCAACCTAACAAACCAGCCCTCAAACACACACTGCTTATACTGACAGCGGATAAAAGTGGCTCACCTGCAGAGTTTGAATGAACCACGTTGGGAAACACAAATATCTGCAAGGCACATACGCTGGAGGAATGAAAGGAGGAAGCGTGTGATGACATGAAAAGCTCTTCATATGTGTATCTATGTGCATATGTGTGTGTTGTGTGCTGTTACTGTCTCTGATTGCTTTTCAGTGTCTCTCTGTTAAATGAAGAGCTGTGCCTAAAAACAGAGTAACAAACATAAAACTGACCTTTCTCAAACTCCTCTCACTCCTGATTTCTCTCTTTGCTTTTTCACACACGGCCAAATTAAAAGTCTGAAAAATGGGCTGTATGATAATAACTTTGAAAAGACAGATAAAACCTTTTGTAGCAAGCTCAACAAAAAAAAACCAAACACATAATGATAAGTCAGTAACAACTTTAATTTTTCTCTTTGAGCTCGCTGAAACACAATCATTATAAGCACCACAACACACAAAGTAAATACAATAACTTCTCTTTTCATTTTTAAAATGTCTTTACTACATTGTCCTCAAGAGTGCTCCCTTTAATGAATCATGTTCATGGATTCCAGCTTTTACTTCTTTTTCTTTGAACATCATGCTTTTAAATGTATACAACCTGGGATCGACCGCAATAACCTGGAAAAAGGCTAGCCGTTAATCAACAAAGTAAATGACTGTGTAAAATCAGGGTTAGACCTTTTTTGTCTTCGACCCCATTATTTCCCTGACTCTTACTGTAGCACATCCTTCTCCTGTTTTGTCTTTCCTGTTCTGCCGTTCATCCAATTAACTCCCTCTTTCTCTCAGCCCTTTGTTTTTCTTCTCCTCATCTCGTTCCCTCATTCCTCCTTTCTCTCTCTCATTATTGTCCACTCTTGTTGTCTCTCTCTCTCTCTCTCTCTCTCCACTCTCCCCCCCAAAGCTAAATCCAAGTGCCAGGATGCATTTGTATGGCCTAATTTGTGTGTGTATCTGTGTACTTTAGCCTGTACGTGTGTGGTTTGCATATTCACATGCAGGGTTCGACCTTGTGCAACCAACTGTATCAGAGCTTCTCTTTATTTTCCCACAGGTGTATAGTGTGTGTGTGTGTGTGTGTGTGTGTCCATGCTACGTGCAGCATTTGTCCTTGTGCATTCAAGCAGATCAGCACTTGTCATAATTTTTCACAGGTGTGTGTGTATGTGTATGTCTGTATGTCTTTGTGCTTGTGCATTGTGTGTGTGTGTGTGTGTGTGTGTGTGTGTGTGTGTGTGTGTGTGTGTGTGTGTGTGTGTGCGTTTAAGCCAACAGGGCCACCTGCAGGTGCAGTCTATTCAATTTAGCAGGTTTGGGAGAAGAGCAGGTCACCAGTCAGACATTGTTTAGTCAACACACACCGCGCTCACACAGATACACACAAACCCCAATACAAACAGTAACTGGAGAACAACTGGATCCACCTGTATGGAAAGAAGAGATAATAACTCGCCGTATGATTCAGCCGCTTCACTCTTTACCAGGATACTTTCCTTTTTTCACTTGTGGCATGATATGGTGGACTTTTTTTTCTTTACATGCTTTGTTGGACAGACCCCCTTGTGTGTAAAGTGTTTTAATCTGCCATTCCTGTTATGGCCACTAGAGGCTGGTTCCTTCAAAACTCAACAACTTATTTACTACTTATTTACAGCAGTTTCCTTGTAAATGACAGCACTGCTGAAGCGTCCATGAAGTGTCATTGAAAAGATTAGGGCTTACAGGTATGTTTGGGAGGAGTGTTTGTTTGACAGGAGTCTGAACCATGATTGCTCTTGATCATTTCTCATTAGGACATCAAAGCTTTTATGGCTCTACTAATGCTTAAAGTCCAGGTTAGAAAATATTCCCTTAAGATCCTGTGGGTTAGCATACACTCTGCATACATCCATGGTCAAATTTTGTCCTTACACTTGACATTGATAGTGTGTTTGCATTTTGTTACCATTGTAGCTTTTCTTATTCTATTATATTCAAAGGGCTTCTCTGTCCATTTTCACTTTCATTGAGGTGGCTCACAAGAGCGGCCCTGCAATCCTACCTGATTCACAAGAGACAGTTTCAAAATTAAAAAAAAGAAAAAAGAATGATCACGATCTAAGCAGTAGAAGCTGAGATATCCGTTCTGTGTAATGGGTCAAGCTTTTGGATCTTTTTATCCAATAATGCATCTCAATCTCCCCCCTGCTTCATAAATGCTAATTCTTTCCAAATCCCACATCCCCGGTTTGTAATGTTTTAGAAAGCTCCCTCCAGAGCCGCAGAAGCATCATACAGCTGTTTCCACAGACTGAGAAATGCTCCAAATAACACGTAAACAGATCTTCATGTGTAAAAATTGGTGAAGTTTGCCCTTAACCGAGAAAACAGCTTGGAATTAACAACCTCTTGTACAGAAGTGTCCTCTCATCTTAAGCTGCTGCTGAAGTGTCCGTGAGCAAGACTCTGAATCCCCTCCAGTTTGCAGGAGTTAGTGCAGAGTGAAAGAGTTTGGAGAAAAGTGTGTGTGTGTGTTTTGAAGTGCCATTAAATTTGATGAGAGATAGATGTGAAACTGTCTGCCGGGCCCAGTCTTGTAAATAAGAATTTAAGTGACCCTTCTGGTCAAGTAAAGCTAAAAGTGAAAGCTGAGCAAAATATGCTTGTGATTGAATTTCAGTGTGTGTGTGTGTGTGTGTGTGTGCGTGTGTGTGCATTTGTTGTACCAGAAGCTGATGTAATCTGAGGAAGTTGTGGGTGTGTGTGTAGGCATCCAGCTCTTCTGCAAAGCAAGACAAAAAAGTGTGTTTCACCCTGTTTATGTTTGGAACAGTTTAGTCAAGCTCTTGAGTGTTTTCTCTTTTAGTTTGCTTCAATTGATGGGTGAGGGAAAAAAAAAAACAACCCATGGGAGCATCGAACACCCACTGCAGAGGCCACGTGAAAATGTGAGCCTCGGCCCTCGATGAAGTGAACTTGGCTCGATTCAGTAGACGTATCTGGGGTTCACCTGAGGGCTGTGGTTTCAATTTGTTTTCTTTTTTTTTTTTTGGTTTTACTTGGTGTAAACACGGAGAATAAAAGACATCCATCACGCTCAGCTAAAGTTTCAGATGTTGACTCTCTTCTCTGCCGTACTCTTTTACAATAACCTCACAAACTGTTAAGTCACCAGCTGCCAACATATCAATTACAACAATATGCAACACATTGATATGTTTTTTTTAAAGATAGAATTTCAATTTGAGTTACTCTATAAACCTCAAACTGAACAATTCAACTCGCTGTATTTTTTTTTTCTACGCATCCTATTTTCCATCAAGCGTTTACATCCGTTGTTTTATTGCAGAGGAAATCAGAGGGCAAGAGAGCAACGAAGAACAAGAATCAAAGACACAAAGGAATGGATGGAAAATGAGAGGGAGAGGGAAAAAAAGTCAAGTGGAGCTGCTCTCGTTCCCGTGCTGTATTGTTTTCCCCTAGAAAATCCTGAGAGAGGGCATATCTTGCTTTTAGATTAATGAATCTGCATCCAAATCTCCCAGGGAAAGCTCTATAAAAAACAATTCAACAATTATTTCTCTCCTCCCTTCCGTCTTTTCAGAGAAGCACTCACACACGCACACACGCACACACACACACACACACACACACACACACACACACACACACACACACACACACTCAAACACACACAGACACAGTTATTGACCAGCTTCACCTTGCCTTTCTCTCCTCCTCGCTCTTGCTCGCTCATGCAGAAAAACCGGCATAACCCAAGAGGTGCGCCGCTGAAAAGCCTTGCAGGAATTTTAAAAGACACTTTTAAAGATAGTCCTGGGCTGCTTCTGCTGGCGGAGGACATGTATCTTCTAAATTTACTTTGTCACAGAGTTTTCAGGTCAAGCGCTATCACAATTTGAAACCAGGTTACCGAGAGGAATAAGGTTAACGTGGGACATCGGTGAAGGTGTAGGACATGATCTGAAAACAACCTGCTTACTGTAATTCCAGCATTTTTTTTTTTCACTAACCTGCTTCCAAAACACCTTTATTGTTCTGAGGAAACGACAGAAGTGTAAATACTCCTATAGGTACAGGAAAATATCTTCTCATCCCTTACTCACATGTAAACACGCTTATTCTTTCTTCTTGTCTCTCTTAGGGGAAAAAACAAAATCTGAGATCAATAAAATATTTCAATGTGGAACTGGGAGGTAAAGCTCCATATAAGACAAACTAGAGGATGAATTGATTCATCTAATTCCATCTCATCCCCTCTCTCTCATTTTTTTCTCTCTCCCCCTCGCACAGATTTAGTTTATCTCATCCTCAATCTGTTTCTTTGTATTTTTTTGGTGTTTGCTCCGTCTCTGTTCTCTCCGAAACTCAGAGACTTTCAGCTCATAGCCCGTGGGGTGTGGAGCACTGAAATGGTGACTGGGAAGTTGAAGAAGACAATCTAAGAGAAAAGTGAAATGCGTTTGGTGCTGTGAAGCTGCAGAGAGATGCCGTTCGCTGAATACAAAAAGGACACGTGCTTGATGTGGAGTTGTTTTTTGTGGCGTTTGAAACATTAAAAATCCTTCTTCTTTTTCCCCCTCCTTTTCACATAAAAAAAGTAATAGCTCTTGACTGATCTCATCAGTCTTCAGAAATATAACTTCCCATATATTTGGCATATTAGGACCATGTGGCTTTGTAATTATGAGTGTGTAAATATCTGCAGATCCTGTCAACCATATGGTGAAAATGTTAAATGACATCTGGCCGCCTGCCCCACATCCAGTAGCAGCATTTATGTTACATTAGATTTTCTGACTTAGTTATTAGTCTTCTTGTTGTTACAGTCTGTCGCAGCTAAAAAACTCCTGTTTGTTCTGCTCAGACCAAACTGCCAATTACTTTTCTTCTATGTCTTCTTTTTCTTGTTTTGTCCCTGAAATTGAACTGAGGATTGAGACGTCAGCTGTGTACCTTCAAAATTTTTGAGAAATTTCCCATCATGCTCCAGTCTGTAGCACTCAATTAATTATTTCTGATGTCGTTAATTATATTGTTGCTTTTAAATGAAGAGACTTTCTTTATTGAATCAGCTTCTACTGATCTAAGGGGAAAACACATTCAATCCAGGAGTACACATTTAAGCACATTTACACTAAGTTCTACAGTATTATTATTATGTTGGTATATAGTAATTTTAGAATTTATAATCTATTGTATTTTATGTGCATTTGAAAACCATGGTTTGCTGAGTTTTGAAAAGTGCTTGATGAACAGTTTCTTGACTTGTGTGTGTGTGGAACAACTGTCTTCACATCACATCACTGCAGCAAGTCTTTCCTCTAGCAAAGATATTCTGAAATTGCATAAAAATGGAAGAGGGAAAGAATATATAATTAGTATTTTGGATACTGCGCAGTACATTTTCAAGGCACCAACTTTACAGCCCTCTAACAATCCCTCTGATCTTATTACATGGTCTGTTGTTTAATGGAACCCCCGCTGAGTCTTTGGGGCATTTTAACATGAGAATAATCTATTCAGCGCAGGTATTTGACTTTTGTCTTTTGAGGTTCTTTGATATTATTATGTAATTGTCTTCACACTCGAGGCGAGTTTAGATAAGCTTAGAATTGGAGTGCTCACACAGCCTCACCTGCTGGGATGAATATGTGCTCAGTTTTCAGTTGATTTAGTGCAGCCTGTGTGTCTCGGTCCTCAGCTGAGACAAAATGAGGTGAAATTCATTTTAGGGAATGTTACCCATGCAGCAAGTTGAAGACAGCTGGCAACTGTCTCAGGCAATGTCAACAGAGAAAATATCAAATTGGACATAGTGAGTTGTGAGAAGAAGAAAACAACATAATGAAATAGTAGAGTTAGGCATGATACCTGACAAGCAAAGCTCAAATGACATTTTTTTTTTCTTGGACATTTAACATAAAACAGTTTATTAGTTGTCTTCATTAATATAAATGTGGAGGGCAAAATAATAGGAACTCCTGAAATTATAAAATTCTGTACAACACCATAATTCATTAGAACTACAGGACCATAAATTTGATCCAACACCTCTTGAAAACAGTCTTTAATAATGTGTGATTCCAGGGCTGCTGTATTGGACTGTATTACTGTGGGTTGTGTATAGTGACACTTGAAGTACACTTGTATATGAATATGTTTTACATGGGCAGAGACAAAAAAAGAAGTCACATGCTAAAAGTAATCAGTTACCCACTTTTACAGTTTTCAACAAATAAAGCTTGAAAAAAAAATGCTAAAATAAACCTTTGCACTGAGCCGAGTGTGCAGCTGTTTTCCATGTCAGCCCACATGCCAGTGAACATTTATACAGTAATTACTTATCGAAAGGCAGGCGCTAGATTGGACATCATGGGTCATTAAGGGAGCACGCCGGTCTCTTGTTTAGGAGAAAATGAACACAAATAAATATAGAGAAAAACACTGAGCTACAGTTGCTCTCTCTGGGATTAAAGATATTGGAACAAGCGTGGTGATTTCATTAGGAAAAGCATACAGATGTGGACTATTCTGGGTCAGTCCACGCTGGTTAGACCCCTTCAGAGTTCAGCTACGCTAACTGGCTTTCAGTGATATCAGTCTATTTTATGCCCGGGTGATGCAATTTAGATAGCAGCTGAAAGTACACAGAGTAATCTACACAGCCAACTTCAGGAGAGTCCAGCAGTATCCAACACAAACAGACAGACCCTGCAATGGATTACACACGGTGGAAATAAATCAATAGAGTCGTGAATGTCACCGAGGTCCACCTGCACAAAAGTACGAAATGGTGCAGCCGTCAGCTTCCAACTCTTTGTCTAAATGAGCATTAATACAGGAGGAGCACATCAAAAATGTGCCCATGAGGCTGTGTGAGTTTTTGCATGCAAGGCAGAAACGGCCTTCCTCTATTCAGCCTTCTAACCCTAACATCACAAGCATTGATTCAAAGTAACTGAGTGAGGAATAAAACTCCATGTTAGCACAGACGCAGCTGCTGAGCTAAACATGTCACGACGATGCCGCTGTGCTGTCGTCGTCCAGTTAACACATTATCGAATTTGCACATTCTGCCACCGCCTCCTCTTTGTATGTATGTGAGTATATCCTACAATCGCATTATTATTCCAAGCCCAAACTGCTGATGAAGCTGTGTGTGTGTGTATGTGTATGTGTTCACGAAGCTTCATGAAGACTTCTTCCATACACCGAGCAATAATATCGCCGGCTTAATGGACCTCTCGGGACTCGCTAACAACATGCAGCAATGCGCGTTGTGATTACTCTTCATGATAGCTCTAATGAAGCTCCTCTGCTGATTCGCAGATTTCAGGGTCAGCGTGATTTGTGTGTGTTTGCGCATGTGTGTGTGTGTGTTTGACTGCATCTTTGAATTCTGCTAAAAAGGGAGCCATGATCTGGACAGGCAATTAAAACAACAAAAGCCCCATAGAATACGTTTACTGTACCTTATAGGATTTCTTTTTTTTTTCTTTAAGTATTCTTATTTTAACAAAAAAGGATTCCACTGAGGCTGGAGACAGCCTTGCGTGAGAATAAATGAATACAGAGTAGTCAGAAAGATAAAAATACATCACAATAAGAGAACAATATTTTACAGCAGAGTAGTTGGAATGAGGCTCACAGTGAAGATGATACTTAAAATTTCAGGGCCATGAGTAGTTGAGACATATATAACTCCTGGACAACAGAGCAAACTATGATGAACTGAGACTGAAATATTGCAGCAGTGACTTTTAGAAGTGGTAGTTTTCAATATTGTACTTTTAGTTATTTTTCCCCTGAGATTGAGATTTAAATATTTTGTAAGTGGTGAAAGAATGAGTATGAACATATGATGTGTGTGTGAGTCATAGATTTTACTATGACCTAACTTCAAAGCATTAACAAGTTACAGCGAAAATGATAGTTAAAATAAGAAATGTACAAAACTTCAACTGATTTTTTTACATTTTCTTTAAAGCTCTTTTTGGGGTGATTTTGATTCTACACACCTGTCAATAAGACTTTATGGTGAGCAAGAACTTGGACCATTTGTATGGTCATTGTGCTAAATTGTGGATGTAGATGTAGAGTATCTGACTAAAATTTATGGATGTTAGTCAGAGACATGAAGTACTTCAAATGTAGTGATAATACTGCTGCCCAGAGCAAGTAATACTTTAACATGCACCATTTCCTTCTCTAAAAAGATCTTCTCTAAGACTTTGTTGCTCAAAATCTTGCCTCTATTTCACAGTTGTCTTATCACTTCTGTCTGTTATTTTACTTTCTGCCGTCTTTAAAATGTACCACTCTCTCTCTTACTGATGACCTAGATTTCAGGCCACCATGTTCTGCTGCAGTCCCTCTCTCCTGACACACACACATTCGCACAAAATGACACATCAACTCACCTAGTATACATGTTTTATTAATCGCAGAGCTGAGTTAAGGTTGATGCAACAAACGGACCTCGTGAACACAGCAAGAACTTAAAACACTTCAATACGCCCGCTGCTATACACTAACACACTCTATATGCATGCAGCTGCACACACCCCTCTACATGCATATAGCCACATCAATAACTTAAGTGTCTTGGAGCCATTAAAATATCTCTCAGCAGATTACAGCAGACCTACTTTTTCCCACCATCAGCATATTTCACTCACTACTGTAACTGCTGGAGAGTATGACTTTATGTGTGTGTGTGTGTGTGTGTGTGTGTGTGTGTGTGTGTGTGTGTGCATGTTTAAATTTTTGTGATGCTTTCATGGATTAAGCAGAATATAGCAAGTCAAATCATAAGTACATGGAATAACAAACAAGCTCAAGATCTCTTTAATTACATCTCCATTGAATATACAGCAATTTCTGACATTTTCAGAGTGTCAGAAGCAAGTTTAAATGATTAATGGATATGAAGTCAGCCATTCTGTTTCATTTATTTTAATGCAGGCAACTAGTAGAGAATGTGTTTCACTTCATGACAAGCAAGCAAGTTTTTTTTTTCAAATGAGTGAAACAGCGCCCCCTGGGTTGCAACAGCCGATAAAGGTCAGTCAATCAAAGATGGCGCTCTAAAAGACAAACAATAATAGAGAGGGGATTGCATTCATTATTCCTGAATTAAATGTCATGTCCAAAAAAAGAGTTAATAATAATCTACTCTGTGTTTACTGCCTTTGAGTTGAACTGAAAGTGTAAAACTGAGAAAAGCTCTAACAGGATCAGACTCAAGCAGTGCGTGAGTATCGTATCAAGAATATGAAATCAAAGGCCAGACAAGACGTGGTAATAGAAATAATTCATACTATTTACAGGATAAAGAAGGCAGGAGTAATACTGCAGCCAAAAAGTCAGAAATAGATATAATAATAAACTACAGTAAAGCAGAAGTCAAAAATATGATCAAGATAAAAATGGTTAAAAAATGGCAGGAAGAATGGGATAGAGGAACTAAAGGTCGACAATTCTACAGGACAGAGAAAACAGTAGGAAAAATGAGGGAAATGAGGAGGTCATAAAAGGTAGAAGACATTTTTTCAACAATGAGATTTGATCACACTGAACAGTACAATAAAGATAATGGGTTAAAATGTGACCGTTTATTGTTAGTTGTGTAGCATAAACGAGATGGTAGAGCAGGTAGTGATGTATTGTCCTCGGTATAAACAGGAACGGCAGGTTCTTAAGAATAGCCCAGAAAAAGAATGCATCCAATTTGAGATTAAGGATATTTTACAATTAAATCCAGGAGGTGTGGGACATAAGTCAGTGTTAGTTTTTTATTGAGAAAACTGAGGTTAGGCAGAAGAATATAAAGAAGATACTGTCCTATACACACTTCTATTCAGAAGGTGGCGATGGTGCACCTAAAAGCTGTTTGCCAACCACCAATAAAAGAAGAAGAAGAAGAAGAAGAAGCAGAAGAAGAAGAAGAAGAAGAAGAAGAAGAAGATGATGATGATGAAGATGAAGAAGAAGAAGAAGAAGGAGCAGGAGCTAGATGGCCTGCAGTTGAAGCTCACCTGTGCAGAGGTAGCAGGTGAAGTCGACATCTAATAAAGTTTCAAATAACCAGGAGTTACATGTGTTTGCTGTCATGATACTGGATCATAAGTTTGGACAGATCTCTGGGAGACGAACCTGAAGTAAACTCAGAAGCCAGTCGCAGTCTGAACTCACAAAGAGACAGTATTTGTTCCTGGCCCATGTGCTTCTGTAAGACCAGTCAACAAGCGGCGATGAAGATGAAGAGTCTACAAAGAAAGAAAATGACCAACGTGGAGAGAAGTGCAGTGTAAAGATGTGGACATGGTCGACTTCGTCTCCATGACAGACCAGAGGCCTGGGCTTCAAACTGTGAGTCAGACACAATCTCTTCCTCTCTTGCGTGTTTGCTGGCTGGTTCCTGTCATGTTTTAAATGGCCTCTCTGTGTGTGGATTGAACTCTCTGCGCCGTGCTCGCTGATTTGATGAAGGTTAATGTTATTCAGTGCACTTTACCTTGTTTATCTGGATGATCAAACTGTTGTGTTGCAGCGGGCTGTCTGCATAATTTCCCCCGGTTTGACGTGCGCTGGTTGTTCACTCACCTGTTGGCAGCTTTGTGAATGAGCCTGTGCGGAAGCTTTGCTGCGTTGCTTGTGAAGATTGTCTGTTGTGTATGAGGAGCTGTCGGCTCTGATGAGAATGCTGTAGATTATTGAAGCTGTGGATAAGATGCACTGATGCCTTTTGTTCATCTGCTGTTCAGTCTTTTCAACGCCGATCTTTATCTGTGTCAAAACAAAACTGTGTGGTATTTTGGGGAAGAGGCATGTGCGAGTCATGCCTCTATGATATGTGCATTGTTTTTTTTAATGTTGTCTAAATGTCAAATGTATAATCTGCTGATGAAATGTCTTGCTTTTGTCCTTTACCACAAATTTCTGATGTACTAATATGAATGTGCTGCTTTGCTGGTGACTGTGCACCTGAATTCATTAGATGACTTGACTTGACCTCCACTGCTTTGTTTCCAAGTTAACTTAACTGCTATTGCATCCATAAAAAAAAGTAAGTTCATTCTTTTGTTTTTCACATGTTGGTTTAACTTCTTATGGGTGCATCTGTGCATTTTACTCTCTGCCTACATGTGTGCTCATCAGTGCAATTGCGTCTGCGTGTTCATGTGCGTACGCTCCACTCCGCTGGATAATCCCATTGTGCAGATGAATCTCGATCTTGTCTTGTAAATCTGCTGCTTCGGGCTATGTTAGTGCGTGCACTTGTTTGTGTCTGTGTTTCGTGAACGCAGCTGTTTGTGCGTCAATGTGTACGTGAATGTGTGAAACGTGGTTGGGTCAGCCAGCTTTTGAGGAGGGAGCATGTGACCTGACACACGAGATAATGGGCCTCATACAAAAACTGAGGAAATGCAGTGAAAAGATGTGATCTTAAGATATTATTATTAACACGTAAAAGGGGAAAGTGTTGCACTTTTCAGTATTTTCAATTACATTTTTAAGTGTTTTGCACCAAAGTAAACACACAAATAGAGACAGATTAGTGAGTAAAGTCAGTGGTGCAGTGGAGACAACTGTAAAACAATGTCTGAAAATATAAGGAATATAACGAAACTGATTCCAGAAAAGCCTTTGTGGTGGTTTATGTAGCATTGGATTTCCTCTTATTAGCTCCTCATAACTGATGGAGGACTACATTGTCTGGCTGTGTAAGTCTAGTGGAGAGCCATAGTTCACATCCATCAGTGTAACCTTTCCAATTACGGCTGCGAAGCTCTCATCTGTGCCGCTTTGTTTGAATCCCGTCCTGTCCCATTAGGCATTACGCTCACGATATTATGTTAAAAAGGTCAAGTATCACAACTGCTTTTGATCATGTTACCCGCTCTGCATGAAAGGTTAGGAACATTTTTTTGAGCATCATGGGCTGTCAGGATTATAATGGCTGAGGAGCGTGGCGGTGGCATGGCATAACGCCTTGTGACAGCTGCTTCGAGTTCATTTAAGTAATACCCATAACAAAATGCAATATTCTTTATTTTATTTTTTTTTCTTCTGAACAAACTAGAAGGGTCTATTTAAATCCAATAATGTCACCATTCATTTCAGCTCATGGTTCAGACTGTGATAAAACCAGGAAGTCGTTCATTATGGAAGGAGAACTTCTACCCCACAGGGTGTTATTTTCATGTTGAACGTGTCGAACAGGTGTTTGTTGTGGGTGGATTGAAGTTATTAACTTGACTCTGCTGCTTCAGTATCGTGGTAATCTGTTGTGCGCCACAGTGATAGGAGAGGTGTGGTGGACAGTGTGGCTCCTGCTGCTCGTCATCCACCTGCTCAAATACTCTTGTGTTCCATAATGTTTTGGTCCCTTTATTTCACCAGAATATTTTTTTTTTTAATGTTTTGTGCATCGTTTATATACATGTTTCAACCAGCTGATGAGATCAGTCAAAAAAGGTTTACTTTTTTTAACATTAATGAATGATTCTTACCTGCTCTGTTATCCACGATACTTATTTGGCGACCTTTACTGACAGCCTTTCCTTTCCTCTGGTGACTCTCTGTCGCAGGTATCTGGTCCAACTGAGGTCTCTTATTGAGGTTACAGTTACTTTATGTCAGGGCTGCTCAGTACGTCGATCGCGATTGAAGATAGTATTGGTAGATCGCATGACATCATCCATCCTGTCACTTGATTGATATACAGGGCAGCCAGTCAGATGACAACTGAATTTTTCTGACTTTTAGGTCACCGCGCATGCGCTAAATACGGCGCTAAGTGCAGCAAAACTAACAAGCTAGTCAGTGAGTTACCTCCAATTTTGAGCCCTCGTTTTTTTTAACTAAAGAAAGCTTATGGTCATCAAAAATGAGTGGGGGAGCTGGACCAAATAAGAAGACAAAAACGTATCACTTTTATACAAAATGGAAGGTGGACTTTTTTTTGTGTCTGTAGCTCAGCTGTGCAGCTCCACATATCCACTCAGGAAAGGTCTTATTTTGAAGAAAAAATACAAAAGAAATCTCCAGGTTTATTTCCACGAAAATACAAAGAAAATAGCTGGCTAACACACTTGTTTCAACTAATTGCTAATAGAAGAGAGGTAAGAAAACCGTTCGCTCTCCAGCTCTCAAGCACTGACTGAGGACTGAATGCAAACAAGGAAATCTAGCGTCTCTAAGCGCTCTTAAAGGGGAAATACACCTTTTAACAACATATACAAAATCACATAAAAACATGAATTCCAATAGACTTTTAACCTTTTTAACCATTATATAAAGTTATAAATGAAAAAAATGAAATTATGAATTATTAAACTACTCTGTACTTATATTATTGAATTATGAATTTTCTTAACACATTTTAATATATGAACTGTATTTATAACCATAAACTGTACTTCTGCCTCTACATCATTTTTGTAGTGGGTAGATCATTTTGACGTGGTCATTTTATAAGTAGCTCGCATGCTGAAAAAGTGTGAGCACCCCTGCTTTATGTGCACTTGTCATTTTGAATAATTAGTCCACAGTTTGTGCTGTAAACCAACAGGTGGGTTAGAGACAGATTGCACTGTTTGCACAGTTCCATGAAAAACTGTTAAAACTTCTCTTTTGGGAGACACCTCCATCAGGACTGTTCCTTCCTGCCAGTCCTCCCCCGTTGTCTTTATCCAAAACACTGTGGCAACAGGTGCAGGCGTCGTCTTCTTTCCTCAACGAGTCTGGCCAAAGAGCTGCCTGGAGTCCTACATTTTTAATTACGGCACAGGTAGACGTGTGACTGCGATGACAGCGTGGTGTGATAGAGAGTGCGCGCGCCAGATTTTATAGTGGTGTTCCCAGAAACAAGACTGCTATTTTAAATATGTATCCGCCGATCATTACCAGGATCATATTTATGTTGCAGTAAAGAAGCAACTGCTTTGTTCCCAGATTGTCAGCAATCATTTCCAAACAGTCTATCTCAAACACTATAAGCAGACTGCATCTTAATTTTACCTTCCTCTTATTTAAGGCACTACGACTGCAGATGCTTTATTGTATTCATAATGGTGATGGCGAATATAATCGCACAGCATTTTGCACAGAAACCCATCCAAAATATGAATTCTCTTGGCAGTATATTGGCGCTGTCTGTATTCATATTTGAAACTCTGCGTGTCCCAGCAAACAATGAATCCTGGCCACGAAAATACCAAAAGTGAGTTTGGCACGGCCTGGGCGCGCTGGGCAGGGTGCACTCGACTGTGATCTGTGCAGCGCCGCGGGGCTCGTGAAAATAGATCCCTGTGTGTGTCTGTCATGTTTGGCATATACAGCTGTACCGGCTCAAGAGGGACTATTTTTAGAGTCCAACTTTCAGGAGATTTCCAAGAATTATTCTGAGATGCAGGATGCACAGGGGCAGAGTGATTTTAATGGCGCTGCTCTTCTGACTTGATTGTTGTGATAAAACGTGTAAGTGGGTTGAAAAGCACTTCGCCATGGGGGGATGCTGCTTTCCACCATATCTTACACATGAGGGGTCTTGCAATAGTAGGCGCCTGGTGCACAGTGATTTTCTCTTTGAATATAAAGTATATTTATTCCCCTTAATCCTTTATAGGGCACTCATTGAAATACTCTGAAATTCAAAAATTTAAATAACATAAAGCTTTATTTCTGTTTTTCACATTTTTTCACTCTTCTCACTAAACTGTGCAGACACTAACAAAAATAGTCACTTGCCCTGATAAAGGGTTAAATGTAAATAGCAAGCTTAAACTCTCATATTTTATCTTATAATAATGTTTCTTTATCTTCAGTCAGGAGCACATATTTAACTTTTTTGTCTTAGTCCATGTGGCTGTCCATTTTGAGGAATCATTTATCTGTCGCTAAATTCTGAATTTAATGTAATTTTATTTTGCGCACAGGAACCGATTTCATTACTTTTTAAGTCTGACACACTTTTATCTCTAAGGCTGTTGCCAAGTTCCGTGATCAGTAGTTTACAACTACCCGTCCAAGACGTTGTAAAAATCTAAGAGTGCTCCATATCCAGTGCCAATCTGCGGATATATAAAACACTTTTTTTATTGGCCAGAGGAAGCGATCGAGCTAGATGTTGAGCTGCACTGGCTGAAATATTTTTCACCTCTGGGTGATAAAAAACACTTTAGCTTACAGCAGATCTTTGGCCCTGAAATATTGCTTTCAGCATGTTTTTCAGCTGACATTTCTCTCGGATTTTGGTTGGAAATAAGTAAGTGATGAGTATTTTATTTTCTAGCTTGTGTTAATACTCTTTGAACTTGTGAAAAGTTCAGCGGTGAAAAGCAGAAAGAAACAGAAAAAAAAGCAAGAGGTGTCTCTGGTGGACACTGCAGCCGTGGTCTCCTATGAGCCCTTTGACATCTGGACTGCATCTGTCGAACGCTGTGTCATCTCTACGGTGCCGAAATGGAAAGCGAGATAAAATATCTAGTGGAGATCAAAGCGCAGATTCTGTCAACGCTGCGCTCTTAAAGGTCACGTCGCACATTGGTACATAATAGAATAAGATGTCATGGGGGGTGGAGTGAGATAGGGACAAAGATAGTGGGGAGAGAGTAATGGCGAAGTAAAAGAGAGAGGTGGGGGTTACAAAGGAGGTGGGGTGAGATAAGAGGAGGAAGGGTGGAGAGAACAAGGTGTAACACTGCAAAGATTAAGAACTGATTCTGAGAGTTTTTATATGCAGGAGACATGAAAGCTACCAGTTACATTTCACCACCACATGACCAAGTTCAGTCCTGCTGACAAACCAACAAACAGGCAAACGAATAGGACCAAAAATGCATCACGACAGAGGCCAGAACTTTAATTTCAGTGCGCCACAGAGCTGCGTTCACATAAATTGCCGCCTGGCTCTGCAGCCACATAATCCGTAACACATCACGTAATATCTCCTAAAAGTATGAAAACCTTGTAATTTTACAGCTCGCAGATGTTAGTGCGTCTGGCAAAAAAAAAAAAAAAACAGACCACAGGCTTGAAAATAAAGGACGGCCATCTCATCCAGCTGCCTGACACGAGCCTGTGGACGCCTCGGCGCTGGATACAATCGCTGCTCATCAGCTCCGACACACGCAAATCCAAATGCCAGGTCAGCCTGACATCGGCCTGTAATTTCCCCAGCTAACTGAGCCGAGCGCTCTCTCTGTTTCTTATCGTTCACGCTGGCGATATAACAGCCTGCTGAATGGATTATTGGCTTATCCTGGCAAAGAGTATAAAAAAAAATATGATATTCTGGGCAAAGAAAAATGCCTCAAGAAGATTGTGCTCTCAGTGTTTTACATGCAAGACAAGGAGTGCTGGTCTAAATGATGGGGGGAGTTAAGAGTTTGAAGTGGTTGTCACAGTCAAAGAATCAGCAACACATCGGAGAGTCTAGTAGTATATTTTATGTACTGTCCTAATCAGGAGATGGGGAAAAGAGAGGATGCAAGATATTCAGGAAAATAGAATAATTTGTTCACCAAAGTGTTTCAGAAGTTCAAAGACGAGGCTGGAGGGATCTGAGATGGTGAGATGAGAAGATTTCAGTTGATATTAATATCTTCCAATGCCCCAGTCGTCAATAATTGATGGTATTTAATGGGACCAATTCTTAAAAGACTGCTTTGCTGCCATTGGTTCAGAGCATATGATACTCATTCTCTAGTTTTCTATCATTATCTACATTAGGGGTGGTAAAAAGAAAAAAAATCACTTACTTCAATCAATTCACTTCTGGATTTCTAGATAGGAGAAGACAGGAGGGGACGGGTCAAATGAGCAGCGCACACAGCTTGAGAAGAGGTTTATTTAATTCAGCTAATGGTTGAGGAGGGGGGAAAAAAAGACGAGTACAACTGCACGCACTGTCATGCAAATGAGACGGACACTTCTGATCTGGCAGTCTTCTGGGCTGCCGTTCACAAAGTCCTCTGAGGCCAACGCTCGCTCCTACTGTAATTGGCCAGTCTGGTAGTCAATTCAAAGGATAATGGATTCTTTTCACTGCTGATTTTAATAAGTTCCCTCAATAAGATTTCTGAAAGCGAAGTTTAAAAAAAAAAAAAAAAACATGAAAGACGTGACAAGTTGAAGAAGAGTGTTAGGAGAGATTAAAAATAAAGTGCTGTCGATACAGAGAGAATTCTCGCTGTAGGTTCTAAGTTGTCATCCTCTCAATTTGTCACATGCCTTGTTACTCCATAACTTTTTCTGGGACATGACTAAGTCTGTGCTGCACGAATCTTAAAGCTTCAAGACTTGTCACTCATTCTTTCAATATATATGTATATTTTACTTTGGTTGAAGAAAAGCTCACTTGAGAATGCCATATGTTTGTCTCTAATGATCATCAAAGAGGCGACGTGTAGGCTTTCCTCAATCATACTCTGCGTGAACCTTGTGACAAAATCGCTACGGATGAAACGTCCTGAGGGAAATCTGATGTTCGCGGCTCGTTACAACATTAAATCGTTATAAAAAAGTAAGTGACAGTTTGGAGGAGGCTTGCGTCGTTGCGGTCTTGAGGCTGTGAAAATGCTCTTGAGTTTTGATGTAAGCAGGTTGTTTTTGAAAAGGGGCAGTTTGTTTCATTCTGTGATCACAGGCTGGATTCACACTCAAACACCAGCTTTGAAAGTTCTATGTGCTGTCATGCAAAAGCAGTTACAGAGCAATCAGTTCTGGGTCATACTCTTCCTCTGACGACCAGGTAGA
Organism: Centropyge bicolor; assembly: GCA_037975185.1. Lineage (NCBI taxonomy): Eukaryota > Metazoa > Chordata > Actinopteri > Pomacanthidae > Centropyge > Centropyge bicolor. The sequence continues at coordinate 2,220,978 of JBBMOC010000047.1, forward strand.
GCAGCGAAAGGACAGAGGCAAGAAAGAGCAGAAAAGAGTCTATGTCTTGAGGCCTTCTAATCAAATATGCCGCTATAGACTCATGGAAGATTTAACTGACTGTCTGACTGACGACCCCAGACTCCGGCTGCATGTGTTGATTATTTGATTCTGTCTTTCATGAAGGCAGCTGTCAGTCATGTGATACATTAGTGGTTCTGACTGAGTCCAGGTTCACATAGTTTAACCCTTTCACCTGTGCGGGCAGACACAGGTGGTGCTGCAGGCTTCATGACCACATGAATCTACAACCTGAATACCTATGTGAGGCTTCGGCTCATTGGTGCATTGAGCTAATTGTTAATGCTGGAATGGCAAGTGGCAGAAACCGGCTGAAATCCAAAAGCTCACCCCCTACTGTGATATTGCTCTACTGACTACAGACACAAGTTAACAGTCAAGTGCCATGTTGTATGATGGACAGGGTTAGCTCCTCACCCCCACTTTGACTGGACGCAAGTACGTAACTGTTTGACTGATATTTTGCACATTCACTGTTGCACTGACACTTTTGATTTTGATATAGCACATTCATGTTATTGTAAATATCATGTACATATCTTTTAATTATGATTTTATTCTCTATTTTTTTTGTAATTTCTTTCTTCTCTTACCTGTGCATATGACGATAAATGCTTTGACCTTTGACCTTAAGTTTAAGACGAGTCGACTGATCATTCCTTTAACATAGTGTCTGTAATACAGGCTCCCTCTGTACAGTATTTAAAAGATTCTGTATACATAGCAAAAAATGTTATATCAAGCTTGTCTCAAAATTGTCTGTACGTTGATTTCTGCCTCAGTTTTACTCTCTCATTGGGTGTAATGAACATTGCGGCCTCTAGGTGCTGCTAGCTACGCTTCAGGCTTTCAGTCTTGTTTGTTTGAGTCCTGACGGCTACAACTGAGCCGTCACACTAAACGAATTCCCTGACAGGAGCAGGCATGCATCTGCCCTTAGTTTACTGCAACTGGATATTAGTCTAAAACTCTGAAATAGCTTTAAATATCATCTAGTTTGAGGTCAGCGTCGGCCCGCCTCCGGCTCACCTCCATTTTTTTGCTGTTGGTACTTTCTGCATCTGCCAGTATGTGTCACAGTGGTTGATGCGGCTCCGTGTGTTGCCTCATTACTGTGAGCTGCAGGAGCCTCCCACTCCCTAAAGCTTCAGTCGTCTGTCTCATAACCCCGGCTGGCTGGGACACACAGTCAGTGAAAATGAAAGGAGCTAATAAGCCAGTTCAGACAGAACAAAGGAAATGAGTTAGTACCAGGCGATGTGCAGTTGCATGTACTGTACACACTGTATGTGTTTATGTGACCAGTGTGGCTGTGTTCGGTTGTGTGCAATGTAAGTCGTGGTCAGAACTTTAATTTAGCACCTGCCAAATGCAAACAAAACTTTACTTTGGGAACTTTTGGATAAGACTCCCTGATTTAGTTTCTGTACACAAATATATTCTCTATTCCCACCTGATATTTATATAACTGAACGAAATTAGTCAAGTCAAGCATATTGGTGAAGCTCCGAATCGGCCCCCGGGGGACTTGAAAATACCCATATTGCTAAACAATAAATGAAAACAAAAACAGCAGTCTCTCAAGAGAACAATAGGAGCTCTTATTAAAATATGATTACATAAAGACTGAGAGATTAAAGAAGAGTGCATCAATGCACATTTGGGCCCTGTCACTGCTGCTGTTATTTTCATTGCATAATACGACAGACTGAAGGATGGAGGAAGAGACAAACTTTTGAAGTATAGCAACCTGCTGGCCTAGATTTTCATTTAGACCAAACTAAGGATCAGTCCATAAGTTAAATCAATAACTTAGTCTAACATGTTATCAGCTTCTGGTGCCAACTGCTGGTTTCAAAATGTCGAAGAAAGTTCTTATAGCTTTTTGATGCAAATAAGTTTTTGAAGCCAAATTTTACACCAAATATGAAAAAAAGTAGTTCTACAATAAATTCATAATAAGCAACTTCACAATAAGTGCATTTATTTAATCTCTCTAGAGAGCCTTGACTTTACTGTCACCCTTCAGTGCTGATGTACTCAGAGAGTTGCTGTACTATCAACCAGCTTGAGGACTTTGCAGTAACACTGATGTCTTTTCTTAATTAGATACAAATGCAAAATGAAATAAATAACATCTTTCCCTAATGTCACTTTGAGTGATGTGCCACTCTGCCTTTCATAAATCACAGATAATAATGAACTTGTCTTTAGGTAGACAAAAAAACTCATTATTTTCAAAGGACTATTAAATATTAATTGTTTCAAAAGGTTACCAAACACAAATAATGGACTTCGAACAAAGCGCACGTGTCATTAAAGTCGAATGCGAATGAGGCTCGGCCGCGGCGAGAAAGCACCATTTCTGCCTTTTTGCGGTGCAAGTGTGGCTGATTTATGAGTCGATTTCACTCTATGGATTTGTATGAGTCAGAGTAATGTTGGGCTATGACTACTTTTTGCATGAACCTATTAATGTCAACACAGCGCTCCATAATCAGGTCATTAATCAGCATTGCTTTGCTTGAGAGTGCACTATCGATCAGGCCCCATGCGCGCCCCGCTAACAGATTTACCGACTGTATTTATAGCAGTATCTGTAGGTATAATTGCAATCAAGCGGCTATAATGAGTCAGGTTGACGAGCACATGCTATAATTTATCCATGAGCGCGGCAAAGCTGACACACTGCACCGCAGCTTGAGGCTCAGACAGACTCAGCCGAAAGTCTCATCAACTACATTTTTGGTGGAGGCGGTAAATAATATTAGCAGCTCTTTATGCGACGTAGTGTGACATATTCAGAGGATGTATTCTTAGCACGTCTTTTAAAACTAAGAGCCTGATATACAGCACCTGAGACACTTCAACATACGGTGCATCTGCATTTTAAAGTGATTCCATCTGACCCTGCAGAGTAACCAGAGGCCCAAGAAAACTAAGTCAATTTTCTTGGCAGTAAAGTCAGTGACTCACACTTACCTGCTACAAACATTGTTATCCCTCTTGGCTTAGCTGTTTGTGTCCCTGCTTAAAGGAAAGTGGCCGCGAGGCTTAAAGACACTCTGTTACAAGCAGGTTTTCTACAGCTCATTTCTCTACAGCACCAGAATGGCCTTACTTGTAGAGGAGTTATTTACCACCAAGAGATTACTCTGTAAGTGTATGTGGGTATAAGAAGTCCATAAAAACTTCAGTTTGTGCACTTCAATGCCACAAGCCCATCAGGCGCAAGTGGTTTGACACAATCGAGGTGAGCGTGTGTGTGATGAGTGAAACCACACCAACCTTGACCAAAGGTGATGTATTATTACAAACTTGTACCAAGAATCATAGAACAAACTATTTAATTCATGGCTTGACTTTATAGAAAAAGTCACAAAGCTGCTCTGCATTAACGATTAACAAGCTTCTCTGATGCATCCGACTCTTGTTTGGCTTCGTGCTCCTGCAGCGAATTTAACTTCTCTGCAATCCTACATTTACACTGAGGATAAAAATACAGAAGGATTGTTTTGAGAGAGAGACAGAGAGAGACATGCTCGACCCCGACCAGTCATACAGCAACCTGACAACCTTCATGACTTGCATGACATGTGATTTCTTTACTGCTCCACCTGGCAGCACCAACATTAAATATTTACGCGTGTAATCGAGGTTTTATGAGCAAAAGTGAACCTTGACCCGCTCATCGTCTCGGTGGTGAAGGTGGGTTTTGGTGTTTTTAGATGTGCAGCATGTATAAGAGGGAAAAGTTGCAGATGAGTAATTTTCAAATTGGTGTAATTCTCGACTTGAAATAAAACGTCATCCCTCATTCATTGTGCCATTTTCGCTGCTGCGTGCGACGGAGCACTCGGGTGCAGCTAAGGGTAAAAGTCACAACCTTTAAGTTACAAGTTGTTAAACTCGACAAGAGAAGGGAAACGAAAAAAAAATCTGAATTGCTAGACTTTTTGTCATGAGGCATCCCATATTCTGCGTTGGCTGTCTCCCACTGTGACTCACCACACAGGATAAAATGAGCACTTGTCATTCCCAATCCTAGTTCTTTAGCTGGATGTCCCATGTGTTTAGTTTAGGCCATTATAAAGCTGATATGCAGTCTCAGTTTCTCACAAAAAAAGCCTAAAGCCGTATAAAATGAGGACTTCAGATGATGCTGCAGTTTGTTTGTAAATTTTTTTTTCCGATTTTTATGACAATTTCATTGGTGATTAATTGCTTTCTGCGCTCGAGTCCTCGTCCGGGACGTCCAGATCATGATCAAACTGTTCGATATTTCTGTCAAAGGCCTTTGTAACACGAGCCGTCAAATGAGCCAAACTGTCACTCAGTGAAGCAGCCATACTCTAAGTTCATTCCGCTCATCTCTTTTTACCAGCTTTGTATTTTCTGACAGGCCACGAGTTAATGAAATGTGTGTTTTTTTAATAACTAATTATTCTCGGGAGGTGAGTAACACTGCAGCTGTAACCGACTCACTAATTTGCTCATTAGGCTGCTCATCCATAATTCAGCTCAGCTACATTATATACAGTATTTTTGGAAAATACATCTGTAGATCTTTTGATGTGTAAGGAACAAGGTTTCAGAACACATTTTGTTTTTACTGTCTCCGCTCAGGGGAAAAAAGCAGCCTATACAAGTTTCACTCGGGGGATAATTTGTCATCGACGTTGTGTTGTATAAAGTACGCGAGGATGTTTCATATAATTGCCGTGGCATTTAGGACGGGAACCTTATTATCTAGCCAATCATGTTCAGTAAAGTTCAAGCTATTCTTTTTTTTTTCAACTGAAGCTCAAAGAGTTTTGTCCTGTTTCGCAAAAACATTGTATCATCCGACGACAGATTTGGAAATCAGTCTTCAGATAGTCAGTTTTTGACTACCTGGATTGTTCATTTTAGTGATTTTCATAATGTACTCAGCTTCTTTTACTGCTCAGTCAGCTTGTCAGAAATGTCACTGTGAAGCCATTTATCTAAATCCTCTGTCTCTTATAGCTCACAGTGTAGTCTCCTCCTCTTTCAGTCTGTCCGTCTGCTTGTTTACTTGTCTCTCTAAACCATCTGTCCCCCTTCCTTATTTAATCTGCCTCTCTGTCTGCCTGCCTGACACTCACCCATCTGAATGAATAAATCATCAGATGCCAGGTGAGACAGTTCAGAGGTCTCCAGGTTAAGTGGGGTAAAGCTATTCACTCATGGCTGATTCGCTCCGCGGCTCCGGGAGTCACAGTCCAGCAATATTAAGGACTGCGCTGTGTCCGTTGCGCTGCCTTTTACATTACAGACACGTTATTAAACTTCCACAGTCGCCCTTTCTGCCGCTCCAGTGGAAAAACCAACTTTAGAATTTCAATCTAAAAAAAACTTGAGCCAAATTACTTCAGCCGCGATTGTGAGACTAAAACCACATTTAATGGACTTTGCTCATTTGCCACTTTCTGTTTCTGTTACTGTTTCATTACTGTTGATGGTTTTCAACAAACTCTGAAACTTATAATTGCTTATGCTCTTCTCAGAGTTGTGTGTTGACACTCTTTATTCGAAAAATGCAAGGTATGCAAAACAAGGAAGAGAAACCTATAACTGTGAAACACCCAGCTCTGCCTCTGTTTCAATTCATTTCATGATGCTGCAGAGGGCATGTGGTTTGTGTGCTGACCTGAAGGAGTGATTGACAGAGGGCCTGCTGCAATTTTTGCACACAAAACCTGTTTTACTATCATCATGATGATGAATTACCTAAAAGTCAAGTTTGCCAAAGCATCCGGTCAGTTTCTGTATTGATCAGCGGCTCACTGTCGGCGGTGTTTGTCGTTTTGTGGATGATGACGGGGCAGCAACCAAAAACAGAGTATTTGACATTTTCACTGGGAAACTAAAAGTCTCATTAAAGGGATGTCCGCTTTAAATGAGTGAGCCCTTGTTTTAAAGTTGCCTGATGTTAAGTTAATGCAACAGAAGAATACGATTTTTACAATGAAATTCAAAATCTGTCCACCTCAGTTACGCTGCAGATGTGCGCACTGAGATGGGAAAAATATGCCAAGACATGCTTCCATAATAAATATATGCAGCGTTGCCGACACTTTAAATTGCTATTTCCGCCTCTTTTTTTTTTTAACTGTCACTCCCTCCTCACACAGAAACCACCATCTCAATGTACTCCTCGCAGCCTCATATTTGCCGCCTCCTGTGTTTCTCGTGTGTGCTGAAATGACTGCCCTACATTTGAAAATGCCACATCAACTCCATTGTTGTTTGTCAAATCCATTTGAAATTCGGTGAAAGCCAAGCCCACCCACAGCCCGCACCCGCCTCTCTGAGCTCAGAGCGCCGTCAGTGTGAGCGTTCTAACACAGGCTCTTCTACAGTAGAGAATGGTGTGTTTCTGATTTTTCTGTCTAGTTCAGTTCCCTTATAGTGAACTGGGTTGACAGCTTGAATGCTGTTGCACTCTGCACGCCTCAGTTAAACCCAGCTATAGCCCGCCACTACACACACACACACACACACACACACACACACACACACACACACACACACACACACACTGTTTTACTGCGCTCTGACAGAAACAGAAGCCTTTATACACACCGGCCTCTCGTCTGAATACACACTGAAAGAGCGGACGTGCGGCTGCCCACACAGGCCCATGAACTGTGTGCAAGCTGGAAACATGGCCTCATGAAATCTACACAGACTCTCACGTTTGTGCGTGTGAGCGTGCATCCAGACACACATAGACTCTCCTGTATGTGTGTGTGTGTGTGTGTGTGTGTGTGTGTGTGTGTGTGTGTGTGTGTGTGTGTGTGTGTGTGTGAATGAGTGAGTGTGCGTCCAGGCACACATAGACTCTCATGTATGTATGTGTGTGTGTGTGTGTGTGTGAGAGAGCATGCATCCAGACACACATAGACGCTCATGTTTGCGTGTGAGTGTGCGTCCAGGCACACACAGACATGCACAATGAAAGGTAAGGATGCTGAATTCACAAAATGCACTTTTCTCTTAATGAAATATGTTTATAGAGCGAGTACAGGTGTTAAAATTCCTCTTCCTCAACAATGAGGGGAATCTCTGAAAATGCACTTTTCTTAGAGTTAGATGAGAAGATTGAGAATCATGTCTGTCCAATAAATTTGAAGCTAACGCGACAAATTGGATCTAGCAAGTTCTGGTTTTTGTTATCTTGAAATGTTCTTATTATTCTTTCTTGTTATTCAGTCTTTTTGTTATAAGCTTAGTTAACTGGCTCCTAGTTGTAACTTAATATTTGTCCTACAGACACAAAATCTCTCACCTAATTCTTAGATAGCAGATAAGCATATTTCCCAAAATGTCAGTGTTCCATTAAAAGTATTACATATATACCAGTCCAGAGGATCCAATAGAGAAAAGAGATTTGGATAAGTTGGGGAGATTGTTAAAGGCTCCTGAGAGGTGAACTGTCATGAGGGAGATGTCTGTGTACATTCTGTCTACATCACACACACACACACACACACACACACACACACACACACACTCGAGCTTTCTTTACTATCTCCATGCTTGCACACATCCTCAGCAGCCTGTAAGTGCTAATGTTAAAAGGCTTTTCAATCCCTATTACACCCCTCTCTAAATTCACTTTATCTCTTTCTCCTGCTCTTCTTTCCTCCCCACTTTCATTCTCGGGCCTCGCTCTCTCCGGCTCCTTTCCCTTGCCCC